>JAJOZX010002978.1:0-587500 GCA_023014485.1 Bathynomus jamesi
CTGTCAAACTAGTAAGTGGCTGAGTATACATTGTAAATAATTATGAATCAAGGGCGAATTTAGACATTTCAGTATGGGGGGGGGAGTCCAAAGAAAAAAAGGGCACCCCGTAAAGTAAAAAGGGCGCAGTACTATACTAAAATTGTTTTTTTAAAAGAGACTACCAATGAGCGAGTGTAAAATCAATTGCATTGTTTTATTAAATCAGTCTCATTCAAATATGATATAAAATAATCTAATTTGGGTACAACAGTTATCACAGAAAATTTTTCAAACAGTTACAAATGTCTTGCCAATTAAAAGAATAATAAGAATAAGATGAAGATAAAAATAGTGATATGGCTGCACCAGTACTAAGGGCACCTATGAAAACCATTACAACTACAAATTTGGAAATACAATTTATACGGATAAAGACTCAAAATAGAATTTGAATAAAATAAAGTAACCATGATCTATTTACAAACACAAAATTTGTTTTCAGAGGCATACACATCATTCAAATAGGGCACTTGCAAGAAATTGAGGGGGTGCCAGACGTCGCCCACCCCCCACCCCCACCCCGTAGATCCGCCTATGTGAACTATTGTACAACATGCATTTTTAAATACTGTAGTCGTTCGAGGGTATTCTCGATATATATATATATATATATATATATATATATATATTATATATATATATGTTAAACACAGACCGTGCATGGAACAAGGAACTCTTCTGGGAAAATTAAATCCACTATAGTCCGAATAAGTAATGGTAAATGACAAATACCATAGTTTTTCTTTTTCATGATGCAAGCCCGACGTGGGCAACGGGTCTCTCGCAAGAGAGCCCACGTTGCCCACGTCGGGCTTGCATCATGAAAAAGAAAAACTATGGTATTTGTCATTACCATTACTCATTCGGACTATAGTGGATTTAATTTTCCAGAAGAGTTCCTTGTTCCATGCACGGTCTGTGTTTAACATATAAGTTTCTCAGGGGACCATTCTGAGTTTGTATATATATATATATATATATATATATATATATATATATATATTATATATATATATATTATACAGTGCGTTCAAAAAGTCTCTCCGCAGTGCTATGTTAAACGCATAAGAAATTGAAAAACTACAATGTTTTCATTGAACCATGATTTAGTGATTTTATTACATAACCTTTTGATTTTAGAGCATGGGTTCAAAGTGTTTTCCACCATTTTGCAGGCACAGAGCAACTCGTCTACACTTGTTGTCAAACACTTTTTTTAAAGTGTTGGTTGACTGCGGAGAGACTTTTCGAACGCACTGTATTATATATCTAAAATACTACTACTATATTCCAAAAAGAACTTAACTGCTTATGTAAACCATACATTCAGAAAAGATAATTATTATCTGACTGACGGTTTCTGAAAGCTAAAATGTAACTCCGAAACATAAAATACAGAATAATTAACTTGCTTCTATAACTTCCTATTATCCTGTCGTGGACACGGGAAAGGGAAGAGGTAATTTCTAATTTCGGCTCTTGACTTGAACAGGTGTTCCCAGTTGAAGGAAGTCTTCAGATGCAAAATAAACGCTCTATTAATATCGAAATGTTCGGTATACATATAAAGAAAATTTACGTAAAGCAGGTGCGGAGGCTATAAGTAAAAGCTAAATTACGGTTCTAACTGTTAATGGAGTATATGATGTCCCTCCTAAAATTTATTAAAACCTTCATTTTCTCGACTTCGATTTTAGAACCAGGCAATATTTTATAAGTGAAAATATTTGATGAACATAATTCCATTAAAGCACACACACACACACACATATATATATATATATATATATATATATATATATATATATATATATATAATATATATGCGCCTCGGTGGTGCAGTGGTTAGCATCGCTGACTACAAATCCATCGGCCCCGGGATCGAGACCCGGTGATGGCAGGCGCGCAGCAAAACTCAGCTGTTCATCCTTTCACACAATAAAAAAAAATTGGTTGGTAGATAAATGAGTACCCTGGGTAGCCTAGTTGTCAAGACCCGAGGCTGCTGATAAGGCGGTCGTGAAATCGAGCTCGGGTGAGGACTTTGTAATTTCTGACCGCTCGTGGTGGGGCGTGGTTCGGATTCCACGTTAAACTGTAGGTCTAAGGTGAAATGACAAGCTTGACCTTCGTCAGAAAGAACAATTCAGGCGGGAGCAAAACCAAGGTTATATGTCTATATGCTTTGTTCATTATTATACTGAGTGATCCAGATAAATGGGACCCATAAAAAAAAGCCAAATATTCTTAATATTTAATTCCTTTCATAAAAACTATATATCATTCGAAAGAGTAGAGTTACAAGTTTTATTAAAATATTTATTTTTTTAAAATGACTCCTTTCAAATGTGCTCCATTAGTTGCCAAGCATTCCAGTGTTTCGCTTGTAAGTTTCTGCATCACTTTGCAAGAGTGTGCGGTGGTATGGCCTGTATCTCATTTGTGATGGCGGCCTTCAATTCTTGCAAGGTCGTTGGGTTATTTCTGTAGCCCTACTCTTTAAATATCCCCAGAGATAATAATCTAAGGGAGAAAAATCCGGAGACCTTGCGGGCCATTCAACGTCTCCAAATCTTGAGTTAACTCGCCTGGAAACGTTTGACGCAAAACTGCCATGCAGTTCCTCGTGGTATGGCAGGTAGCTCCGTCTTGTTGGAACCAGTGGTTTTCTAGACAAAGATCTCTTAATTTAGGAATAAGGAAATCGGTCAACATTTTTTCGTAGCGATCACCATTTACAGTGACCGTGTTTCCGGTGGAATCCTCGAAAAAGTACAGCCCTATGATCTGAGATGCAGTAAGACACACCAAACAGTTACACGCTGACTAGCACGGGACTTCGGTAATATTCAATGGATTTTCTGTTGCCCAGAAACGACAATTTTGTTTGTTTACAGTTCCATTCAAGTGAAAATGGGCTTCGTCTGACATAATCAAAGTTGCTAGAAAATTGGTGGTGTCATTTACCTTCTGTTGGATCCATTGACAGAATTGTCGTCTTCGTGCGAAATCTCCATCGTTTAGTTGTTGCACTGTTTGAATTTTATATGGAAAGAGCATTAAATTTTGTTTGAATATACGGTGTGTTGTTCCATATCCAACTCCTAACAGCTGAGAAGCACGTCTGATGCTTATGTTAGGATTATCCTGTACAATTTCATGAGTTCTGTTAATGATGTCGTCTATCCTTGCTGTGCGCACTCTTCCAGTTGGTTTTCTTTTTCCAATGCTGCCAGTTAGGGAAAAATTTCTGACACACCGACGATTACTTTCTTAGAAGGTGATTTTGACATCTGAAAATTTGTCTTGAAAGATCTTTGAGCTGAAACTACACTTCTTCCATGCTCATAATATTGCTCAGTTATGAAACGCAGCTGTTCCACAGTCCATGCAGTCATCTTGAAGGGTTAGTTTAACTAACACTTTTATTTTGTTTTGTATCTTATCTTGTCTTGTATTGTCAAAACCTATACAATCCTGTACAACTTGTAACTATCCTCTTTCGAATGATGCGTATGATTTTATAAAAGGACTTATACTTTAAGATTACAGGGGTTTCTTTTGGGTCCCATTTCTCTGGATCACCCTTTATATATATAAGCAAACAACCACAGGGAAAAGGAAAAAGAAACACGAAATCCGAGCGCTTTCGTGATATATTCACATCTTCAGGGACAAGAAAGAAATATTTTTTCTTGTCCCTGAAGATGTGAATATATCACGAAAGCGCTCGGATTTCGTGTTTCTCTTTCCTTTTCCCTGTGGTTGTTTGCTTATTAAAAAGATCACGTGTTGTTCTGTGATTTTACTGCATATATATATTATATATATAATATTATTTATATATTATATATATATATATATATATATATATATACAGGCCCAACCAGTAAGAAATATACACTATTATGAGAGATAGGCCCTCCCTACCTGACTAATAAATACACAGTACATACATAATATAAGTAATAACACTGCTACAAAAACAAGTAAAAGATGAATTTAGTTTTCTTTTATTTTCATTGGCTGGTCGTTAAGCTCCGCCCCTTCTCCGAAACGCCTCAATCATTGAGGAGCCATCACGGTAGATTGGAGAAGAGCGGACATAACGCTAATGAGCAGTGTAAAAAATAGGACGAAATAGTTTATGTAAAATAATGATAATAATGATAGACAAATAGAAAATGGATACATTTAAGGCAAACAGGCGAAAATATTTAAAACAATTAGCATTAATATATAGGCGTAGTTGTACGACTACAATTCACAGTTTACTGTATCAAAAATTATTCTGTATAGTTCTGCGTTTGAATAATAATACGATCACAGAAAAAATCTTTTTTTTTATTTTGGTGTACAGTATGCTTAGTAAACACAAACTCCACATATATGGTGACGCAGAGACAAGTCAAAATACTGTGTGTTCTTACATTTAAAGGTTTATATAAAGTCTAACCACGCAAATTTGAGCGATAGTAATGTTTACACTGAAGTGCAAATATTTAAGCTAATAACATTTCCAATATTCTTCGGCTCCCAAAAACAACTCCATTATGCAGCTATAGATCTCGTAAAAGAATAATAACTTCCTTTTAGTTTCTACTCTTAATGATTCGTCTGATTGATGTTTTGGCATATTCTATTATGCCTTTTACTTCACGTATCTCCAAAACACTTCGAAGTCTCTCAGAGTTCAGAGATAGAAGATTAACCGAGTGGCATGGTTGAGGATACAGTTCCGGTTTCACACACCCACACACACACACACTATATATATATATATATATATATATATATATCGTCCAGACCGGCTGTTGGAGATGCGGCGGTCACTGATGCGGCTGCGCCCTCCACCTGGGAGCTCATTGATAGGATAGCTGCCATGGAAAGGCGGTCCAGCGATGGACTGGACAGGGCTCGGGACCGCGGAGAAAGGGTAGAGGTGCAACCGGGGGCTAGGGTACAAAATCAGTGTGAGGAATCGCTAGCGACCCACGTGGAATGCACGGAACCGCGGCGCAAGGTGGAGGGCGTAAAGAAGGGGTCGATAGAGAAGGGTGGGAAGGGGTCGATAGAGAAGGGTGGGAAGGGGCCGATAGAGAAGGGTGGGAAGGGGCCGATAGAGAAGGGTGGGAAGGGGCCGATAGAGAAGGGTGGGAAGGGGCCGATAGAGAAAAAGGGAGGGAAGGGGCCTACTGATGGCCCAAAGAAACGGAAGGATGTAGCTGCCGGTCGGGGTGGGTCGGGTGGTGCAAGTGCGTCTATGGGTGGCGACGGGTATCGAAAGGTCTCGGGCAAGAAGGCTGCGAAGCCGAAGCCTGAGACCCCAGTTGCCCCTGTCAGGACCTCCAACCGCTTTAGTCTCCTGTGCTCGAAGGAGGAAGACACCGTTCTGATTGTGGACTCGCAGATCAGGGGCCAGGAGAAGTACTTTTCTTCTGCAAACCGGGACGGGGGGAAGGTAAAGTGCTTACCTGGGCGGGGAACGGCGCACTTAAGGAAGGAGGTAGAGAAGCTGCGCGTGGCTAGTCGGAGGACTGCGATCGTTGTCCACGCTGGTGACAACGACCTGTTCCTCAAAGGCGGTAGGGTAGGTTTTACAGAAGGGATCATCACCGAGATCATGTCTCTTGCGGATGATCTAAAACTGAAGACAGACAGGGGAATGTTGATGGGTATTTTACCGCGGATGAATGCCAGTGACCACACGCTCAGTAAGGTCATTGGCATCAACGAGAGGGTGCAAGACTTGTGCGTCCCGCTGGGCGTGAGGTTTATTGACCCGTTCGACGCATTTTCGGGTAGGTGGGACCTTTACCAGAGGGATGGTGTCCACCTCAATGATAAAGGTAAAGGTGTGCTAGGCGCGCTGCTCGACCGGTACCTATACAGAATGGTGAGGTCGAGCCCTGGGAGAGAAGATGTTGAGCCGGGGGCGGACGTACCTTCAACTGAAGGGTACGTCCAGGTACAGGTGGGTGACCCTCCTTCCACGTTGGAGAGGGCTCAGGCTCCTGCGGAAGTTGCCCCCTCGTTGGTGAGGGGTTCTTCAACTCCCGACAACCCTGACTGTTCGGGGAAACGGGTCGTGCTAGGAAGCGGTCAGAATAGGGAAGGCTCCCTCCGTGCAATGCTATTTAATGCTAGGTCGATTAGGAATAAGTTTTGCGAGCTACGGGCGCTCTTAGCATCAGAATACCGGGATATCGTTGCTATCACCGAGTCCTGGATTCATACTGATCGTAGGGACTACGTTGGGGAGTTCGAAATTTCCGGGTATAGAATGTTTCGCAAAGACCGCAGCCGTGGGGAGGGGCGAGGGGTACTAATATACGTGAGGGACACGTTGAGTCCGGTTGACTGCCAGTTCCGGTCGGAACGGGAGCTGCTTGGCGTCGATCTGAACGTGGGAGGGACGAACTATAGGTTAATCTTGGTGTACAGACCTCCGCATCTCCTCCTCGAGGAGGATACAGCCCTGTACACCGAACTCCGTAGCCTGCTTGGGGATAGGGTGTGTGTAGTTTTAGGAGACCAACTGTCGCGGCATAAAGTGGGAAGACAGGACTGGTGATGCTGAAGGGAGGAGGCTAGTTGACTTTGCTGATGAGAACTTCCTCACTCAGTGGGTCAATGAGCCTACACGAGGCGAAAGCGTTCTAGACTTAGTATTCACGACCGAAGACAACCTCGTCACTGGTCTCACCGTTGACGAATCGTTGGGCGGGAGTGATCACGGTCTGATTAGGTTCCGTGTGTGCGTCCCTCGGGTGAAGCGTAGTAACTCGAGAGGCAGTAAGCTCGATCTACGGCGGGCGGACTTTGTTAGCCTCCGGGATAGCGTAGGTGAGATGGGGTTAGAGGTCGGCGGCGATGTTGAGCGAGTGTGGAGTGCATTCCGGGATGAGTTTATGGTGCTGCAGTCTGCTGCCATACCCTCAAAACCGGTCACCCCTGCTTCAACGCAGCCTAAGTGGTTCAGTCGTGACATCGCTTCGGCTATCCGAAATAGGAAAGTAGCATATAGGAGGGCGAAGGCCAATCGTTCCCATGAGAACACTGAAGCGTATGTCCGCCTGTGTAGGGAAGTGAAGGCGAAGGTTAGGCTAGCGAAACGTAACGAAGAACTACGGGTGGCAAGCCTCTGCAAGGGGAACCCTAAGGAGTTCTTCAGTTATGTGCTTAATGAGTACTTTGCGGGAATGTTCACCAGGGAGGACACCCGCGTCATCCCCGAGCCAGGCGTCAGGCACGTAGGTGCTGCCATGGATAGTGTTCGGTGTACCGCGACAGTCGTTGCCGATAGAATAGACAAACTGAGCGCGTTTAAGGCTCCTGGGCCAGACCAGTTTCTCCCTAGAGTGTTGCGGGAGTGCGCGACAGGTGGCTCCCCCCTGGCTACAGTCTTCAACAAATCGTTGGAGACGGGCCAGGTGCCTGGTGACTGGAGGGAAGCCAACGTGACCCCTATCTTTAAGAAAGGGGATCACGAAAGTCCAGGGAACTATCATCCCATTAGTCTCACTTCAGTTGCAGGTAAATTATTAGAGGGGATAATAGCGAGAGGATCGTTGACCATTTGGATTCGTACAAGCTGCTTGGGACTCCCAACATGGGTTTAGACGGCATAGGTCGTGTCTCACCAACTTGCTCGAGTTTTCCTCGTCATGTTGGGTGAGTATGATAAGAGTAGAGCGATTGATATACTTTATCTCGACTTTCAGAAAGCCTTTGATAAGGTACCTCACCGCCGGCTAATGGCGAAAGTGCGCGCGCTGGGTATCGGTGGGGAAGTAGGTAGGTGGATTGAAAAGTGGCTGAAGAATAGGCGGCAGAGGGTTGTAATTAAAGGGGTTAGTTCGGGTTGGGCCTCGGTCACTAGTGGGGTTCCTCAGGGTTCCGTTTTGGGCCAATATTAACATTTACATAAATGATATCGACGGTGGCATCGTCAGTCGGATCGCCAAATTCGCTGATGACACCAAGCTTGGGGCTAATGTTGAGACGCCCGAAGCGATCGAGCAACTGCGTGCGGACCTAGGTAGGATAGGAGTGGTCCGAAAAATGGCAAATGCCGTTTAACTTGGGTAAATGCAAGGTGCTGCACATTGGCTACGCCAATCCCAAGTCGGACTACTCTATGTTGGGGAGTAATATCGAGGCCACTGATTTGGAAAAGGACTTGGGTGTGCTAATTAGCAGCGACCTTAAGTTTACCAAACAGTGCGTAGAGGTGGAAAAGAAAGCCCAGAAGCTGTTCGGTTATATCAGGAGGCAATTTTAGTTTCGGAACAAGATTGTGCTCTCTCTGTACAATTCCCTGGTTCGGCCGCGCACCTGGAGTATGCTGTGCAGTTTGGTCACCCACCCTCAGGAAAGATATTGAGAGGCTGGAGCGAGTGCAGGCGAGGGCCACAAAGTTAATCCCTTCCGTTAGGCATATGGGCTACAATCGACGCTTACGCGCCCTGGACTTGTTTTCGCTGGAAACTCGAGGCTGCGGTCATCTCATCGAGGTTTTCAAGCTCTTACGCGGGTTCAACGATGTCGATTTTAGAAGCATGTTTAGTTTAAATGATAACCCAACTCGCAACAATGGTTGGAAGTTGGATTGAAACGGTTTAGGACTAATGTGTGTGGGAATTACTTTACGTATAAGATCTGTGACACGTGGAACAGTTTACCTTCAGAAGTTGTGAACAGTTCCTCTGTGGATCATTTCAAGAAAAGGTTAGACCAAATCTTGCACACTATTTGAGTGTGTAGAAAATTTTCCCTGGCACCCGTTGCCATTGGTACCTCCTCGGTATGGCCCGCAAGGCCTTTTGAGGTACTTCTTTTCTTGTAACTCTCTCTCTCTCTCTCTCTCCCTCTGGGAGCAGAAGGTGGGAAGAGAGCCTTGTGCTTTTCTATCCATTTTCTATTACTGCTAGAATAGGTTAAAACAGGAACCTCCCAGAGTAGACCGAAAAGTCTTTGAGGCTTCTTGTCCTTGTAACTCTCTCTCCCTCTCTCTCTCATTAACTGTTATTCATTCTCAGATGCACCAAATTACGCTTAATTGAGTAAGTGACATTAAAATGAAAAGATTGCATCATATTAATTTATATTTATAATTTTTAACCTCATAACAGAAAAAAAAATTATCAACTGCAGTAAAATTTTGAACCTATACCTGTCAGATCGACAAGACCATAATATAGACACTAAAAACTAACAACCTAACCTTACCAATGGTAACCTAACCTACAATATTTTTGTCGATAGAATGTAGAATCGACTTTTGCCGAAATAGGTTAAACGACCTCAGACGTTCCTGCTACTATCATTAAAAAACTTACAGAATTCAATATCAACAAATCCTGTGAATCGCACATTTTTTTTTTAGGAAATTACCGCTTCTGCACCATTAATTAACAAACTTTTCTCGTTATCTCCCATTATATGGGGGGGGAGGGGGGGGGGGTATCAGGATTTACAGAACACTTAGTCCATCCATTTGCATAAACGTGAAATTTAATAATTTCCTTAATTTCTTAATTAAAACTTAACTACTCAGATCTGAATGGAATCTATTCAAACTGGATATACAGTTTATTAGGACTGTGTACAGTTTTCAATTTCCTGTACATTATACAGTTCTGGACACACTAAAAAAAAAAAAAAAAAAGGACGAGATTATAAATAAGACCAACATTTGCTTTTTCATACCTTCATTTGCATTTAATCGTTGCATCTACTCAACCGGTCAACTCTGGAACAACTTTCCTCAATCCATCTTTCCCCCTGTCTATGACCTCCAATCTTTCAAACGCAGAGTGTCCGAGTATCTCGAAAACTTTGGACCTTGATCTCGGCTCTCTTATTCTTCTACGTTTTTGCGGGCGTTCGGCCCTTAGTTCCTCCTCCTCGCATAAAAAACCTATTAATTTCAGTGACTATTATCGTAGTTTTTAATTTATCAGTTTTATATGGTGAAGATATAGGATAGAAGTTTGTGGTTCTTATTTGATGTTGCACACAATTAAATCATACCCCAATTTTCATAATTTCCTCCGCTAATTTACTTCTTGAAGCAGGTATTCAGAATTTCATAATCAGCTTTACATTATTAATGAATGCGTGCCGTGTAACTGACAGTTTCATTTCCTCGGTTACCGAGTCACCAATAGGCTTATACCTTGAAATATAAATATTATGAGCTCAAAGTCATGGTCTTATCCAACTTAACACGTTCACTGAAGATCTTGGGAACGAAGTTTGCTTAATCCGTTTGGCTTTTGCCCAGCAGCAGACATCGAAGCAGAGCTTATCGTGCAAAATTAGGAATTACCGTATTTCCCGGCGTATAACGCGCACCCTAATTTTGAAGAGAAAATTTAGGAAAATAAAAATTTAGGAAAAAATATGCCTCCTACCTCACTTCATATGTACAACTTTAACGAGTTAATTTTAACGCAGGGTAATTTTTGGAGTATTTTGGGGGGGAAAAAAGTGCGCGTTATACGCCGGGAAATACGGTACTTTAAATGAACGCTTGACGTAAGATTGGATTATCCATGAACTATTGAACGTTATAAAATAAAGTCATTAAATCAGTATATACATTTAAGTTTCATCAGTGCATTGCGATTAGAGATAAGATGCGTTTGAACTAGTTCAACGATTGGCTCTAAACTTTAAATCGATTATCCGGATCACCGGTCTGCATGAAAATCGATTTCTTTATTTTGAGTTGTGATTCTGAAGCAGTTCGCTGCGCTGAATTAAAAAATGCTACCAGTTTTTTTCTATCACCCACAGTTTTAAAGTTATTAGCAAAACAATTTTGGGGCGTTTTGTAATTTTGTACCTTTTTTACCTTTAATTAATTTCATATTTTCATATTTTTCAGATAGATAATTCTAACATTACGTCTTTAAAATTTTAATAATGGCTTCTAGAGGATGTACCCATAGTCCAGACATATTTTGTTATATTTGTGGTCGGTATGTTGTAAAACAAAGGACAAATGTAACGACCTTCATTAAGAGAGCTTATCATGCTTATTTTGGAATTAAATTAGGAGATCAAGACAAAAGTTGGGCTCCACACAAGGTTTGTCTTACGTGTGTTGCGGCACTAAGGAATTGGAGCAAAGGTAAAAAGAAAAGTTTGCCATTTGGGATCCCTATGGTATGGCGCGAGCGGAGCACCGACAATTCAGCGCAGGACAATTCAGCGCAAAGACAATTCAGCGCAAAGACAATTCAGCGCAAAGACAATTCAGCGCAAATACAATTCAGCGCAAGTCAGTACAGTTAAAAGTTTAGTTAAAAATAATAAAAATAAATCGCAATAAATAAAAGAGAGAAAAATTTGTATATTTATATACAGTATATGCTAAATTGGGTCTGTATCGAAGGAGTGACATTTCAAAGGAGTGACATAACAAAGGAGTGACATAAATACCGTAACGAAGGAGTGACATAACGAAGGAGTGACAAATCGGAGATAAAATTCAAAGGAGTATAATTATTAAAATTTTATTTAAAAAAACAAAATTTGTTAGAATTGTTAAAATTAAAATTTTATTTCAAAAACTAGAAACCTAACCTAACCTAACAGTTGCAAGCCTCTCTTCCCTCTGGATTTGTTCTTTCTTCTTCTTTGTTGGTATTTTCGCACTGAATTGTCTTGCGCTGAATTGTCTTTGCGCTGAATTGTCTTTGCGCTGAATTGTCTTTGCGCTGAATTGTCGGCGCTGAATTGTCGGCGCTGAATTGTCCTGCGCTGAATTGTCGGGTCACGGGCGCGAGCCTAGAAGCCATACCGACGACTGCTACTTCTGTTCTTGCAATGTTAAAGGTTATAATGCAAAGAATAAAGAGAGCCTTCAATACCCAAGTCTTCCATCTGCAATAAGGCCGGTACCCCATGGTCCAGAAGTTCCTATTCCCCGCCCACCCGAGAGTCTGCATCAATACAATTCAGATTCTGATTCAGCTCCAAATCCAGACAATGATGATGTTTATGAACAGCCAACAGCTGACCGAGATCCTCCTAAACCATTAACCCAAGCCGAACTAAATGACTTAGTCAGGGATTTGAATCTGCCTAAGGACTCTGCAGAACTTTTGGGGTCTAGATTGCAGGAGAACAATTTATTGGCATCCGACACATACTTAAGTCTTTGGAATAAGTCCTGAAATGTTTGCAAGTAAAGAAGGTAAATATATTTTGTTTCTTTCAGTTATTTTTTTATTCTTTCATAAACAAGCAATATGCTTGTCCAAGAGCTAGGAGCTATTTAATTCTGCTTTAATTAGGTTTTACTCTATCACCTAAAGATTTCGTGCTACAAGGGGTGTTGTAATACCTCATCTGTCCCCAAATGTTAACCACCCATTGATGGGAGGGGAGAGAGTATTTTGCTGGGAACGGGACTGGTTGTTATATATATTTACCCTACATTATTATGTAAGCGTTACTGTAGTCTATAACAACAAAATTTATGGTTTAGCATGTGCAATCCAATGTTGGTCTCGATAAGATGGTTCACATTTGGGGATAAATGGGGGATTTATGACACACCCTGTAGTAAGAAAACCATACGTGATAGGGAAAAACTAACTATATTTTTTAGATCAGCGCACTCAAATTGTATAGAATCACCAACTAGTTTGTAAAAATCGATCGACAAGTTTTCAAATGTGTACTGGTGAATTTATTAATCAGTACAGTATATATTTATTAGGATGAGAAATATCGCTGTCTGTATATTGATGAAAATTGTTCACCAACTTGCTTTTTTTTTTAATCCATTTTTGTGGGTGAAGCAAAAAAGTTTTAAATTTCAAATCATGAAACAAACATTCATACTTTGATCGTTGTGCATGGCAATCAGAACTCGTGTGACGTCATGACACCAAACTTATTTTCATTCCAAGTACTCGTTTCCTGCAGTTATAAAGCGTTGATTGTATATATACAGTATATATATATACAACTGATGACTTCAGAACTAACCAAGAAGTGATACAGGGATGCCTGTTGTCACCTCATCTTTTCAATCTGTTCCTGGAGATGGTGATGGGGGAGGCGCTCGGTGACTACGAAGGAGTGAAAATCGGAGGAGAATACATAAGCAATCTAAGATATGGAGACGATATAGTACTGGTAGCAGAGACAGCGGAAGAAATACAAGAAATTACTACTAGGGTGGAAGAAGCATGCATAAAATACGGGCTAGAGATAAATTTAAATAAAACCAAGATAGGAAGGACGAGAGAACGGATGGCGGCGGCACTGGCGTCGGGAATAATAGAGCAGGTAGAGGAGTTTAAATAATGAGGAGTGTGGTTCACGCAAAATAGAGATGACTTTAAAGCGGTGCAAGAGAGAATTAAACTGGGGTATGTGGCGATGAATAGACTCACCAAGATATGGAAAGACGACAATGTCAGCAGTGCGCTAAAGATTAGATTATACCAGGCAATATTGGTACCAACAGTTTTATATAGTTCGGAGTGCTGGACGATGAAGTTATTTGAAAAGAAGTTATTTTCGTTGGAAATGTATTGTCCGCGCCGAATTTGTAACATCCGCTGGTACCACAGACGAACAAATGAATATACAAGGAAATTGACTGGTGTTAAATTCACCATAGTGGACAGAGTGGTGGATGTATAGAGGAGATGGTACGGCCATGTGGAGAGGATGGGGGAGGACCGACTTCCGAGAAGGTTGATGTACGGAAGAATAGTGGGATCGAGGCCCCGGGGACGCCCAAAGACGACGTGGCTCAAGACGGTAGAAAGAGAGAATCCGGGTTTAACGTGGCGCCAGTGAACAGATCTGGCCTGAGATGGGGCGCAGTGGCGAGATTACCGACGGGGGAGACGCATCACACGGGACCAAACGTCTAAGTCTAATATACATCATGCTGGATATCCACTAATAAAACTTACTAGTATGTATGAGAGTGATCGACTGCTTTAATAGACTAATTTCTATGACGTCTTATATCCTATATACTATTGAGCTAAAATGTGTCTGTGTGTCTGTCCGCTTTCTTCGGACCCGTGCACAGACTAAACGGCACATCGAAAAATTCTGCAACCACCACCAACTGATAGCCCATGAGCTGCCGATGTGCTCTGTCAAGTTTCCCAGTCCTAGGTCACTCCGCGGCTGAGCACGAGCTATTTAATGTCTATTACAAGTGAATGTAAGTACTTCGAAAACGATACCCAGGTTGAAGAGCACTGTATAATGTATAATTACACAATCTTACGCAAAATGTTCGAGTGCATATATGCAATTGCAATGTTGATCAATTGTTACAAAGTGCCAGCCCCCTTCCCCCTGGGGGTAATGGGGGAAGGGTGGGGTAATGGGGAAGGGTGGGGTAATGGGGAAGGGGTGGGGGTAATGGGGGAGAGCAGTTTGGTAGTCCCGATAATAGTTTGGTAGTCCCGATATACAGCTAGCTGTGACATATACTGTGACATATACTGATACCTGCCCGGAGGGCGATAGCGAGCTACCGCTTGTTGTAACTAATTTTTTTGTTGGTCCAAAATGTGACTCGACTTCAAGACGCTGAATTATTGTCTTGGGCACATTCGCGGGACCAATATAGAACGAGGTACCTTGAGTTTGCCGACGTCTTATGCAAATATATGCCTACTTATTAAGTTAGGCCTAAAGCCTGGCTATAAATATATTTTAAATAATAATACAAACAAAGGAATACAAAGGTATTTCATACCCATCTTTTATGCAAAACTCAAAAGCTGAAAATCCGTTTTTTTCCTCTTCTTCATATAATAAAATAGAATATATAGTAATATAAAATTTAGATAGCGAATACACAATCTCTGCTTCTTGTATGAATAAAATAGTCTTCTAGATATTGTTATTTATAGTTTTTAAGTTTGAGACACGCACTATCTGTGTTCTCTAATGGCCACTATTAGAAAATACTAAAGATCTTTAAGAAAATACATTTGGGAGATAAATAAAATGAACGATAATATCCAAATTTAGGGTCATCTTCATACATCAAAAATACCATACTATCAGACTTTGGTACTCCTCTCTCCTACTCCATCCTAGTATTCAACAGGTAGTTTGGAAATCCTTAAAGTAGTAAAAAAAAAAAAATGGGAAGCGTAACAAACTTTAAGTTTATCCTTCCTTTTGAAAAAAAGAACGTTGTTCCATCAAGTGGAACAGTTTGGAGAAAATAATTCATGACAGTAGAACCCTTTCTCGAAATCGTTTAAAAAATAAATGTTTTCTTTTTTTCCAGTTTGCAAAAGGGAAAACGAGACATTAAGAATGAAGTCGCAAAGGAACTAACTTGAAATTACTTCTCGACAAAAAGGAAAGTAAAACACGACAGCCAACTCTTATTTTAATCGCCCTTTTTGACTCCAAACACTTTTTTTTTCTTAATTGAAATTGCATAATCATTGGAAGCCTAGTCCGAGTTAAGAAAAATGTAAGTAATGCGATGATCTCTCTATACTGAAGGTAATGAAAAAGTATCATTAATGAATAGTGGATGAAATTAATGGTAAAACTGGAGTAAAGTATTTATAGTAATGAATTATTATGATTATTATTTTAAATTATTACTGTCAGCTTGAATTTTTATATATTTTTAATTAATTCCTTTTCGACTTTCCTGAATAAAATTTTCATATTTTGTTTTAATTTTCAAGAACATTTTTTAAAGAAAAATTACTGCCGTTTTTAGAAAAATAGCAAAAGTGGGCCCTACGGGCCCATTTAGCTAGACCTGTCGTGCTGGGGCCTTCGGCTTCAGTAAATGGGGGGGGGGGGCCTGCTGCCCTCCAATTACTGGGAGTCAGTGGTTTTCGGTCAAAAGAACGCAGCCATAAAAATCTTAAGCTTTACAAATCTTGATACAATGAGTTGGGATGTGAAGCTTAAGATTTTCATTGCTGCGTTCTTTTCTATAGTTTTATTGACCGAGTAATTGAACCCTCAGTAATTGGGGGGGGTCAATTATTCGGTTAATAAAACTATAGAAAAGAACGCAGCAATTAAAATCTTAACGCGTTAGAGTAAAAAGTTGAAACAAAGCAAAGCGCATTTATTTCGAGACGGACGGATGGACGGGACTCCTTATTTCTCAATTCAATTCATATACATATTTAAATTTTACAGGGTGTTCGGAAAGTCACTGTGCACTTATATTTATTTAATAGCATACAATAGTATAACATTGCATATATGATAGAGGTTATGGATGGGACCATCAGAACTTATAAAAGGTGTTGAAAGTGATGTCCTTTAACAGCAATACAGGCCTGGACCCGTCTTATTTTATTTTGAAACACCTTTGTCAGTTCTTCATTAATTAACATTTATATAAGTGCACAGTGACTTTCCGAACACCCTGTATTATAAACCTGAGGGTCGGGAGGTCAGGTTGGTGGCCAATTTAGGGTCGCAGCAAAAAAGGTTGGGAACCACCGTACTATAGAAGATAATTTTTATTGATAATTGCTAACTTTTAACTACTTGCATCAGTCATCTTCAAGGGAATGATGATATTGTATCATAATAGATTATAAAATCAAGTAAAACTCTCTTAGTTAAAACCTGAAATTGTGAAGTAAAATTATTGGTAAAAGGTAAAAATATATACCGTATATACTCGTGTATAGGTCGAGTTTTTAAGACTGAATTCTTAGGCAAAAATTAGGGGGTCGACCTATATAAGGGTAACATTTTCGTGGGGTTGAAATCCGTGCACGATGGGGAGGACTTAGGGTGGCCATTTAAAAAGGAGGACACTGCGTATGTGGCCGTACGTTAACATATATATATTATATGTTAACGTACGGCCACATACGCAGTGTCCTCCTTTTTGGAAATTTGGAAATGGCCACCCTAAGGACAGAGTGCTCAAAAGGCGGACTGTCTGCCTAAAGCCGGACGTCTAGGGTCCGAGGGCTACGAGCTACTGTTAGCTTCAGACATGAAAAATATTTACCATTTAGTACCAGTAAACAATGAAAACATAAAATATGTACCAATTATTAAAATTACCAAGACACAATTGGAAATGGTTGTTACGCAGTAGGTTATCAGTAACCTGTCTATACATGATGACGTGTTTAAGGTCACCTAGACGCAGTTGCCAGTTCTAGTTTTTGGAAATGAGTTTTATATGCCATAAAATATGGTGCTTTATTACCCTAATTTGTTGTTCCACTACCCTCAACAACTGGGGTCGACCTATACACGAGGCATATGATAAAATAATGATTTCTTGGCCAAAAATCAAGGGTCGACCTATACACGAGATCGACCTATACTCGGGTATATATGGTAATTACGGTATGTACTTTAAGATGCGTTTCCCGTTATCTTAAAATGATTACTGAACACACTACACCAGTTAATTACAATAAAATAAAAGGTCCCTTTATTATTGCTGTAACATTAAGTACCAATACAATTCAGATCAGATCAGATGATTGGCTGGAGGCATAGCCTTTGCAGCGGTCCTTCCTAAACTTTTGTTTTTTTGTAACTAGTTTGCGTTTAGCTCCTTTAATTTTTTCTCTCTTATTTTCCAGAAGCTGTGAAGAGTTTCTTTTTTCCTTTTAATATTGGACTCCCCAAACAGAAAATCTCCAATCAAAGCATCCACATTTTCAACATATGGTTGTTGAAGTTCAGACACTTTCTTCCTTTCTTCTGCGTACTCTGGGCACAACAGAATAAAGTGATGCACTGAAAAGAACCGTAATGCTTTTTACATCGGCTACACCACCAATACACTTTAAACTCGAGCTAAACAACCATATATAAGCCAAGTAAAATACACCAACACTACATAAGCAGGCATAAAAAGAAACCAAATATATCTATGGTAATGGTTTCAAAATCGTCTACTAGGACACTAACATACAAAATTTTAAAATAGCCAAAGCTATACTCATTAAAAAGAAACGAATATAAATATTAAATTCAATGAACTTTAAACTAATGTAAACGTATTTCAATGATAACCACCATCAGGAAACATACTGTAATATATATTTACCTTTTACCAATAACCTAACTCCACACTTTCAGTTTTCAACTGAAAAGAACATTTTTTGACTTTATTTTATAATCTACTTTATTATACGATCATTCCCTTGAGGATGACTAAATGTGAGCAATCGAAAGATCATAATTCTCAATGAAAATGGTGCTTCTTTAAAGACAGTAATTTTTTATTTTTTTAAATCTTGAAAATTTTAAATCAAAATACAAAAATTTGATTTAGAGAAGTCGAAAAGAAATTGAAAAATAGTTTATATTATTGATCACCTTTTTTTTCTTCCTAGTTCCTTTCGTTTTCCTGTTTTAGATTTGCTGACGTTTCAGTTCATTTACTACGAATATCTTCAGAGTGTCATCGTTAGTGATTCGCCTTGGGATGAAATGACACCTATGTACGCTAAAGGCTTCTCATATATACTCGCATTCTCTTCTCTACGGTGAGGGCAACTGTAACGGGTCGCACAACTGCCGTAGAGAAGAGATTCAGATTTATTCATTTACTGTATATGAGAAGCCTTCAGATAGGTGTCGTTTCGCTCTAAGGCGAATCACTAACGATGATACAATGAAGATGTTCGTAATAAATAAACAAAAAGGAGGAGGGAGAAAAAAATCTCAGTATCTACAACCTAAAGATTTTGACACCAACTATAATTATTATTACTAATAAAATAAGTTTTCAAAAATGGAGATTGCGTTTGCGCGAACTATAGTGTTATTAATTAATTACTAATGATGGGGTTGTTTAACCTCTTTCGCAACATCTAAGGTCATATGACGGAGGGGACCTATAGCTTTACGTGGGATATAAACCAGGAGTCGCTACATTGTCTAGATGCAAAGGACGGTCTCCCATCCAACGACTATCAGACTCAATGTCGCTTAACTTCGCTGTTCAACGGGAAGCGATGTTACGACATTGGCTACCACGTAGCCCGTAGCCCAGAACTCCAACAAAGAGAGCAACACAAAACTGCAGACGAAGGATAAGCACAAAATAACAGAGAATGTTCTTTTAATAGATTCACAGTAATAACTGAATCTACAGTATTAAAACCAAAAGTTAGCAGCTGACGAGGAAGCTTCAAACAATGGCTGTATTCTCCAGCGCGGGACACGTCAACGCGAAGAAGAGGCGACGTCAAACCGAAACATCAACGCACTGGTGGGCAAACTTCCTCAAATCTCCGTGCAGCAGGCTGTGTACGGTTGGCCAGACTGGCAGTCGACGGCCTGTTGCGTGGCACGGTCAGAGTGCCGATCGGCTCCCGGGGCCGAACCTATACCAACGTGCTATTTTTTCATTTACGGGGAGCAATTGCGTGCTCCCCGGACTACTATTACTCTCCGGCGACATTAAGATTAATCCAGGCCCCACTAAAACTTACACATGTCACCATACACAAACACAGACACAATAGGACCATGAGACACATACAGAAGCATAATATTAACATATTACAGTACAACGTAGATGGCCTCTCAAACAAAATCATGCAGCTTAGGGAATTCGTACACAAACAAAACATTCATGTAGCACTTATACAAGAAACAAAACTAAAACGCACACACAACACCTACCATCCCTGACTTCACGGCGATCCGTCAAGATCGTACTGGGGATCACGGGGGTGGACTCATCACTTACATACGTAAAAGCATTAGCTACACTGATGCCACCCAAAACTTTACAGACACAATCCAAGCAGATAAGACGATAGAAATACAAGCAGTTAACATTAAAACACACTCAAAACACAACACCACACTCACCAACATTGACATCCCACCAGATAGTTAACCTCAGGTGCCAGCCAATTACAATCCAGTTACACAATCTGGCCTCTCTCACTAATGTCATCTTAGGAGATTTCAACGCTAAAGACACTAGTTGGTACCTGCACAACCAAAACAACACCAGAGGCGCCAACATAGCCACACAACTAGACAGCCTCTTCATTCTTAACAACACAGAACAACATACACACATACCACATCAAGCAGGATACTCAAACTCCTCCCCAGACATAACGTTCTGTTCCCCCTCACTAGCAACACATACACACTGGAGAACAGAAAAACAACTGTCATCAGACCACCTGCCCATCATTACAACACGTTCTACACTCTGCCCCAACAGCCTTAGGCACACTTACAGAAATTACAAGAAAGCTGATTGGGAACAGTTCAAAATACAGACTGAGGAACAATTCACCACATTAAACAGCACACCCATCATAAACATCAATACAACACTCAAGACATTTAATCAGATCATTAATAATGCAAACAAATACATACCCAAGGGCAACATTAGGAAAAACAACCCAAATTACACTACTTATAAGGTAACGTAACAACCTCAAACCTAACACACAAACACCACACACAGAAGCCATAAAACAGTAAATACAACAGCTCAACACAAATAAACAACGAACTTAAAGAAAAACAAAAAAACATTTAGGGAATTCATAACAACACTAAACCACTCCATAGATACATCCAGGTTATACAAGACTATAAACAGCATTACCCACTCTAACAGTGGCATTCACACCTCTCACAAGGCTATCTGTCGCAGCCAAAATAATATCCCAACATATACACAACAAGCTAACAGTCTAGTTAATCACTACGCGAAGATAAGTCACTTAAACAGAGACAACAACCAAAAACGCGCAGACAGACAAACAGCCAGACACAAGAAAACCTACAGACTCGACACGAGCATTATACTCTTCAATACAGACCAGACCACCAAGATCATCAAAAACATTAGAATTCAAAGGTTACTGGACCAGACAACATATCTGACATACACCTTAAACACTTGGGCCCACAGGGAATACTAGCTCTCGCAAACATCAGCACATATTCATACCAACACTGTATTATTCCTGACATATGGAAACAAGGTAAAATTATTACACTTGTAGAGGAACAGACAACTACAGATAGAAAAACAGAGAAAGAACAACCATAGGAATTCTTTTCCCCGCCATTCTCAAGCATCTTAGAATCACATGGAAACGAAAGAGACGCGGGGTTTCAAAAAAAAAAAAAAAAAAAACAACAATGACGCTCGCCTCGTAACAACATAACGGATCCTTCGGGATGCTTCTTAGAGTGCCACGGAATTCGGACGTCCCGAAGGTTATATAAAGCGCATTTTACTGGCATTCATCCTCACTCCTACCATCAAAAAGTCATTTAGATGCTTAATTTTGTAACCTCCCTTCGGGGAGACAAAAAACAAAACAAATGGTGTCAATAATCCAGCAGGGTTGAAGCGCCTTAAACAGAAAAAAACAAACAATCACTCCTATAGTGCGTCCACTTCATAAGTCTACTACTCTACACGCAGTTTCCCTGCATCAGCTTTAGCCGGCACCAGATCAAGGCCTACTTCAAAATATTTCATTCAAGAAAAGAAGCATCACTTGAAGTAAGCTATAAATCCGTCCTGCAATAAACCACACTACTGCCGTAGGCGTCCCTGTGGTTTCCTCACGTCATCTCGACCGGTTTTCAATCATCCTCGAGGGCACCGGAAAAGTTCAACACGCTACAAGAAACATCCTCAAGGAGGATACGGTATGTGAATTTTCTACGAAGCTACAATCCCGTCATTTTCATCTCTGTTCATCCTCCACCACTTTCCGAAAAGCTGCCGTCAACGAGACTCCTGTAGGCCCGCATCCGCTCTCACGAAACAACCTCTACGTGCGAAACAACGGCCAACGACACCTCGAACCTACAATAATAGGTCAGCCTCCAAGCAACACTTCATCCGCATAGGTATTCGACAATCTCGGTAAGCTCATTGCATCTTTTCTAAGCAACTCTCGTGAAGCCTACACAGAGTAACCAAAGAACCGCATTTTCTAGGCCATATCAAAGTGTTCCATAAGTGTTCTAACTGACTCTCTTTAAAACACGCAGTAGGCCTATTCTTAATCAAAGTGTCATTCTAATACCGTAATTGTGTATCACCCTGTTATGGTGATATTTCGTATAATTATCAATTGTGCATCAAATTAACTCTCTCATACAAACCGCAGTAGGCTTCTTTCATATTCATAGTGTTGTATCAAATGCCATAATCGTGTTTCCCTTCGTGCACAACTCATTAGTCTATCTATATATTAACAATTAAGCTGTATAACCATTTCCTCATGTGCTAAGCATCAATCGTTCGTTAGCATAGTAATAACTGCCGTTATATAATTGTTAATCATATAACCACTGTCATTGCATTCCTTCCAATCATTACTAGACTAGGCTGCAGCTCTAGCCTATGGTCCATTTTTGCGTACCATTAGCCAGAGCTGGGCAATAAATACATTGAATGTATTTAAATACTAAATACATGGGAGAAATGTATTTAAATACTAAGTACTAAATACATTTTACGAATGTATTTAGATACAAAACAAAATACATCAATTGTATTTAAATTCATTTGTAAATACATTTTGAATTGTTATCTGCAGATATATCACTGTTTGATTCACCGGATTTACTTGTTGAAGCCATGACACGTCGATAAAGAAATCAACCACTTTCGACTAAGAGTGGCACACAACTGATTGAACTGACACGTTGAAACATGAACCATGCTGTACTACACTGTCGACGCGTCGTACTGTGCTACTACAGAACGTAAATTAAACCAGTAAAAGTATTTACATTTTTATATTTTGAGTATTTAAATACATTGTATTTAAATACTCATTAAAGTATTTAAATACATGAAAAACAATGTATTTATAAATACAGTTCTAAATACACAAATGTATTTAAATATGTATTTAAATACAAATGTATTTAAATACTGCCCAGCTCTGCCATTAGCCTACCATAAATGAGTGTATTACTTAAGCAAGCTGTATAACCAATTAACCATTCACGTATATGCTCATCTTCTGTCATATTTAGCATAATATAAATGCCGTTATATAATTGTTAATCACTATAATTACTGTTTATGTCATTGTTATTCACTGTGAACAAATAACTAATTTATTTTCTTAATTAAACACAAAACAAGTGATTTTATAACCTTATTTGCTTGGGTGTAATCTAAGCTGTTGACCTCGAATCAATTCGTATCACTCAGAAGTAATAATAGTAGGCCTACTCCATTAGCCACCTTCAAACCGGTGATACCGTAGGACATCATAAGTTGTTGACCCAGCCTGTCATTAACAATCAATCATTACATCAATTAATCATTAGCACTAAATTAATCAGCATCACCTCATTCGGCTAATAGTAGGCCCACTATACACTACTCAAACCAAACAAAAATCCAACAGAACCAGCTTCCTATAGACCCATTACTTTACTATGCACACCTTCCAAAGTAACAGAAAGACTAATCTTACAAATCACCAACCCACACATACCACTATCGATAGCCTACTCAACATGGATTCAGACCTCACCACGACATTACTCACTAACCTCACGCAGCACATCATGGATGGCATCAACTCCAGCCGACCAGCTCAACGTACACTATTAGCAACAATAGACATTAGTAAAGCATTTGATGCTATCCCACGTTTCCCTCTCAAACAAAATACTCAACACAAACATGCACAATAACACTAAAAGGTGGCTGAGCAACTATCTTTCAGGAAGATACTGACATGTCACATTTAATGGCAAGTCATCCAAAAACAAGCTTTTTCCGAACAGGGTCCCTCAAGGCTCTGTTCTCTCACCAACACTCTTCAACTTATACATGCATGACATTCCAACATCCATAGATAAACTTAACTTATCATCATATGCAGATGACATCACTCTAACATCCACCCACAACAACATCGACACCGCTACAAATAACCTACAATCATACATAAACAGTATACAAGACTGGCTCACACACAATAGACTCAAAGTAGCGCCCACAAAATCAACCATCACCTTGTTTACAAGCAACACAAAAGAACACCAGATAATTCCACAGCTTACACTAAACGACAACAACATTCCACACACTCGCAGGACCAAAATACTTGGGGTCACATACAACACATCATTATGTTTTGCAAACCACATTCAGGACATTAAAAACAAATGTACGTCAAGACTTAACACGCTTAGGGTACTAACAGGCACAAACTTTGGACACCAGCAGGAAACAACATCACCTATATACAAACAATATATTCGCTCAGTTATGGATTATGCTAGTCCATGCTGGGCACTAGGGCGGATCGAAAATGAGGTTTTTAAACCTTTTTTCGAAATTCAAATATGGCTAGTGCGGAAAATATGTGGGTGCTATAGATAATGACTGTGCATAAATATTAGTCCTGCGAAATTGTATCTTCAGGTGCCACAAAGCCGTCGAAAAAAGTGAAATATAATGATTTTCTTATATTCTGCATTAGTACAATAACTGAAACTTACTTGTTATTATTATATATTAAGTGTTCCAATTACCAAATAGTTACTGAATTACGCAGCTCTTAGTTTATTTAGATCAATGTTCTTTGATTAATGATCTAAATAATCCAGAACTCACCACGAGGAGGTGGCTGCGTGTCGAGCTCCACCCATGCCCTCCCAACCACCCATCCTTGCGCATGTTTTTTTCTATTAACGTTTTATTTAAACTTTATATTCAGCTTTACTTTCGAATGATGGCATTTTTTTACGTGACTGAAGTGTTGATCTTATGAAGCCATCTCGCGCGTTCAATCCAAATACTTTTGATGATGCTTCAGTCACTAATTTTACCATTCTTTCTACTACTTGTGTATGACAAGGGAATTTCTCGAATGGAGGGGTACTCTTGTTTTCTATGAATTCTTCAATCTCATTTTCTGTCAGGTGTCTTGTCACAGGTGGTTCAGTGACAATGCATTTTTGCCAATTAATTAAATCAGTGTAATCAGTAGCTTCAAATTGAATAACAGGTACTGTGAAACGCCTCACAACTTTTTCCTTGTTTGTTTGCCTTGCTTTCTTTATTCGCCTCCACGCTAATTCTCTTATGGCGCTGCGGTCATCATGAATCATTGATGCTAGAATATTTTCTGGATTTGCAAAAAATGCATTTCTTTGTATGACAGGGTTTACAATATCCTTTACTTCGTCATTCAGTGTTCTTGTTAGTTCAATAGTTTTGAAAACATGTTTTGAGCCATTGACAAAGACGTACTTTGCTTAATAGAAAACCACATTGGGATGTAGACCTTCATTATAAAAGAAGCAATGTTCATGAGGTTCTCAGATGGACTTACAGTTGAAACGTATAGACGAAGCAAACGATTTGCTGTAGTCAGCCATCGTGAATGTGCCATTTTGCCTGGACTACGATGAGCAAGATCTGGAGAGCAATATCCCTTTGTTATGGCCTGATGAATATCAATTAGATATTTTGGTCGGTGCTAAGATCTTCACAGTCTACAGTTGGTTCCTCAGCATCAATCCTTTCAAACTCGACAATAGGAAGACTCTCACAGTTCTCTAATTCCTGCCAATAGGACCGGTGAATCCGCGGGGGCCAGATGTTTTTCCATCCAGCTTTGCAACTAAATGGCGTAATGGCAATTCATTGGCATGGAGCTGGCACACTAAATGTTGAACTGGCTTCTTCAGCTTCAATTCTATAAGCCTTATAACGCCTCCCTTTTCTCCAGTGTTGACTGCTGCACCATCGCATCCAATGGCAACAAGGTTTTCCAGGTTCATGTCATTATTTCCAATATACTCAAACATTCCTTTACATATTTCTTCAGCTGATCCAGAATTCACAGAATAATGGCCCAAATAATCTGAACCAGGTTCTCTCACTAAAGTGATATGTTCTTCTGTTACCTTCTTCTGATATACTTTGGACTCTTTTTTTTCTTGGAAGAGTGTAGAATCTTTTCGACCATCAAAATAGATTCCTCTGATTGGGACCTGATTTTGATCTTTCATAATTTCTGATCTCTTCTTTTGTCTTTCTCTTCTGATTTTACTCCTATCCACTACTTCAGATGTATTGTCAATAGAAACTTCTCCAATATCTTGCAATACTGCACTAACAATGAATGCTGCAGCTCGATCTGAAACTGCAGTCCTGTCACAAGCAGTAGCCACTGAAGGTAGATTTGTAGTTTTCCTTTTCTTGAATAATTGTTCTTCAGGTTGTTCGAGCTTTCTCTTCGAGCTAACTGGCTCTGGAAATGTATCGTCTGATATTTCGCCAGATTCACTTTCACTATTTGATGTCGATGATGATAATTCAACATTTGTATCCTGCAATTTCTCCTGTGAAGATTCTTTGGTGAGCCTCACAGCTTCTTTTTGCTCTTAGCAACGTAGATGCTTTTTTCTTTGAGAGTGTAATATCTACTCTATCAATAAACAGTTTTCTTTCACTCCTTTGATCTAAGAGGAACGTCACTTCTTCCTTTGGAACCGTTTTTTCTTTGGGACAAGAACATTGTGTTTAGTACTTTGCACTTGCACGCTGCAATGTCAAAAAGTTTCGTGTGTGCTTCTTTTTTGAACATATCAATCTTTGCTTTGTAAGCTTCAGAATTTTTTTCCGCTTTGGTATGGCTTCATAATGACACGATACTTTTCGTGGTAGCTTCTGAACATTGTTTCAATTCGCCTGTCTGACAGAATTGGGACGGAAGCACTTTCCCAAATTGTTTTCAATTTATCAACAACTTGTTCTAATATTTGAGATATTGAAGGATCTTTATTAGTATTCTGTTTCAAATTGTTTCTTACAAACAAGTAATATTTAAAAACTCCGTATGTAGGAAGATTCCTGTGCCACAAATCTTCCCCCATACCAAACATGGGGCACTCAGTTGAGGCCCTGGTTGATTTTGCACAAACTCGAGACATTTTGAAAGTATACAAATCTGAAAAAGAAGAGCTAATATCAATTATACGTTAATTTCAGTTAATAGTACATGGCAAACTTAGGGCAACACAATACAGAAATGCAAAATATATAAGAAATATAGTTTAGACTATCTGAGTAACGCCAACAACAGAACACCCACCTGCTACGAGAGCGACAGCTACACTGAACCGAGGTACTCACGTGACAGCTGAGTGAGCTGACTATAGAAAACTGTTTTTAGAGAATAGAAACTTTTTTAAAGGTTGACTGAGCTATTTTTATACAAGTGTGAATAAATTCTTGTCTATTGTGCATCGTGGACTCTTCTGTAATTATTGGTTAAAATCTGCTTTTTTTCAATTTTTTTCAATATTGAAGGTCATTGTGGCACCTGAAGATATTAATGTTATGATTTTAAATTTATACCAGCTTATTTCCTCACTACTCCACACATTTTCCACACTAGCCAATTTGAAAATTCGAAAAATGAGTTTTTCACTCCGCCCTACTGGGCACCCATTATCTCAAAGACACATAAACACCTTACAGACAATACAAAACAACGCACTTCGTATCATTACAGGATGCACTCAAACAACACCAATAGAATACCTGCACACAGAAACAAAAATACTGAAAGTTAGGGAACATTTAGATATGAAGGGAACACAATTCATGGTAGCATCGACAACTAACCCACAACACCCTTGCCACTACATGTACGATCATGCACCGACACCTTGCACCATTAAGGCAACACTAGAGAGACATTATAATCAAATACTCCATTCCATACCACGCCCCACAGACATCACACAGTACAGAAAACACATACACACACACCTAACCCACAAAGCGTTGACACGACTCGGTCCGAACGCGGTCCTAGGTGCGAAGCCGCCACCCATTAACAGGTCAGAGATCAGCCTGAGCAGATCGGATCGAGTTAACTTAGCACGATTCCGATGTGGACATCACCCCAACTTACAGATATAAACACAGACTAGACAACTCCACAGACGACACCTGCCACCTGTGCCAGGACGCACCACAAACAATTGAACACATTATGACAGACTGTACCACTCTAGCACAACAACGAACACAACACAATATCACTAGTGCGCTGAACCTCTGGTCCACTCCGGAGAGGGCGATCGGTTACCTGCGTGCCGCCGGCTTGCTCGATCAGGGTGGGCTGATCGGCTAACCAACAACAACAACAACGTAGCCCGTATTATTAATTCGTTATAATTAATGAAGTGGCTACGGTGAACTCTATATATTTATTTAGATGAGAAATATCACACTGTAAAATGATGAAAATTGTTCACGAACTTGCTTTTATTTTTAATCCATTTTCGTGGGTGAAGCAAACCAAGTTTTAAATTTCGAATCATGAAACATTCATTCATTCTTTGATCGTTGTGCATGGCAACCAGAACGCGTGTGACGTCATGACACCAAACTTTTTTCATTCCACGTATTCGTTTCCTGCAGTTATAAGGCATATATACATATATAACCTTTGGTTACCTTTGGTTAGCTTCCGCCCGAATTGTTCATTCTGACGAAGGTCAAGCTTTTCACTCCACCTTAGACCTACAGTTTAACCTGGAATCCGAACCACGCCCCATCAGCAGCCCAGAGTCTTAACCACTAGGCCACCTAGGGTGCCCATTTATCTACCAACCACTTTCTTTTTATTGTGTGGAAGGATGAACAGCTGGGTTTTGCTGCGCGCCGGATGCCGTCGGGTCTCGAACTCGGGGCCGATGGATTCGTAGTCAGCGACGCTAACCACTACACCACCGATATCCACTAATAAAACTTACTAGTATGTATGAGAGTGATCGACTTCTTTAATAGACTTATTTCTATTTCTATGACGTCTTATAACTCTTTTTCTTTGTTGGTCCGAAATGTTTCTCGACTTCAAGACACTGACTTATTGTCTTAGGCACATTCGCGGGACCAATAGAAAGAGGTACCTTGAGTTTGCCGACGTAGTATGTAAATATATGCCTACTTATTAAGTTAGGCCTAACCCTAGCTATAAATATATTTTAAATAATAATATAATAATAATAATAATAATAATAAAGAATCAATTAAGCTAAGCCTAGATTTAGCTAGGTCTAAGTTCGTCCCAGCTGAGCTAACTTCGGCCAATATATTCCAAAATTCGAATGATGCAAGGCCAAATCTTTACCCAAGACTTATAAATGCATAAATTTGATCTAACAGAGACTTCCAACATCGTTAAAATGTGTTTTTTAAATGTTAATAATGTACATAGTCCTCGAAATACCTCACGTCATATTGTTTGTCTACAAAAAAGTGACGACATTTGATCGAGACACCTCCAAAACTGACTTAAGGAAACCTCAAGTGAAATGAAGTCGCAGCTTGAGTTTGCATCTTGGAGAGCTCACTTCAAGTCACTTGGACAAATAGAAAACGGCTTAAACTTAGATCAAACATTCATTAAATTAGTAGTATGGATGTGTATAAAGAAATTTGATGTACTAATGAACATTTTGATTTGGAAGAATAACGCTCATTAGAAGGATACTGTATCGCTATTTTCCATCTTTTCTTTCATCATTCATTCAATATATACGCGTACATTATGTACAGTTTCAGAAAAAAGTTCGCCTAGAAAACTTCTGAAGAGCGTGAAAAATTACCATTCAGTAGTGATTTGGTTTTGTTTGTTAAATTTTATTACTGTCACCAAAAACATTAAAATATTCAAATAAAAACAGAATATTCCCAACTAGTAATTTTTCATGCTTTTTTAAGAATTATGTTTCAAGGGAATTTTTTTCAGAAACTATATGATATACACACACGGCGCTTTTATATTTTAAAATAGCCGAAGCTATACTAATTAAAAAAATTGATATAAATATTAAATTCAATGAACGTATTTCAATGCTAACCACTATCGGGAAACATATTGTAATATATATTTACCTTTTACCAATAATTAACCTAACTCCACACTTTCAATTTTCAACTGAAAAGGAAATTTTTTCACTTTATTTTATAATCTACTTTATTATATGATCATTCCATGAAGATGACTAAGTGTGAGCAATCGAAATTGTAATAAAAAAAATATTTGAAATGTGTGAAGCTTAATGTCGTAAAGAGGGAAAATTAATTACAATTATTTATTATTCACAATTATTTTTTTCTCAAAAAAAAGAGTTTATTTGAATGGCGGTAAAAAAATGTGAAATCCCCTTTTATAACGAAGTGATAACTAAGCTAGATTTGAAAAACGTAAAGAACTAAAAACAACGGCGATAACCATAATTTTTAGAGATGTAACGAGTAGGGCATTATATACACGGTATCACGTCGTCAACATTATAAAAAATAAATCCTGAAATTTATGAGTACATTTTAAATTGTAATCCAGCGTAACTATTTTTTAAAAATCTCTGAACAGTTTCCCCTCACTGACTGAAACCGGTGATTGCGAGCATTCATTATACCCGTGTAACAAAAAATTTTTTTTCTTTGTTTCTGGGCAATAACCTTTATTTTCTGATTCATTATGCTTCAAATCACTGGAAAAAAGCTGTCAGTGATTTTAAAACTTCGGGTTTGTTGTCAGTACATCATTTTGTTGAAATAAGAATATTATTATTTTTTAACCCTATATGGACATCTGCGACAGATCTGTAAACGCTTCAAAATTTACTATATATTTACCGAAACAAGTACATTTTAACTTAAATGACGATATCGTCAAATTTGTAACGGTTCAAGGAGTTTATATCACGAATTCAACTCCTACTGCAGAAAACCGAGCTTTAATGAAAAAAATAAGTTAGTGCGTCAGTAGAAGTAAAAGTGTATGGTTACGCAGTTCGTTTTTTTATTTTTTATCACTTTATTTGATTAAAAGGTAAGTTGAATAATTTTTTATTGCTCAATATATGTTGTTAGAGTGGCTGAAGTAATATAAAACAATTCTGATTAACTGAGCACTAGAATATTTTATTGAAACGTAACAATATTGATGGCTCTGACATCCATGCCTTCTTTGCCACGTGGTATAGGTTGTCCAATTTGTATTATAATATATTACATTATATATATTATATATTATTATATATATATTATTTATATATATATATATATATATTACATTAAAAATCACATATTTATGTTCAAAGTACTCTAAATGAATGTTTAATAGGTAAAAAAAATTTAAGACAAAATAAGAATTATGTCCATATAGGGTTAAATTAATCCATTATTTTACTTTTTCAGACGTGTGACGTGTGACGAGTTACTGTTATGGCTGCTCGTGGTTGCAAATACCCCGGATTCCTTCTGCTACGTGTTGCGGCGAGTTCTTCGCAAAGACGGCTAAAAAACACTGCTTGGACAGTTGCACCCGTGCAAAGGAAGCCTATCATGCCTACTTCGGATGCCAGTCGGTGACCAAGACAAACGCTGGGCACCACATGTCATCTGTGACTACTGCCGCCGCACTGTTGAAGGTTGGTTAGAGGAGAGAAGAGGGCAATGCGTTTCGCTATCCCCCGTGTCTGGCGTGAGCCCTCAGACCATCTCACTGACTGCTATTTCTGCATGGTGGACCCAACAAAACGAAGAAGGGGAAGAATGCGCCCCCCATTGAGTACCCTGACATTCCGTCATCTATTGCACCTGTTCCCATAACGCGACGGACCTACCTGTGCCACAGCCTCCCTTGAGAGATCAATCTTGTCCAGCAGAAGAAGCAAGCTATGATGATTCCCGAGGAGGAGCAGGTGCGTCATCTGCTGCGCGCCGTCGACGCCGGGTGGCCGGTGAAAGGTGCCCCTACTACCCCAACCAAGAGGACATCAACGACCTCATCAGGGAAATGCCTTGACAAAGTCAACGCCGAGCTGCTCATTTCCAGACTGAAGCAGTGGGACTTACTGGACGACAGCGTTCGAATTACTTCCCAGAGGAAGCGGCATCGCGGCTTTTCAGTGTTCTTCACTCTTAGAGATGGGTTGTGCTACTGCCATGACATCAGAGGACTCTTCGACGCTGTGGCATTCCTGCAACACCTTGACTGGCGGCTCTTCATCGACAGTTCATCTAAAAGCCTCAAGGCTGTTTTACTGCACAACACAAATCAGGGCCCTCGATTCCTCTGGCTCATTCAGTGCACATGAAAGAAGAGTACCAGAACGTCAAAATCATGCTGAGTGCACTGAAGTACGACCAATTCAGCTGGGAGGTCATTGGCGATTTCAAGATGGTGGCCTTCTTGATGGGCTTCAGGGAGGCTTCACCAAGTTCCCTTGCTATCTGTGCCTCTGGGATAGCCGAAATACAGCCCTTCACTACGAGAAGAGGAACTGGCCCCTCAGGACCGGCTATGAGGTTGGGGCCCATAACGTGAAGCAAGAGCCGCTGGTGGAGCCAACGAAAGTGCTGATGCCACCCCTGCACATCAAATTGGGCATCATTAAGCAGTTTGTTAAACAGCTGGATCCAGAGGTGAGGCCTTGAAGCACATCCAGGAGCTGTTCCCGAAGTTGTCGGAGGCGAAGATCAAAGCAGGAGTATTTGTGGGCCCTCAGGTGAAGCGACTTATTGACTCCGACAGCTTTCCTGAGAAGCTGTCTGAGGTTGAGCGGGCAGCTTGGACAAGCTTCGTTTCTCTAGTCAAAGGTTTCCTCGGAAACCACAAGGCAGAGAACTACAGGGAAGTCGTTGACGAACTTGTGGACACGTACCGGAGCATGGGCTGCCGGATGTCGCTGAAACTGCACGTACTACACGCCCACCTTGATGAGTTCAAAGAAAACATGGGAGACTACTCAGAAGAACAAGGTGAAAGATTTCACCAGGATGTCAGCTCTTTCGAGGAACGCTACAAGGAACATACAATGAAAGTATGATGGGGGACTATATCTGGAACCTTTTGCGTGAGAGTGAACTGAAATACAATCGCCAATCTCGAAGACAAACTTCTTTTGATTAAACTATAACGCTAGAATTTTTGTATCAATTCTGTATCAATTCTCCGTAGCAATACTCTTTATCAACGCTCTGCATCACTGCACTGTATCACTGTCTGTGTATTAACATATTATAATACATAATTATTCCCTACTCGTTTCTTCTTTTATTTTCATTTCTAAGACGGGCCTGGAGAACTTCATTTTCATCATTGATTTATCATAATAATCGTGTTAACATCAATTAAAATTATACTTAACAGGATTCATTTGATTTAAAAGCAGATAGTGTGAAAAACCCTTAAATTAATAATCAAAAATGGCAAAAAAATCAATAAATCGATCTCATGAACTCAGAACCGAAGTCTGAACTTGGTGACTGCTCATTTTTACTTATTTATGCCCTAAAAAATCAGAAAATAATAGTTTTAACTCATGGACAAATTTTGTGTTACACGGTGATTAATTATTTACTTAACTACGGCCTTTTCCCTTCTTTCCTTCCGCCCTCATGGATTGGATGAGACAGCGAGGGGTCATGGATCAAGTTTGGACTTTACTCCACTCGAATTTCTCTTCCTCGCTCTCACTCAAGAATTCATGAGAAAATGTCGTTGTATCGCGCGTATCCGACACCGATTTGAGGGGAAGAGAGGGAAAGCATCAATAACCTAACCATTCTGAAAAATGTACCGAACTTATTTTTCGCAGAAACGAAACTTTTCGGAAAAACTTTTTCGTTAAAAAGGAAATTTGAGACGAACGCAATAATTGGAATTAAAAACTAATGTTTACGAAACATTTACTTAAATAATTAAAAATTATCCTCTCAAAATAGGTTTAAATATTTACCGAATTCAATTCAGTTTTGAATTTTAAATGTAGAAATATAAATTATATCTGTGGAGGTGAGCTGTAAACATACTTAGCGAGAGATGTTATAGAATTTATTTTGTTCCATATCAAGTTTCCTTTACCCCTTTTGAATAAGGGGAGACGAGTACGATTCCCGTATGGATTAAAAGGATTGTGGAATAACGTTTTTTTTTTGCATGTCGGCAGAAAATGTATATTTTAATTTTAATTTTAATTAGGTCTACAGTGTTTGTTATATAAACAAAAAATACGATAAACCTATTTTTTATTTACAATTGGGCAAAGCGTGACACGAACTCTGTCGTGACACATTTCCGTTGCAAATGTATACTACACGATTAAAAACAAAAAACTACTACTATTACTACTACTACTACTAATAATAATAATAATGCCACATCAAATAAAAAAAATACTTCGTTATTCACCTTCTCTTAAAGTGCCTTTTTTACCATTTCTTGCTATAACTCGTACGGGACACGTTTATCAATTTCACGTTTATTCGTATATCAGTCACCCATTTTCACCTATTACAGTGCCTTTCTTCTTCAGGCATTCATATTTGCTATTATTAATGTCTAATATAGTTCAGTAATCACTCTTTTCACACATTCATACTAGTGTAGTGCTATTTTTGTTCTATTTTTACATCCAGTAAATGATTCTCAAGATATTTTTCGTATTCGTTCAGTTTTTCATATCATACTTTCTTTGCTCATTACACTGATTTTGTAATATGCAAAAAGATATCTACGTATCATCGATGAAATTGGCTTTATCCAAACCTTTCTCGATTATAATCTTAGTTTGGAAATGATGACTTTATTGCGTAGAAAAATTGTTTCTCTTATTTCACCTTCAGGGTTTTTACTTAATTCGCAATACACCACACTCACTCAAATAGCTATTGCAAATACCTAAATTCCTTTACAACGTTTCATATCTTTTGTTAATAACACAAACCTTCATTCTTTCTTAGTATTTGTCTTAAAAACAGTAAATTGTAATATAAATTTAGCTACAGGAAGAAACCTTAATTAATAACATTTAAATGATAAATAACCTCTATGTTATTTAGGTCTTGAAATATCTATTAATGTTCCTTTTCATACTTCACTGCATCGATTCTGTCGGTGAAATTTCACCAATGGTTTGGATCAAAGCGACGATATAACCGCCATAACATCGACTGTTATGCAGAATTGAAAGAATAATGATGATAAATGATAGTACTGTACTATAAATCGGCCTCACTGACCTTTAATGTCTGCCCCTTTTTCTATATAGTGACCTTTCAGTGTTTAACCCCTTTTTATATATCGTCACAATAGATGACATTCTTGTCTACTGAGAAAAAAGTTGCTATGTATTTACTCCAAATTTTTTGGGGTCGGGGCCAAATTTGCATATATTACCATTACCTTTTATGAATTACATCCTGCATATATGTGGGTGTGGCAACTTCAGACTTTAGTGCTAACACGAGTCGAAATTTAGCCTCCGCTTTTATCATTTATATTGTATTAAAAAGAAAACTTTTATGGTTGGGTTGAATTGAATTGGGGAAAGATTTCTTCACAAAGCCGTTCGCGTGCTGTAGGTGAAAAATGACTTAATGCCTTCGAAAATTGTAAAAGATCTCTTCTTTAACGCGTATAATTCGTGAAGAATTAATTTTAATGTTCCTCTTAGGTTACTTTTCATATAGCTTCGTTATTTTCGCTCGTGTCCTTACCAAATCTTACCCGCATCAACCGATGTCACGAACATAAAATGTTCAATGATTTACGCCGCTGTTGAGGACATTCTCTGTGGCACTAATGAATGCCAGTTTATGAGAACAAATTACCTATTAACTATCGCATTCGAAAAGGAGACGGTTCAAGAGGACTAGTAGTAGTAAGTTTTTATTAAAGATTCGTTCTTTCGGCTCAGGACTACTCAATAATCCGGAACAGTATGCGAAATAATATGCGAAATAATATGCATTTTAAAAAAACACGAACGGAACTCAACCACGTAACACAAAGAAACGTATGTATGAACTAGGGCAGGGTTCTGATTAATCAGTTAATCATTGTTTCGAATTTAATCATTAAATAATCAAAAAATATTTTTAGAAAATGATGGGAAATGATTAATTTTCCTCGTAATTTCAGCAGCATTTTACCATAAATTTTGTAATGTATCATTTGAATTTGGTACCTTTTGCATGTATAAACTGTCTAATCTGCCCATGCCTGATTTCTTGAACTACAGCAAACTAAAGGTTTGAGCAAAATGTTTTCTTCGGTCTTATCTCACGCAACACAAACAATAAAGCTCTTTCTTACGCTTTTCAGAAGTATTTAATTTTTATTAATTTTTAATAAGTTAATCATTGATTAATTAGACAATTTCATCATTCATCACTTTTTCCTAAAAATGATTAATTAACCATGCCTTAGTACGAACATTGAATTTAAAGCTAAAAATAAATTTGAATTTGGGATTCCATGTTTTGTTATTAAAGTTTATCCTATTTAATGATAAAAATAATTTTGTACATATTTTGTCTGAAAATTTCAACTATGTTTCCGAACCGCGAAGCAAATTTCAGTTTTTTTTTTTTTTAATACTTATGACCAAAACGGGATAGCAAACCAAACAGAACATGACTAATTTTTACGCACAACTACAAAATGCCCTTCCAAATTAAATGCCTTACGGCTACATTTAAATGAAGACAAGTTCAGAATTTCATCCCAACATTGAATTTTATTAATGATTTGGCTGTATATTTGAGGGGAAAGAAGTTAATTAAAAAAATATTAAAAAAGCGGCAAAAACCACTATCTGCAATTCTTTCAGTTTTGTTTTGAAAATTTAATATTTACGCAGAAAGGAATAAAATATCAAATAAAAATAAAAATTACTTACCGTATTAGTAATTTTGGAGCTTTTTAAAAACATTTTTCTAGTGTACATTTTTCCGGAACTGGACACTGGATCTGTATAAATTACACGGGTTAGAACAAATGGAACAAAAGCATTCACATTCATTACCTTCATAAAGAAACTATATAGGTTCAGTTTTAAGTTACGTGATGCTCAGGGATGAACTGGATGTTGAACAGTGAGAGACGCAAAGGGTCAGGAGTGCCGCGAAAGAAAATCTTCAGGGGTGCCACGGTAGAAGACAGATGCCACTGGAGTGCTTGAACCAGAAAAGGCTGAGAACCACTGAAGTAGGGTGGTACACGTCGATTTAATTTAGATTAGATTAGGTTGGGTTAGGTTTGGTTAAGTCCGGTTAAATTACGCTAGACTAGGCTTTGTCTGGTTATGTTAGGTTAATCTTTTTAATTTAAAACCCTAAATGAAGATATCTGCACGAAATCAAATCGAAACAAAGTGAACGTCACCATTATGAGATTTGACTTTATTCATGTAATCCAGTTCAAAATTTTTTATGGATTAGTATTTTATTTCAGCCTGAATGCAAATCAAACTCGTTCTCTAGAAAATATTTATGAACAGGATGATTCGTCAATTTCGCTACATTTTCAAAAAATAAATTAATGGATGAACCTGCAAGTCATGAAACTTGGCACGATTATTGTGGAGTGATGCGAGTTTCTTTTAAAGCCACACATGTTGAAGGTGTCCTTCCCTCGCAAAATTACCCGACAAATCGGATTAGTGTAATCGCTTATAATGACTTTCAGCGTACAATCTTTGTTCCAGATTTATCGACACAACGGTGGACCAAAATATTTACCTCCGCATCTCCCATGAACGTTTCATCCAATTTCATTTTGTCCAGGACACTGATATGGGCAGAGTTTAGTTTCGGCATGACGGCGCAAGACTTTTCGCATGAAACTTTTGTCCCGAGAGGTACCAGGTATCCCCACCTTTGCGTCTCTGGTCTTGCATGGTCTCTTCCGTTACCTGACCTCGATCCCTCCGCGTTCTTCTTATGGAGATATCTAAAGGACAGGGTCTTCAAAGAAAATCACAGGATACTGGAAACTCTAACAGTAGGATTGAACGCGAAAGCCGCTCCGTTTCTACCAAAGTGCTGAAGGCTCTGGTAAGAAATTACATTACCTGGATTCATTAAGTAATTTCGCAAAGAGGAAGAGACCTTGAACATGTGGGTCTATAAAAAAATCCATCCTTTCACAATGATCAGATCAAGCAAGCAGGCCATAAATTATGGCAAACCGTGAGCGGCGAACGTTGAAACGTGTGGTGAGAAAAGACCGGATGTGTAGTCTACAATTAATCACCCAGGAGATTATCGAGTGTACAGACCTTTCGGCAAGCGTGTCTTCTGTACGTACGAAATTTTATGCAGGAGGATTTTCTGGAAGGGCAGTTACCCAGAAACTATACATTACAGCTTTAAATGCAAAACGACGACTGCGATAGTGCAAAGCTTATCGAAACTTGGGAATATAAGTGGAAACGTGTCCTGCGGAATGACGAGTCCCGCTACACACTGTTCGCATCCAATGGCAGAGTCTGGGTGTGGCAACAGTCCGGAGAACGCCTCGATCCTCAGTGCATTGTACCAACTGTTAAGTATGGAAGTGGTATCATGATGTGAGCCTATTTCTCATAGTTTGGATTAGGGGCATTAGCGTTTCTGAAGAGCACAATGACTGCAAGGTCGTGTTGTGACTTGTGACACTTCGAACAAAACTGAAGTGTTAGCATAAACAAAAATCGTTTGTTCTTCTACAAAATGAAGGTATCATAGATGGAACTTTATAGTTAAGACCAACGCGGCAACGTTCTTGTCACAAAGCCCGGACCGCGGATTACTCAAGAATCCTGATCTAAATCTAACAGGACACCTCTGTGACGAACTAGTAGTGTCTAGCACAGTGGTTCCCAACCTTTTTTAGGCCAACGCCCCCTTATGTCCATCAATATTTGCTGGTGCCCCCTCATAAAGATAATAATATAACAGGATAAGTGATTTATTAATAGAAGGTAACAATTTTACAGTTTCCTAGCACCCCCCTGAGATTCTCAAACGCCCCCTGGGGGGCGGTGGCGCCCAAGTTGGGAACCACTGGCTACCGCACTGGGAACTGTACTGCAGGAAGTATCCAAGGGTGGGCCTACACCTCTTAAATACATAATGAACTTGGCTTATATATGTTGTATTTGTCTCAATACTGTATATAGCTCTCACGGGCTCTAAGGAATTACTGTATGAGTGATTATGAAGATAATCATGAAGATAATCATGTTATCTGACTGAAGAGAAACTTAGTCGACGTGAATTTAGTACAAACAATATATATTTTTAAGTAAAAAAGCGCTCATACAATGAAGCTATTTAATTTAATTTGCTTATAATCCTTAATTATATAGTTTAGGAGGTTCATTCTAAACTTAATTCGATAACTTTTTAGCTATCCTATTCTACAGTAACCAACGCCAGGCGATTTTATTGAATTTTAGTAAAGGCCACAAAGCGCCGCATGAAGGCTTAAAATAGGATTTGTTCCTTTGGAGCCTTTTGAAAATAATAATAAAGGTCATTAGTTCCCTCCCCGACCCCCCGGCGAAATATAACTTTTCTGATCTTAATGAAACCGACCTTTGAGGCTTAAACTGTCTTCATAAGGTCATTTTCGAGTTTAATATTTAGGGCAGAGCATCGTAACTTTGTAAAATTAAAACTTAAAGAAACAAATGTTTATTTTTGGCAAAAAAATAAACACTAATTGAAAGTCGAGCTAATAAATGGAAATTTGGAGAATTATGAAAAGCTTGTGCGGGTTTTTTTTTTAGCAAAGAGAAATTAATTTGGTGGCTCACTTTTACTTTTGGTTGTTACGTTCGAAATTTTGTTTCAGAACTTTTAGATTCATCGTCGAAAGAGTGGGAAATTTTTTTATTTATAACCCAGATTGTTTTGTTACATAAAATTTTATTTGTTAACGTATAAACAAGAATTATATTAACGGAAGGAGACACGTAGAAGAATAACCTATTTTTGTTTCTTGTTAAAGAGAATACGCGAACAGTTGGATTACGAACAGTTGTTACTTCATTCAGATTTAAAGTGTCGAGGTTAAACATAAATAAAGATACTTTACGTGAAAAAAAAATCAATCTGGTTTATCGAATTTTTATCGTAAATTTGTATTTCTTTATCTATCTTTTGAGAATTATTAACTTTTAAAAAAAATAATTCCCTATTTCCTTATAACGTTGAATGTACTAAAAAGAAAAAGACAGCTGATGAAGGAATCTGAATCGTCAGAAAATGAACGGTTTGGAATCACTTCAGTATCGACTCGTTACCAATTTTAATTCCCCGTCTAGCATGCGAGCCGCGAATCAACGATAACAAAAATCATGTCTCGTGTGCAGGGTATAATTCAACGGGTTTTCAGGACTTCGTTGCGTGTCAGATAACGAGGAGGAGATGGTAATAAATGAACTAAGAATACCTTTACTTCGCTCAATTCCCCACTTTTTTTTTTAGCTCAATTCTTGCCATAATATTGTTAAAGGTACCTGGAACACGAGTGTACAGTTTTGGAAGACAGTTCGTCCGAAAAAATTCTTGAAAACCATAAAAAATTTATAATTGATAAAGACCATATTTTGTTTTTCAAATTTCATTAGTCATCAAAACGAATAAAACTATTCAGAAGAAAACAGAATATCACTAATTAATTATCACTAGGCAACAAAGATTTTGTTACAGAAGACCAAATAGGTGCTCCTAGCTAATTTCGGTATGCTGATTTCAAATCTATAATTAGATTTTTTCTATCACGTCTAGATTTTGTGTAAAATGCAAATCACTTTTAGTAAAATTTTCTACACGTCCAGATTTTGGTTTTAATCGGCTTAATGCCAGTAATATGAAACTTGCTTTTCAAGGTTAAAGCAATTTTTTTTGCCAACTATATACAAATTCGAACAATTTTGATAAATAAAATTTATCCCGAGTTGGCAACACTGAGTCAAGAGCATAGTAACGGGCAACGGCCCAACGGTCAGTCGCTACGTGACAGTCAAGCAGAACGGTTGTTGAAGCTCTCTGCTGATGAGCAAGTGACAGGTTGTGGTGACTTGTGTGTTTTTATAGCATTTGTTTTGTACTACGGTGTGTATTTCTTTTTATTTTGCACATCGTAATAATTACTTTCTACGTTTTTTCAGATATTGTATGGTAATTCAAAATGGCATCAAATAGACGTGCTTGTGTAAATCACCCAGACAACTTCTGCTTTGTCTGTGGACAATATACACCTAAGCGACAACGTAGAAACATAACAACAAAGATTAAACTTGCCTACAAGTGTTATTTTGACTGTAAGTTAGGAGACCAACAGAGGGACTGGGCACCACATGTTTGCTGTGCACAGTGCAATGCAATGTTAATAGCTTGGATGAATGGTAAAAGAAAAGCTATGCCGTTCTCAGTCCCCATGGTTTGGCGTGAGCCGAAAAATCACTTCAATGATTGTTATTTTTTTTGACAAAGATTGCTGGTTTCACAAAGAAAAACAAATCAAAGATCACGTGCCCAAACTGCGAATCAGCAATGAAACCAGTACCACATGATGAAACAAATCCACCACCAGTTCCACCAGCAACGATAACAGACAGCAGTTCATCTGAAGATTCTGCTAGTGATATAGAAACAGGGAAAGATGGCATATATGTTCCAGATGCAAATATTTCCCCACATTTGTTAAGTCAAGCGGAGTTAAATGACTTAGTGCGCGATTTGGAATTACCAAAAGAAAAGGCAGAGTTGCTTGGTTCAAGACTTCAAGAATTTAATCTTCTCCAACCAAACACCAAAGTTTTCCATTTCCGCCATCGCCATTTGCAGTTTTCATCATTTTACTTACAGGAAGAAAACGTTTTTTGCCACGATATCAGTGGTCTGATGCAAGGGATTGGCTGTCGCTATGATCCAAAAGAATGGAGACTGTTCATTGACTCTAGTAAAGCTAGCCTTAAAGCTGTATTACTGCACAACGGCAATGAAAAACCTTCAATACCTGTAGCACATGCCACTGGCCTTAATGAGACTTATGAATCGATGAAACTGCTGCTAAGACTCATCAAATATAAGGGCCACACATGGAATATTTGTGGCGACCTTAAAGTTGTATCATTACTTCTTGGGTTACAGTTGGGCTACACAAAGCATATGTGCTTTTTGTGTCTATGGAACAGCAGAGATGACAAGAACCACTACAAAAAATGATTGGCCATCTAGAACTGAACATGTTGTTGGTAAATACAATGTGAAACACCCAGCACTTATTGACCCTCAGAAAGTACATCTTCCACCACTTCACATTAAACTTGGCCTTATGAAAAATTTCGTGAAGGGTATGGATCATCAAGGTAGTGGTTTCCAATATTTAAAGGATAAATTCAAAGGAATATTGACAGATGCTAAGCTAGAAGCTGGAGTTTTCACTGGACCACAGATCCGCAGTGTCATCCACGACTCATCGTTTCCATCTAACCTAAATGAGAATGAACTAGAGCATGGACATCTTTCGTTGAAGTTGTCAAAAATTTTCTTGGAAACCACAAAGCTGAAAACCACCGTAAACTCGTAGAAAACATGCTTAAATCTTATGAAATAATGGGATGCAGAATGTCTTTGAAAATTCATTTTTTACATTCTCATCTTGACTTCTTCCCGGCCAACCTTGGGGCTGTAAGTGACGAGCATGGTGAGCGCTTCCACCAACAGATCTCAGTTATGGAAAACAGATACCAAGGTAATTTCAACCCAAATATGATGGGAGATTATTGTTGGTTCCTGCAGAAGGAGAGCTCGTCATCCTACAAGCGACAAAGGAAGAGGACACACCAAAGTTTCACTTAAGAACAGGAATTTGCCTTTCAGTAGTAACAACAAAATACTAACGCGCTTTGGGTGGATGGTTGGGCGCAGGGGTGGTAACTCCGCCAGCGGAATTCCGCTGTCTGAAGCCAGAATAAAGGAGGAAAGACATCCCTGTTCACTAATTATTTAAGTATGCTTAACATAAAACGTGGCACGGAAAAGTAGCTTAGACGGCTTTCGTAATAGAAGCGGGTGAGAAAAAAAATGAAAAATAGGGGTTTTCGGTTACACAAAATCTGGACGTGATAGAGAAATTTTGATATCAGATCTGAAATCAGCATCACCGCTTTAGTAGGAATCAGTAGTTCACGTGTCTATAACAAAAAAAAAGTTGAAATTTGTTGCCTAGTGAATTATCAATGTTATGTTTGAGACGCTACTACTTTTTACTTTTACTACTCGAGTATACTTTAAACACGATACCTTTTTACTCTTACAGTAGTCATGAATTGTACTTGTACTTCAACTTAAGTAAATTTTTGTCGAAGTATTTGTACTTTAACATAAGTAACAAATTTCAGTATTTTGCACACCTCTGACACACACACACACACACACAATGTGAGGACAAAACATACTTGTCGTAAACTGGAAACCCTTTTATTTACTGTAGAAAACTTCTTAAACTGTCTAAAATTCAACATAAATAAAAACGTTTTAAGTGTAAAAATCATATAAATCTTTCCTAGTTTTCATGTTAGTCTATGCGTAGCGTACTGAGGCCTTGAAACAATTAATATATTAAAAAATATATTCACTAATGCCGGTAGGGTTCCCAGACGTCCCGTATATACGGGATTGTCCCCTATTTTATTGCTTTGTCCCGTTGTCCCGGAAAGGTCTATCGGGACGCATAGTGTTTCGTATTGAGTATTGCCCCGATACCTTGACGCGAAAAATATTAAATAAATCGTTACACAATCAAAGAGCCAAAACTCAGAACTCGAAGAACTCTACAAATCAAATTTGTTAGGCAATGTGACAGTGCAAGTTATTTATCACTCATCAGTGCAATTCTCATATCATCAGAATACAGCCGAGTTGTGTCAGTAATATATTGCTTTATTTTTTATTTTTTTTGGTGGGAGCACTGTTTACCCTTTTAATTATCAATTATGCCGAAACGCGGGTGTACCATTTAGCGACGACTATTCTAAACAGTGTAATTTTATTCAGAAAGGGAAACGAGACAACAAGGCTGAGTGCGAGCTATACAGATGGTTTTTTAGCATTGCGCAAGGCGGAAAATCGGACATTGTACAACACATTGCTACACGCAAGCATAAATTAAGTGTATATCATAGGGGGAGCAAGCTAGGGGCAGGCGGGGCAGTGCCCCGGGACCCGGGTCGTTTCAACAAGTGATGAGAAGTTAGTAGTATAGCCGCAAAAGGGGAGAGTGCAAGAATGTTGCAGGTTATTATGTAATGTTGCAAAGGGGGTGGGGTTGTTGCAAAGGGGGGTTGTTGCAAAGGGGGGTGGGGGTTGCAAAAAAAAAAAAAAAAAAAAGAAAAAAAGTACTGGCCTTTGTTGCAAACCTAGGTTGCAAGGGTCATGCACCAACCTAGGTTGCAAGGGGCATGCAACTTGGGGGCCTCCCCCAAGCTATTCCCCCCAAAGGGCCAGAGAGAAAGGAGGAGAGGTGTTCACCTGGCAGGAGCCAAGTGCACATTAAGACTTCAGCCGAGTAGGCGTTGTTTTATAGGCTCCTAATCAGCCAGAATCAGCCAGTTGGCTGAATCAGCCTGTTGGCTGAGCCAAGGTGAGAGAGACGCCTGAAGGAGAGAGAGACAGCTGAAGGAGAGAGAGACCTGAAGAAGAGAGAGACGCCTGTAGGAGGGAGAGACGCCTGAAGGAGAGAGGAGAGGTACACATGCAGGAGGTACACACACACATACGCACACATGCAGGAGGTACACATGCAGGAGAGAGAGAGAGAGATACCTGAAGGAGGGAGATACCTGAAGGAGGGAGATACCTGAAGGAGAGAGAGAGAGTAGTTGCCATTGATAGCAAGGCATATTATTTTCGTTTTCCTAACCTAAGAGGCCACTAAGGGGTTTACCAAAGGGCCAGAAAGAGAAGGACCAGAGGTCCTTGCTCGGCTGGAGCCGAGCTGGGAATGAGTCTTTCACCAACTTCGCGGTCTTTTATAAGCCTCTATTCTGGCTGAGTTGCCAGATAGCGCAATGTGTTCAGTTGCCAGATAGCGCCATGTGTCCCATTAATCATCCATTGTGTAACACATATATGACGGCAGTTATTCCAATTAAATTCTGTTTAAATACACCTTTATTAATTGCATACCTTTCCAGTTTTTTTTGCAATGATCGGTTGCTAGATATATATTATTATGCTATATATATATATATATACATTCTTTTCTTATGTTAGGTAAATATATATATATATATATTTATTTTATAACATTTAATTTTAGTTTAGAAGCAAATTTAACATTAACTTCATTGAACTTAAAGAAACAAATAACATAGTTTACCTTCGAAAACGTCATAATAGAAAATAATTAATTTTACGGTTAACTAGTTTATTTCGTTTACTATAATTATACAGTCTTTTAAACAGCTTATGATATATATATATATATATATATATAGTGTAGATGAAGCCAATTAAATTCTACTTATTAATAAATAACTTTTTACACGCAAACTACATCTTAACTGCAAACACCTTGCACATCAATTCTTATTATCATTATTATTATTATTATTATTTCTACAATGAAACGGGGTCGGGTCGAAGAACACCTGATAGGTGAGAGATCTTCCCCCCAATATATATATATATATATATATATATTATATATATATATATAATAAATAAACGAGTAACAACTCATGCACACACACACACACACACGATGAAAGGCAGAAGCTAAATCAGTTCGAATCGTGTCCCTAGAGACCTTTTTCGGGTCGAGGGATTATCCTTCTACAAGCTATTCGAGCAGAAATCACCACTGACTTCAGATATTAATATTGTCATTGTTATTACTTCTACAATGAAAATATTTACGCGTAATTTGTATGGTGTCATATAGAAATATAATGATATATTATATATAGTGTAGATGAATCCAATTAAATTCTACTTATGGCAGAGTTTGTTTCTAGTGAGAAAGGAAAGCCAATGTTCTTAGTGAATGGGTTTTATATGTAAGAGATCAGCAAAGCCCAGCTGTTCATCATTCCACATAATAAAAGAAAGTGGTTGGCAGATAAACGAGTACCCTACGTGTCCTAGTGGTTAAGACGCTGGGGCTGTTGATGGTTCCACGTTAAACTGTAGGTCTAAGGTGGTCATTCCACATAATAAAAGAAAGTGGTTGGCAGATAAATGGGTACCCTACGTGTCCTAGTGGTTAAGACGCTGGGCTGTTGATGGTTCCACGTTAAACTGTAGGTCTAAGGTGGTCATTCCACATAATAAAAGAAAGTGGTTGGCAGATAAATGGGTACCCTACGTGTCCTAGTGGTTAAGACGCTGGGCTGTTGATGGTTCCACGTTAAACTGTAGGTCTAAGGTGGATTAACAAAGAAAGTGGTTGGCAGATAAATGGGTACCCTACGTGTCCTAGTGGTTAAGACGCTGGGCTGTTGATGGTTCGGAGTTAAACTGTAGGTCTAAGGTGGAGTGGAACAAAGAAAGTGGTTGGCAGATAAATGGGTACCCTACGTGTCCTAGTGGTTAAGACGCTGGGCTGTTGATGGTTCGGAGTTAAACTGTAGGTCTAAGGTGGAGTGGAAAGCTTGACCTTCGTCAGAATGAACAATTCGGGCGGACCTTAGACCCACAGTTTAACGTTGAAACCGAATGTTATTTTTAAAATATAATTATGATATATTTCTTTATACCCTCTCGATTACATTAGTGACTAATGATGCGGGAAACTGAGTAAATGGAAATATTATTTTCTCGAAAACTATGGGTGATAGAAAACTTCTGAAACCATATTTGGAATCAATATCAAAAGTTCTATACGAATCACCAAATAATTTTCAAAGGAGAATAAGAGCATTAAATCTATTAGTGAAAATATAAAGATGCAATTACTCGTCCGTACCCGTTATAGCGGAATGGTACACGTCATAGCTCCACCCAGCTACATCGGCAGCCAATCACGACGAACATCTGGTCTTTTGGGGGAGCTTGGCGATTGTGCATATAAAAGGGGATATTTTTCAGTTGGGAGTAACAGTAGCTATTTTCGCATCAGTGAATAATCATTCCTCAACCATGGACCTGTACGTCTCCCCAGATTTGTATGAAGAAAGTGATACTGCAGCATTAACTGCAGTTAGTCTTTTTAGAGCGATTGATCGTGACGACTTATTTTCAACGCAAACCGTAGAAGATATTTGCAGTGAAGCTCCTTACAATCCGACGCAAGGGACTACCATAGAAATGTAAGTGTCCATAATTCGATTTTATATATATATGGAGAGTTGTAGTATTTCGTCAAATAGATACTAGTCAAAAATGTCAATCAATGTTATTTCCCCATTATGCTAAAATCGAAATTGGTAATCGAACCAAAGATATCTTCACATAATGGGGATCTGACTGTATACTCTGTATATGTTTTAAAAGCATTATTCCTTTAAGGTCCGATGAGGATTTGACACGTGTTATACAATCTTTTGAAGAACCTCGGAATATGGATGATATACTGATCAGTCAGCAGTGTCACACATCCTCCACCATGGACCTGTACGTCTCCCCAGACTTGTATGAAGAACGTGATACTGCAGCATTAACCGCAATTAGTCTTTTCAATGCGATTGATCGTGGCGAATTATTTTCAACGCAAACCGTAGAAGATATTTGCAGTGACGCTCCTTACAATCCGACGCAAGGGACTACCATAGAAATGTAAGTGTCTATAATTAGAATTTTATATATATATGGAGAGTTGTAGTATCTCGTCAAATAGATACTCGCCAAAAATGTCAATCAATGTTATTTCCCCATTATGCTAAAATCGAAATTGGTAATCGAACCAAAGATATCTTCACATAATGGGGATCTGTCTGTCTGTATACTCTGTATATGTTTTAAAAGCATTATTCCTTTAAGGTCCGATGAGGATTTGACACGAGTTATACAATCTTTTGAAGAATCTCGGAATAGGGAGGGTATACTGATCAGTCAACAATGTCACACCGAAATAATGTAAGTGTTTTTCGATCTTTTTGGGATAAGAAGACAATATATTTTCATAAATTTATTAAATGAAAGAAATCAGTACAATAAACGAATATATCGTTACAAATATACGAACAAAAACATTATAATATACAACGAGTACGTACAATTGGAAAACGGTTTTTTATCTGTCTGCATACCATTTCATCGTTTCGGCGAGTGTGACACGGGTCAAATAAATTTAAAAAATTTATAAATTCTTTATCATTTGACATATGCATGAGAAATGAGACGCAGTACATTCCGCAAACATTAGTAAAATATCCTTGCATGCGAAATGGGGTCCACACAACTTCGGGAATATGTAACTGAGCGAGAAATTTTACAATAATAGGGTCACTCCAGGGTTGAGTACCGAGTGAATCAAAATAGTACAGGCGCTGTCTATTTTTAAAATAGACAGCGATCCAGTGAATCCCTTCATTACCGATGATGTCTGTGTTCGACTACCGCATTCTCGCGTACTTGGCAAACTCAATGTTTCGCAAACACGCCGATAAATTTGGAACGTGTGACTCGCTCCATTACTTTCTGAAGTGTATTAGCATCCATTTTAAAAGTCAGTGATAACGCTTCTAAATCTATCTACTTCTATTAGGGCTTGCGATTCGAGATATACTAGTACACTAATAGGAGCGTCTATAGGCTTGGCGAATTCCAGCCGCACTGAGATGTTTCCGCTCTGCTGTGGGTTAAATGGGTATTTACGCTAGCAGATAAGTCAGGTGTAATGTCAAACGGGTAAAGGTTAAATTGATCAATGAATTCTTCCTGCGTTACCCCATTACCAAGCTCATCACAATCACCTGCAATATGGGTCAGATTACTATAGGCTCTGGCACAAAGAGGTAACACAGCGTCTGATGAATAGTCCGTACCCATTGTTCCACCCAAAGCAGTGCCATTAACGTATAGAGTTATATTTTTAAGTCCGAAATTCTCGAATTTAAAGGCACTCTTTTTATATTTTCCATTCACCGAAGCGTGGTCCTGCATGCCGATTAATATCCTTTTAGGAAGATTTCCCAGGGCAATGTTTTCTATCTGCTTCGATGCCAACCCTGCAGGAACCGTATATAGTTTGATCTGCACTCTGTTAATAGGATATTTCACTGTAGCGTTTAGTAAATTTTTCTCAATTTCTAGTTGTTTTGGTGAACTTAATTTCACTCGCCGTACGCGGAGGTATGTGTCCATAATGTGAACCACAACGGACTTTGCACCCTCTTCTTGATTCGCATCCAGATTTAAGCAGATCTCAGGACTCGTGCGGGTGAGCTTTATTTTCATATCCACCCCGTTCACAAGCAACTTCTCCTGGAAAGTGAAATCTGTGTGCAACCGTCCAAAACACTCGTATATTTTCTTTTTAGAATTTTTAAATTTGTCCTTTATACTATTTTCATCTTTAGTTTGATAATATCCCTCCGCACTTAAAAAGGTAGCCTTCGCTTCTTTGGAAAAGTTGAGGACATTTTCCAAATAGGCTCGTAGATGATAGTACCCCGTGCCTGCCGATATGTTGGTCTGATTTAAATATACGTCACACTGGTTGAATATGGCGTGCAGAAAGTTTGTTTCAGGGTATACAGCATATTTGTCATCGCAGACCGTTCCATCAGAATGGGCTATACGTAGCTTAGCGTACATGTGCACACAGCTTGGATCAAAAAAGTAAGGACCTGAGCTGGGTATCACGAATTCTATAGGTGCACTCGGGGAACTAATTGTGTTTAAAGGGTTAATTGTAATAAAGTCACTGTGCTCAATAGAAACTTGGGTTGGCGGGAGCTCAAAAAAGGACAGCTCCGATTTACAGCATTGTGAACTACATGGGTGGATGAAGCGTGCCATGGCGAAATAGTGACTCCTCTCTCGACAAGTGGTAAACAAACTATGATTCATGAGATCAATATCCTTAGCTTATATCAGTCAAAAAAGTGGTCAACCATAGGTTTCATTCGCTTACAGCATTTCTTTTTTGATAGCCTTTTACGTTTAATACCACGTGACCCCTTCTTCTTCCGGGGAGCCCTCTTCTTCTTCCCGCCACCACGCATTTTTCTCTTTGCATCTTTGATGATTTCGTTCCGTGTACGCTTTAAATGTTTTTTTAGAGCTTCTTTAGGTTTAGCCCCGGCCAATATGTCTTCTGCAGTGTTAAGGCCTGATTGTAGCGCTTTCCTTCCAAGGTATCTGGCACCCCTCTTCAGCAAAGGAACAGCCGTACGTAGTATGGATGAAAAAATGGATCCAAGTCCACTACCGCGCTGGTATCGCATCCCTCGATAGACGGTGAAAGGCTTTCTATCCATTATAACTCAGTGCGTCGAAAGTGTAGCTTCACTGTTAAGCTCCCGTTACCGAATGGGAAGTTTTCGCCCTCAATCGTTCTTATATATATTGTGATATTGGTTATTAAATTAGTTGCGACATTCACATAATGGGGTCTGTCATATGTAATACTCAAACTCCTTCCTCTATGGTTGGGGATGTGAGCAATGCGCAGCAGGCGTGCCTGGGTATCCCCAACAAACTGGTGCTCCACTATATTACTGTAAATATAGCACATGTCTGGGGACCTTTCAGCCAATTTCTCCATCTTCAATTGATACATTAATCTGGACAAGTTATACTGTGTCTCGTGAAATGTGTCTCTTTGGAAGGCTGCGCTATATCGGCCGTTGGTTAGAATTTTGAACTTTCTATGTTCTTTAAGACGTCTGTTAGTCTTTGATTTTAGGATTAGTGTATGTGCAGGGTTGTTTACGATTTCATATACTAAATCATTCGTAAGGTTTGAGTTTCTTAAACTTACGTTTAAGCCTCTCACAACATCCTCGGCCGAACCATATTGACCCGGCCCTAGTCTTACTTCTGTACTGTAATACCGTGCAATCTTAGTCCGAGCGATGCGCATAGTTTCATCCATAGCTACCCCAGCTTTTTCACACTCGTCAATGTCTCTAAGAATCGTAAAAACGGTTTCTTTATGTTCAATATTTAAAAAGACGGTGTCCAGCTGAATTTCGCATATCCCCACCTCATACGAATCACGACCCAATTCAATGTGCCCATGGAGTTCTGTTACAAAGTTGGCTAGCGTGTTGTTAGGGTGTACAGACAGGGACGAGGAGGACGGGAGTGTGACGTAGAAATGGTTAGGAGCCATGTTGCATACTATTTAAGCTTCATTATTGCATCAGCTTTTATATAGGTGTTGAAGCTTTCTGGGTACCCTAGCCATTTCACCAGGTACATTTTTCTCCTGAACCTTTGCTTCCTAAAATTTTCTCAATTTTAAACACATTTTTTTCTAAATTAAACGCAACTTTCTGCAATTCCTCGCGGTAAAAGCCTCCTGAGATTTCTTCCCCATTCAAATCTTCAATGTAATACATCATTATCTCACCTTTAGGTCTCACAGCCCTAACTTTAAAAATCTCGCGTGTCCATCCTTGCTCAAAACCCTTTGCGAATTTATTCCCCGAACGCGACAGCCTTACATAATCATTGATTTTGAAGCGCGCAGAGTGTGGTGGTGGTGGTGGTGATCCATCTCTTCTCGGGAGCGTACCTCTTTCTAAAACTTCGTTAGGTGTTGCCCCAATCGTGCGATGGTGTGAGCGGTTGTAGGATGATGCCAATGATTCCAGAATGTCTAGAAATCTGTATGTGTTTTTGTGTAAAATAACGGTGCATGCGTTCCTTTATGGTGCGCTGAACTCTTTCAGCTAAAGAAGCCTTATGTATAGAATTGGTTGTGTAATAGCTGATATTAAACTCTGTCAACATATTCTGAAAAGCACGGCCTATAAACTCCTTCCCCATATCCGTACAAAAATAGCCAGGAACCCTGTTTTCTTTTAACATTAGCGTTTTGGTGGCTTTAGCAACTGTTTCAGGTGATTTATTTTTCAGAGGAACTAGCCACAGATATCTAGAGAATACGTCTATTATGAATAGAATGTAGCGGTAACCATCGTTATACACAGAATATCTTTGCATGTCTGTTAAATCTGCTTGCCAAATAGAATCAATCGAGGAAGCCGTTGTCTTGGCTGTTTTAAACCTTTTTCTCACAGGCTTATGAAGCGTATAAGCGTCCTGCTCCCTCAAAAATCTTTCAACATCTTTTTTTCCTACTCCGTAAACACGTACAGTCTATCTACGCCGCCGTAAGAGGATGGGGTAGAAATGTCATAATAGCGTTTAGTTAATACGTTAGCCATTTGCGTATTTTAGAGGCACGTGGGTAGGGTTGGTTTAACCTCTTCTTGCTCCTCTTCAAAGGTGTTACCGCCGGGGGTGACGGCGCCTTCAATTGTGTCACAGGCGTTGCATGTTCCAAGTCTTTTAACCTGTTCAGATTTCCTATCAACGTTTTAGGGACATTTATTTGTTGTAGTCTTGCTTTAATATGCTTCCATCCTGATGGTGATGGCCTATCCCACTTTCTCACCAGATCATGGACAATGTCTACGATATTCGATCCCTGTACCTTTGATCCTTCCACAATGATCTCCCCTGTATCGGTCCATTGTATGGCGGGATCCTCATTCAATAGATTATAAAGACTTAAGCCTTTACTCCTCAATGTAAGTGGGAGGGTATTTTTTAATACATGTTCGATATGTTGTGTGGCTAATCTTTTTGGTTGGTCAGCTGTGTCGTCGGGTACAGATCCTATGTCGCCATCGTCCCCCGTGCTGTGCCTAATAACCACAGGAATCTCTGTAGGGCTCTTATAATTTTCGTACTCGTGAAGAAATTTCTGCAGAGCTTCTTGGTATAAGATTCTTTTCTCATCAGGTGTTTTTTCACTGTTTAATAGGGCTAACAATTCGCTTTCCATTCTTTTAAGTCTGCTTTTACGGGGATCTAGATACGTGTCTGGATTCCTTTGCAGTGAGGCGTACACCTCGTGGGGAATCACTACCACTTTCTTCATTATATTAATCTAGTCAGTAAAGGACCCAAAACTGAAAATAAGATGGGGAGAAATGACCCTCCTGTTTGTACAATAATTCGTTTTTTCTTCGCTACAGTTTGGCTTTTACGAGCGAGTGCACGTATTATGTTCTTGTAGCGGCGTAGGCGAGCCTTCTGATGGGTTTTCATTGATACATTGCAATTTATAACGTTAAGACAGATTTCACAGATGCATTTTAAAAAGTCGGCATCGATATTTTTAATAAACATCTGCTGCATTGCCCGGGCAGTCGATGATAGATTTTTATTAATTCACGGTATTTCTTTAGTCTCTTTGTCATTCTGGAATATACACCGTTTCAGGCTCGTTTGGAAATATATTCGTTCGCAGAAGCACTCTAAACGTGTTTCGCGGATGAAGGTCGCAAAGCAAATATCCGTAACGCGTGCTTGTAGCTTCTTTATAAACTTCCAAAAACTCCTTACGCTGATTCGGGAACATTTGATTGGCTAATACCCCAATTTGTGATACATCTCTACGTTGCGCGAATAAGACTAGATATTGCGTATTTAACGACACATCGCGCATGTATCTATTTTTGAAAAATAGATTCTGATTGATGAAGAACACGCTTATGTTAAGATGGTGGGAGAATACTGTAAATGTCTCGGCAAACGTTTTATCCATCTCCAACATGAGATCGTCAATTACAATGATTGTATGTTCATTTCCCTTTAACGAATTAACGTCATATACGCCTTTGTGGAACAAAATATCATCTTGGTACTCGTTGAACACTGATTGATACGTCGAATAGCACCATATAACTTTATGCACAAATTTCGAGAACATCTCCCCTTTTCTTTAATGATTTTAAGCATAAACACAGTTTTACCACATCCTGTAGGTCCAGATATAATACATGTGGATGGGCTCGTGAATCTGAATTTTTCTACAGAGTCCATTTCTAACACGTCACACTCCTAAGTGAGTCATTTACAAAATATTACAAATTTTGAGTGCTGATCCTTATATTTCTTCTCCCACAGAACCGTGAATGACGATGAGGTAGAGCAGCCCATCATTACGGATGACCTCGACGACAGTGTAGTTGTGATCTCCTCCCCTGAACCCTCACCAGCGATACCGGTAACACGTCCAAAGCGGAGGTATGAGATACCCACGTCAGGTATAAAGCGACCGAAATACGCGTCTGTTGCAGCGGTAATAGATCCCCAACCCTCAACCTCTTACGCAACAACACCCCCAGCAGCACCTAATATATCCCCTTATTCATCCGCCGCCCCCCGTTCTGTTAAGTCTACAATAATAGAGCCCCAACCATCAACCTCCTACGCAACAGGGCCCCCATCAGCAGCACCTTCGCTAATATATCCACTAATTCATCCGCCGCCCCCGTTCTGTTGAGGATGGTATAACGCTGGAATTGGTGCGATCCGCAGCCCCACCCCAGCCTTGACTAGAAATCGGTATAGAGTCAGGGTCGACCCTAGAGTCATGTATAGCAGTGGAATTGAGCGCGGACTACGCCGGGTTGTAGAGCATATTATAGAGTTTGCTCTTCAGAATCGTGACGAGCGTGAAGTCAGGACGAGTCTGTCCTTTGGATTCGGGTCAGATGACGGTGATGTAGACGATTATTGGGTGATAGTGCCATTTAGACGTTTGGCGGCTGAAGATGTAGAATATATATTAGGGCGTATAATGCAAGCCGCCCAAAGTAGTATAGCCTTCAATATGGACAACTTCACGGTAAATATTGACCATGTATACCGTGTTGCGGGTCATAGTGCCATACCGTATACTCTTAACTTCAATTCTCAAGCTATTTATAGACGGCATATAAACGTCGATCGTGGTTGCGGCTTTATAGCAGTACTCTTAGCACGTATGTTTACTGTACAAAATACACGAACTCAAAAAATTTGGTTGCCTACAGTCGTGGAGCGTGCCCGTAAACTAGCTGTAGACTGTGAACTTGAATTTGACTGTAATATGGGTCCTGAAGAGCTGAGAAGGGTAGAACAGGAAATGAATGTCCGCATAGTTGTGTTTGGGTTGGATGATCGTCGTAGGACTGTGTATGTTTTTAAAAGCTGTGTGAGAGATCGTACAAGGCCCTACTTATTTTAGGATTGTCAGGGACAACGTATCTCCCCATCCGTAATATAAGGTGGCTTTACGCGAGTTATGACAAAAGTCGAAAATATGGGAGACATCATGATTTGTGTAAGGGGTGCCTCGAGTTTGCGGATGATATAGTGAGACATTGTAAAGAATGTCACATGGTATGTGAGCAGTGTAAAGCACCAAATGTGAAAGCCGTGTAGTTGAAGCTGAGAAGAGAGACTGTGATGTGTGTAGACGCACATTTTTCAATAATAGCTGTTTTGATTTCCATAAATCAATTGGCACGTGCAGGAAAATGAGAATCTGTGAATGTGGTATGTTTCACACAATGGATAATTGGGGAAAATTTAAGCACAAGTGTGACGTAATTCACTGTCCTACATGCCAGGAGGAATATAAGGCGGATGGAGTAAAGCATGTATGTTATATGAAAGATGCTAAGCCTAAAAATAACCCTTGTATAACTGTATACTACGATATAGAAACATATACGAACGCTGAAACCAAAGAGGTAATTCCACATTTACTTGTGAGCCAGACTATCTGTGATGAGTGTATGGATATCGAATGTGACGAGTGCCCCAAATGTGGTAAACGGACAAACGTTTTTAAAACGAATGTCAGCGATAGTCCTGTGAAACTATTTGTGTCCTATATTGTCAAGTTAGCCGACAAGTTCAAAAAAATGACTGTGTATATTCTCGCCCATAACGGGGCAAAGTTTGACACGCAGTTCCTTTATAAGGAGTTGCTTGAACACGAATCCTCTGAGATATTTACAGGTGATCCATTGAAAAGAGGCAACAAATTAATACAGATGCAGATAAGAGGCAATGTACAATTTAAAGATACTTTATTATTCACACCTTGTAAATTAGCAAAGCTACCCAAGGTGATGGGAGTAGCAGCTGAAGTTTCCAAAGGATACTTCCCATACACTTTCCTCACCAGCGAGACTTTAAACTACGTAGGCCCACCACCCCCAAACATTATTTTGACTGTATGGATGAACGTGAAGACTTTGATCGATACTACGACAGTTTTAATGAAAGTAACCCTTATAATATAGCTGATGAATGTGAGCGTTATTGCGTGAATGATGTGCGCGTGCTTAGAGTATGTTTCCAGGCCTTTAGAAGGATGTACATAGCCCGTTTCAAATGCGATCCACTGCAAGTCGCAACCACCATCGCATCATTATGTTTTACGGTGTTCAAGAATAACTTCATGCCGAAAGACACCTTAGCCATTATTCACCGAAACAATCCCCGCAGTTACGGGCACAAGGCTATTTACTGGCTCATACACCTACAGCAACAGACAGGTGTATACATAAAGCACGCCCGCAACACGGGTGAAGTACCCATTAAGATTAATGGACGTGTTTTTTGGGTTGATGGGTTAAGTGAAAACCGTGTCACTGGTGTGAAGACTGTGTACTCCTTTAACGGTTGCTGGTGGCATGGATGCCCCCGTCCTGAGTGCGGAGTCACCGGAGATATCCACGGTAGGTCTCCTGCCGACTGTCTTGCATCGACCCGCACCCGCGATCAACTTATAGGATCACAGTTCACTCACAAAGTCTTGTGGGAGCATGAATATGATGCACGGATGGAGACAGACGAGGTGTACCGTGAGGAAATAAAAGCGATCAAGCGTTCAATGGTGCTGGATCCTCTCAAATGTGGTGATAGCTTGTTTGGAGGACGTACAAATCCTTTCAGACTATACTTCCCACCTACGGAGGGCGTGAAGCTCCATTACTACGATTTCTGTTCTTTATACCCATACGTGATGAAGAGCAATCCGTACCCCGTGGGCGCTCCTGAGAAACTGGTGGGACCTAGCCTACCATCCATCAATGAATTTTCAAAAAATTTGAATGATCGTTACTTTGGGATCTCTTTCGTAGACGTACTCCCCCCACGCAATTTATGGATGCCGATCTTACCTGTCGTTATCGACGACAAGCTCATGTTTCCCCTGTGCGTGAAGTGCGCGGAAGAGGATAACGGCGAATGTAACCATATACCCCACCAGCGTAAGATCAGAGGCGTATATACAAGTCCTGAGTTGGCCCTAGCCGTGCGCCATGGTTATAGAATACTGAAGATACATGAGGTGTGGAGGTTTCAGAAGCTACCCAACCTTTTCACACCATATATAAACACCTTTTTGAAGGATAAGGTTGAGGCATCAGGGTATCCGCGAGGAGTTGATACCGAAGATGAAAAGTCTGCCTATATTCAACGTTACCGCGACCGCGAAGGTATACAACTTGATCGTGTCCAAATTGTAAAGAATCCTGGCAAGCGCTTTAGTGCAAAGTTGTGTCTAAACAGTCTATGGGGAAAATTTGCGCAGAATACCGGCAGAGGGAGCATTCATTTGGCACAAAGTTATAGCGATGTCTGGGATTATGCCAATGCCCCCGATAAAGAGGTCATGGAGATCGTAAATGTAGGTAATACTTACGTAATAAAGTACAACAACACTGAATTTGCCACAGATACCTCAAGGGTTACAAACATACCTGTGGCCAGCTTCACAACAGCCTACGCCCGTATAAAACTTTGGGGTCTATTGCATTCTCTTGGGCGGAGAGTATTGTATGCCGATACAGATAGCGTGATATTCACAGAGAGGGAGGGTGAATACATGCCCACTATTGGGGAGTTCCTCGGCGAGCTCACTGATGAGATCAAGGATGAGTATGGGGACAACGCATACGCCGACTCTTTTGCCTCAACAGGACCTAAGACTTATGGGGTACGGGTCAGGGTGGGGGAGGAAATGAAATATATCGTGAAGGCAAAGGGTATTACGCTCAACCATGCGAATCGGGAGGTTGTTAACTTTGAGTCGTTGAAGGATCTAGTATGTTTGGATGAACAACCTCCCCAACTAATTGTAGGCACCCACAATTTTCGGGCGCAGAAGCTGGGGGGCGTGAAGGAACTTAGGGGTACGATGGTGTGCCGTAACACCTATAGGAAACGTTACCAGATACCTGGTACCTATGATACCGTACCCTTTGGATACCAAAACTGATGCTTCTAACTCACACGTCTTGTATATAATCGTATCTATTTGTATATATATATATATATATACTTGAATATCTCGTTTATTAAATCGTATTTGTAAATATATATAACTTGAATATCTCGTTTATTAAATCGTATTTGTAAATATATATACTTGAATATCTCGTTTTTAAATAAATCATGTTTCAAATAGCGTTTCACTTTCTCCTTTGTGTGTGTGTGTGTGTGTGTGTGTGTGTGTGTGTGTTGTTGTGTAGGTGAAAGTTCTAAGCTCCGCCCCTGTAAGACCGTGAGTCATGCTACTATCTGGGAGTCCCTGCGTGGTCAGTCGACCGCAGTAAGCCCGAGAGATCAGACGTGTATTCAAATGGCTACCTTTAATATTGCTTGTACAACGTTTACGAAATGGTATTCAGTAAAGTGCCAGGATGTGGTGGATACCGAAAAACTTCCTATTCCTCCCTCCTATGCCTCTTTTAAAAACACATTGGATTGTGCGAAGTTCCAAGATGTACAAATACTCTACGGATGTTCTGGTGAGACCGTTGAAGGCTTTCGTTGCACAGACGATGTGCTGAAGTATACTGCAGAGCTAAACTTTAAAAGTCTCACATACACCGTGAAGTAAAAGAAACAACGCGTGCAGAAGAGAAGCCAGGTATGGATAATGAGTCTTGCTGATGGGTGGTGTGACAAGCGGTATTACGTCATGCTACACCATGTCGATTACTCATACCCTACGACTGGAAATGTGAATCTCGTGATCATGGACAATCTTAAGTATTTTTATCACTATATTAACGTATATCATGATGAGGTTCGTAGTGAGGTTGTGGCTAGTGCCCTGCGTGAATTTTTAACAGAGTTTAGAGACGAGTATCGTTTGATGGGCAGAAAGGAAAAATATGAACATATGTTCCTCTCAAATAGTGCGCCGGAGTGTGGAGAATTTAGTAAAACATAAAATGTTCCTAGTTCTTATCCAAAATGTCTGGTGCGTAGGCTGGTAGTGATATTCTTGTACCGGTACAACAATTCGACTCGCGGAACAAGCCCATTCACGTATCATCGAGTCAGCCGCCCGTCGAACCATTCCTGCCTACCTGCGTGCCTCACACGGCTCATAGTTATCTCAGAGCTTGAGCCGAGTGGACGTGCGCTCCTCGAATACGATGGAACTTCCTTTGAGCAGCATTCTCAACGCCTCGTACGATGTGTCCGTGACGAAATCGTTGCGCGTGTTCAGGCGTAATTCCGGTACCATTAGCTATGTACTGGAAACGGAATGTAGACCGACAAACAAACGGGTTTATTTAAGTATCGAGGAGATGAATAGAATCTTTGTGATAGTTGAGAAGTGGAGTGAAGATCGTTATAAATACCTGCTAACGTAGGTACAAGAAGAGAGCAGATTAGTGACGCACCCTCATACGCCGTTGTATGTACGTTGTGTATAAATAACGATCGGCCGTGCATTGATATACGGTTGATGTGGAAGAATGCTTCTGATAATAACGCTCTTATTCCTACGCGAAACCGTTTCATCCTCGACAGAATGTTTGAAATCGTCGGATTCCGTAAACTGAAACCTATATTAGACGCGCGTGTTACGGATATGTTTTATTTTGATACAGTACTTGAATACGCATACACCGCTCTGCTCGATGGGTTTACCGAGTGTAGGGCTGGTGAGAATGGTCTAGTGCTGGATGTTTATTTAAAAAGTTTAGACTCTTTGAAATACCATGAACTTTGGTACAAAGCAATTGATCGGTACAAGGCTGAGCTCACCTACACCGTTCACCCTGAAGAACTATTTCTTTATATAACGCGCAGTTGTCGTAACGATTTAGAAGATTATTTCAATTGCCGCTATGTTGAGTGAGTTCACGATTGAAAAGCTCGAGTCGGTAGAAATAAACCCTCGATTGGAAAAGCGTTCTTATAAACTTGTGTTTAATAATGTAGCTAACGATGAACTCTTTGTGCGTGCTTTTGATTGTATTCTAGACGTATTTAAAGATGACTTACCAACCGGTTGTAAAGTGGGAACAAAATAGTACTGAACGATATGAAAGCCCTTCATATCGAATACAGGTTTCCCTATACTTTAAGCGGTGAAATATTATTAAGCCGCATATACTGCGTAATGCAGAGCAATAATGATGTAATTGTAAACTCGATTAAGACCGAGTTTAGTATTTTGAAAAAAAAGTGAATTGTATTTATATTTTGCTTGACATTTCTCCTGTACTGATTATACGCATATTTCTATTGAAATGTATATTTATTTGAAAAGTATATTTATTTTATAAATATATCTCCATAATTGTGTGTGTGTGTGTTATTTCTCCTGTACTGTTATGTACATATTTCTATTGAAGTGTATATTTATTTGAAATGTATATTTTATTTTATATATCCATAATTGTGTGTATATATTTCTGTTATATGCATATTCCTCAAATGTATATTTATTTTCTATATATTTATAATAAACAAATGATGCAATGTTGTTTTACTTGTTATGCCTTCTACTACCGGTATTCGAAATATAATAATGTATACAGTGGTATTGCGGTATCTGGCAATATTAAGCCTTCTAAGCCAACTGGCTGATTAGGAGTCTATAATAGTGTATACAATGGTATCTGACAACTCTGTCTTCGATTAAATGAATACATGGCGCTATCTGGCAACTCAAGCCATTTACAGCCAACTGGCTGATTAGGCGTATATAATAATGTATACAATAATACTGCTAAAAAGAGGTATCTGGCAGCCATTTACAGCCAACTGGCTGATTAGGAGTCTATAATAATGTATACAATGGTATCGCGGTATCTGGCAACTCAAGCCATTTACGCCAACTGGCTGATTAGGAGCCTATAAAACAACGCCAACTCGGCTGAAGTCTTAATGTGCACTTGGCTCCTGCCAGGTGAACACCTCTCCTCCTTTCTCTCCTTTCTCTTGGGGGATAACGCCGCCTCCAAGTTTTCCCCCACCACCCCTTTGCAACAACCCCCACCCCTTGCAACAATCCCACCCTTTGCAACAACCCCCACCCCCCTTTGCAACATTACATAATAACCTGCAACATTCTTGCACTCTCCCCTTTTGCGGCTATACTACTGAAGTTATTTGAGAGAGCAACAAAGCTAGTAAATAAATATAAAAATGATATTTCCTCTGGATTTCCGAGTCAATTACTCTTTTCGAATGTGCTTAAAAACAGACATTGAAAAAAATGACGACAATCCATGAGCTATATTCATTTTTAATTAAAGACAACGGTACTTTGTGCTCAAGTTTTCCCGAAGTTGTGACTGCCATAACATTGTTCCTCACAATTCCTGTGACAGTTTCAAGTGCAGAGAGATCGTTTTCAAAACTTAAACTAATAAAGAACTATCTTCGAAATTCTATGAATGAAATAAGTGGACTCTCAATTACATCAATTGAAAACAAGAAAGCTAGAAATATTAACTTGGAGGATTTAATTAATGAATTTGCTGAAAGAAAGGCAAGAAAAGTCAAGTTCTGATGTCGTAAGTAAACTTTTATTTCACGGTATCCTTTTTAAAGCTCAATATTTTGCATAATGTTCTGCCTTCTATGCCTCCATGCGTACGAGTAGTATCATAATTCTTAAATATATGCTCAATAAATAATGCAAAGAAAAGCAATATAACTTTATAATAAAAATTTTGTTAGGGGGCCCGTAAATAAGTTTTGCCCCGGGGCCCGTGACACTCTTGCTCCGTTCCTGGTGTATATTCTGTGACAGGATGTTCGAAATCCATTGACAGTTATTTTGTGAATGAGGATTCTGACGAAGAAATCAAGGTTATTACAGTTGAAGTTACTATAGTTTTTCACGCTGTCAATCATCATCACTCCTATAAATTTACTGATTGCGTGAACAAACTGTGTCCTACTGTGCTGATTCAAAGATGGTTGGCAAATTGTTTTACTAGAACCAAGTCAACAACCATTATTAAAAAAGGATTAGTCCCACACACTGCTGAGTAAGTTGTCAAGGACATAATTGACTCAAAGAACTACAGAATATCTACTGACGCAAGCAACTACAACACGGAAATTTTTTCCCCATTAGTGACTCGGTGTTTTACCCATGAAAAGGGAATACAAGTCAAATTGTTGCGTATATGTTCCTTACCCAATGAAAAATCAAACTATCGCGGAATTTTGCAAAGAAACTGCAAAATTTAGGCACTGATATGAAAAAATGTTACTTATTGCAGACAAAATACGAGCACTAATTTTGGACGTCTTCAATACTGAATGAACAATGTGTTCAAAAGACTTAAAACTAGTATGAATGAATGCTTGGAGGGAATTGGGAGTTCAGCACACGTGCTGCACAACACAATGCAGTCCACATCTGAGGTACTCTTTACTGTTGTTGTTGTTGTTGTTGTTTAGCCGATCAGCTCACCCTGATAGAGCAAGCCGGCGGCACGCAGGTAGCCGATCGCCCTCTTCGGAGTGGACCAGAGGTTCAGCGCACTAGTGATGTTGTACTGTGTTCGTTGTTGTGCGAGAGCGGTACAGTCTGTCATAATGTGTTCAATTGTTTGTGGTGTTTCCTGGTACAGGTGGCAGGTGTCGTCTATGGAGTTGTCTAGTCTGTGTTTATACGTCCGTAAGTTGGGGTGATGTCCACATCGGAATCGTGCTAAGTTAACTCGATCCGATCTGCTCAGGCTGATCTCTGACCTGTTAATGGGTGGCGGCTTCGCACCTAGGACTGCATTCGGACCAAGTCGTATCAGTGCTTTGTGGGTTAGGTGTGTGTGTATGTGTTTTCTGTACTGTGTGATGTCTGTGGGGCGTGGTATGGAATGGAGTATTTGGTTATAATGTCTCTCTGGTGTTACTTTAATGGTGCGAGGTGTTGGTGCATGATTGTACATGTAGTGGCAAGGGTGTTGTGGGTTAGTTGTCGCTGCTGCCATGAATTGTGTTCCCCTCATGTCTAAATGTTCCCTAACTTTCAGTATTTTTGTTTCTGTGTGCAGGTGTTCTATTGGTGTTGTGTGAGTGCATCCTGTAATGATACGAAGTGCGTTGTTTTGTATTGTCTGTAAGGTGTTTATGTGTGTTTGAGATAATGGGCGCCCAGCATGGGCTAGCATAATCCATAACTGAGCGAATATATTGTTTGTATATGGGTGATGTTGTTTCCTGCTGGTGTCCGAAGTTTGTGCCTGTTAGTACCCTAAGCGTGTTAACTTGTTAAGTCTTGACGTACATTTGTTTTTAATGTCCTGAATGTGGTTTGCAAAAGATAATGATGTGTTGTATGTGACCCCAAATATTTTAGTCCTGTGAGTGTGTGGAATGTTGATGTTGTTTAGTGTAAGCTGTGGAATTACCTGATGTTCTTTTGTGTTGCTTGTAAGCAAGGTGATGGTTGATTTTGTGGGCGCTACTTTGAGTCTATTGTGTGTGAGCCAGTCTTGTATACTGTTTATGTATGTTTGTAGGTTATTTGTAGCGGTGTCGATGTTGTTGTGGGTGGATGTTAGAGTGATGTCATCTGCATATGATGATAAGGTAAGCTTGTTATCTATGGGTGTTGGAATGTCATGCATGTATAAGTTGAAGTGTGTTGGTGAGAGAACAGAGCCTTGAGGGACCCCGTTCGGAAAAAGCTTGTTTTTGGATGACTTGCCATTAAATGTGACATGTGAGTATCTTCCTGAAAGATAGTTGCTCAGCCACCTTTTGGTGTTATTGTGCAGGTTTGTGTTGAGTATTTTGTTTATGAGAGGGAAGCGTGGGATAGCATCAAATGCTTTACTAATGTCTATTGTTGCTAATAGTGTACGTTGAGCTGGTCGTCTGGAGTTGATGCCATCCATAATGTGCTGCGTGAGGTTAGTGAGTAATGTCGTGGTTGAGTGGTGAGGTCTGAATCCATGTTGAGTAGGCGATAGTGGATGTGTGGGTTGGTGATGTGTAAGATTAGTCTCTCTGTTACTTTGGAAGGTGTGCATAGTAAAGTAATGGGTCTATAGGAAGCTGGTTCTGTTGGATTTTTGTTTGAGTAGTGTAATAATTTTACCTTGTTTCCATATGTCAGGAATAATACAGTGTTGGTATGAATATGTGCTGATATTTGTGAGAGCTAGTATTCCTTGTGGGCCCAAGTGTTTAAGGTGTATGTTAGATATGTTGTCGGGTGCAGTAGCCTTCGAATTCTTAATGTTTTTGATGATGTTGGTGGTCTGGTCTGTATTGAAGGGTATAATGATCGTGTCGAGTCTGTAGGTTTTCTTGTGTCTGGCTGTTTTTCTGTCTGCGTGTTTCTGTTTAAGTGACTTATCTTTGCGTAGTGATTAACTAGAATGTTAGCTTGTTGTGTGTATGTTGGGATATTATTTTGGCTGCGACAGATAGCCGCGTGTGAGGTGTGAATGCCGCTGTTAGAGTGGGTAATGCTGTTTATAGTCTTGTATAGCCTGGATGTATCTGTGGAGTGGTTTAATGTTATGAATTCCCTGAATGTTTGTTTGTTTTTCTTTGAGTTTGTTGTTTATTTCTGTGTTGAGCTGTTGTATCTGCTGTTTTATGGCTTCTGTGTGTGGTGTTTGTGTGTTATATTTGAGGTTGTTACGTTGCCTTATGAGGTGGGCTATTTCTCTAGAGTAATTTGGGTTGTATTTCTTAATGTTGCCCTTGGGTATGTATTTGTTTGCATTATTGATGATCTGATTAAATGTCTTGAGTGTTATATTGATGTTTATGATGGGTGTGCTGTTTAATGTGGTGAATTGTTCCTCAGTCTGTATTTTGAACTGTTCCCAATCAGCTTTCTTGTAATTTCTGTAAGTGTGCCTAAGGCTGTTGGGGTAGAGTGTAGAACGTGTTGTAATGATGGGCAGGTGGTCTGATGACAGTTGTTTTTCTGTTCTCTAGTGTGTATGTGTTGCTAGTGAGGGGGAACAGAACGTTATGTCTGGGAGGAGTTGAATATCCTGCTTGATGTGGTATGTGTGTATGTTCTTCTGTATTGTTAAGAATGAAGAGGCTGTTTAGTTGTGTGGCTATGTTGGCGCCTCTGGTGTTGTTATGGTTGTGCAGGTACCAACTAGTGTCTTTGAAGTCTCCTCCTAAGATGGCATTAGTGAGAGAGGCCAGATTGTGTAACTGTGGATTGTAATTGGCTGGCACCTGAGGTGAACTATCTGGTGGGATGTAAATGTTGATGAGTGTGGTGGTGTGTTTTGCGCGTGTTTTAATGTTAACTGCCTGTATTTCTATCGTGTTATCTGCTTGGAGTGTGTTTGTAATGTTTTGGGTAGCATCAGTGTAGCTAATGCTTTTATGTATGTAAGTGATGAGTTCACCCCCGTTACCCCAAGTACGATCTTGACGGATCGCCGTGAAGTCAGGGATGGTGGGTGTTTTGTGTGCGCGTTTTAGTTTTGTTTCTTGGATAAGTGTTATGTGAATGTTTTGTTTGTGTACGAATTCCCTAAGCTACATGATTTTGTTTGTGAGGCCTTCTACGTTGTACTGTAATATGTTAATATTATACTTCTGTATGTGTCTCATAGTGCTATTGTGTCTGTCTTTGTGTATGGTGACATGCGTAAGTTGTAGTGGGGCCTGGATTAGTCTTAATGTCGCCAGAGAGTAAGAGTAGTTCGGGGAGCACGCAGTTGCTCCCTGTAATTGAAAAAATAGCACGCTGAGAATAGGTCCGGCCCCGGGAGCCGATCGGCACTCTGACCGTGCCACGCAACAGGCCGTCGGCTGCCAGTCTGGCCAACCGTAGACAGCCCGCTGCACGGAGATTTGAGGAAGTTTGGCCACCAGCGCATTGATGTTTTGGTTTGACGTCGCCTCTTCTTCGCGTTGACGTGTCCCGCGCTGGAGGATGCAGCCACTGTTAGAAGCTTCCTCGTCAGCTGCTAACACTTTTTTCACGTTGTTCTAGCTACCTGTTCAGAGGTTTTTTTATAAACAAATCTCAGTTTTCTGCTCAAAACGGCTCTTTCTAATTTTAAAATTGATTAGTCAAGGAAGGAAGATGTTGACTTTTATTTTGCAGCAACAGTTGATAATATTTATGTTACTTTACTGATTAATGAAAATGATTAGGCTCTTCAAGTTATAAAAGATTTCTTTCGTAATAATTGATAAATACGAAACACAAAACGTATATGCAAACAGGATGATGCCAGTTTATACTCTTTACTGTTGAAGTGATTGTTGTGAAACTGTTTTCGCACTTCAGTATTTACCCTGTTCGAACTGAAGGTCTTAAGGATTTCTACTAGTTTGTCGGGGTACAATATCAATCAATCCTCTCACATTCGAAAACAAGCTGGCTTTCTTTAGCAAATGCAGTGGAAACAATCCTCAAAATGTTCGAAGCGCTGAAATCTTATTTTCTTTCAGAAGAAAAAGCTCTAAAAATTCTGAAAACCTTTTTTTTACGGCTCCACTGAGTGAAGCCTACTTGTACCTGGTCCACAGCCTGCTGAATGTCTTCAACAGGAAGGTCCTACAGATTGAAGGCGGAGAGACGAGCGTTATAGAAGTGTTGTCTATTTTAAAAGAGACTGCTGAATGTGTGAAAGAAAGATTAGAAGCAAAATTTTTGCCCTTAAGTGTAAAATCCATTCTAAATAAAGATGTAATTTCTGAGTCCATAGCGAAGAAGTTCCGGTTGGAAACAGACGACTTCTATCAGACTTGCTATAATTCTCATGAATTGCATAACCCCCTCGAGTACTTTGACACATTTGCATGGATATCGCTTACCACAGTTCCAACTTAGGAGCAACTTGAGGTAACCTGCATCTACCTAAAGGAGAGAGGGTTAGAAGTAAATGATAATGACATATTCAGTCAGTGAACCATTCTGAGGAGAATCGCAGAACAAGAACTCCAGCCTAATGCGGAAGATTGGACTAAGAAGCTGTGCCATGAAAAATGGTCAGGCATTCTTCAGCAAATTGAATACCAGGAACAATTCTCTGAATCACTACGCATCTGCCAGTTTATATTCAGCATTCCTGCACACAACGCTCATGTTGAGCGCATTTTTTCCTTTATGACTGCACACTGGAGCAAAGAGAGGAACTGACTGGACACATCTACAGTAGAATCAATTCTGCAGTGTTTGGTGAATATAAACGTCATGAAACGAGTTTTATAAGTATGCTCTACAAACAGTTGCAAAGAGATGCAAAGGCCTCAGACAAGTATAACTAAGTGTAGCAATAAATACATATTTAACGTATATTTTGTTTATTTCCTATCATTAACTCTTACAGTTATACAAGCTGAATAAGCATCATTTCTGAAATCACCCAACTACAGGATTTTCGATGTCAACCCAGGGGACAAAGAGGCGGGGTCTCATATTCTCAAAACTGAAATCTGGCAACCATACGCTTTAGTCACAACGCGAGAAATGTCAATAAAAAATTAATTAAAAAGCAATAAAAATACAAACTGGCACCTGTCAATATACTCTTTCAAAATAAATCTGCTAGGCAGCACCACTCTTTCACTCATAAAAACATACATGTAAAGAATTTGCAAATATGTACGCTTTTGAGGACGTTAGCAAAGCTTGGAAATAATGTTAGTGATTGTTACCAGATGATGTTCACTTAATTTCAACATGTCCCCAGAAAATTTCCGCATGTTTATCTGCATTACCACCTTACATAATTTCTTGGTGTGTATGTCCTCAGAATCGTGGTTCCATGCGCATATAAACATACACGCACACAATATATATATTAGTGATGTAGGTCACATCCGCATCCGCGGAACATCCGCACATTTTCTCGCATCCGCACTTTGGACTGCGGATGTCGTGCGGATGTGGACCGTTGAGATAAAACGTCATTAATAAGCGGACATTATCAAATTCTACTATATTAATAGAACTAGTTCATTGTGCGCAAAAGTGATGCAAGCGACAAGACGAGAGGCTGTTCTTGTATGAAGTTACTCTCTTGCAACCTACTTAGATCCACGTTACAAAGCTAAGTTATTTTCACCTAGTACATTAGAACGAGTTAAATCATCATTTGGCAAAGCAGTTGAAGAGCTTCAATCTCTTGAATCTGTCGCTTCGCCACCCACCAAAAGAATAAAAGTTTCAGTGACAGAACCAACACCTTCAACAAGCAAATCTATCACAGAATCTGTCTCTCAGTTTCTTGAGTCAAGCAGCAATGACGAGACCTACGCGATGTCAAAAGATGTAGTAAAAATGATCGAGAGCTATCACCAAGAAAAACGCCTGGCTGCATGTGACAATCCTATTAGTTGGTAGAAAAATACGCAGAATATCTATCCACACTTGAGTAAACTTGCAAGGAAACATTTAGTCTGTCCTCCAACAAACGTACCAAGCGAGAGATTATTTAGCAGTGCTGGATTAATATATGATGAAAAGAGAAACAGACTGGCAGCAGAAAAGGCAGAAAAGTTAATGTTCCTTAAGCATAACCTTCCTATAATTAAGTTTGAACATTAAACGATGAACATCTTAGTTTACTTTATTTTAATTACTCATTTATAAATATGCCTAATAAAACTTTAAACTTAATATAAATAGTTATCAAGCTAATTAAAGATCTCTTTCTATAAGGGTGGAGGTTGGGGAAAGAGGTCGGTGGGGTGCATTTGAGTTGGGTTCACGTCCCGCATCCTGGTAACACAATTATGGTTTCTAATTGTGGCTGAAACTCAACAAAATATAACGAATTTATTTGCAGACGAATTCACCAATTGATTTCTATATTAGTTAGATGCTTGATATTATTTTATATGTTCAGAGAAAAGTACAGCAATTATTGTACAATTAATCAATTATACTACATTATAGCTACAGCTCTCTCTATATAATAACTTATTATATACGTTAAACACAACAAATCTCGAATATATCCTAAAAAATAACGAAAATGTAGACATCCGCATCCGCGGATGTTGGAATCAAACATCCTCATCCGCATCCGCATCCGCGGATGTGAAAAAAATGACATCCGCTACATCACTAATATATATACACATATATATATATATATATATATAATATATATATATATATATATATATATATATACGTGTGGGGTGTGTGAAAGAGAGAAATTTACTTTTTTAAATCAGTGTTTTTCACTACGTTTTTTACAATTTCTTTCTCTATGGCAATTCTTGCTAAACTAGACAGCTTTTCCTCTGACATGGTATTCCGTAGGTACGTCTTCATTCTGTTAAGCGTTGAAAAACTTCTTTCCGTTGACACTGGTTACGGGGATTGTCCAAAGGAGCCGAATTAATTTGATCGTTTCAGGGAAGGCTGTTTAAGTCCAAGGTCAAGAGAAAGCTTTAAAATTTCTTTTGCATGTTTGCACTGACAAAAATCGGAGTCCTGATAGATGAAATTTTTTTAAAGTCTCTCACTTTTTCTCTGAGTCTCTTAGTAGGGGGAGGAATGGTCGGACAACTTACTATATCAAGTGTCTTTTTAAGAATTTCATTATAACTTTTGTCATTGATTTTTCCTTCCAGAAAACTAATAAAATCATTAATTTTCTTTTTGCAAATTCCATGTCCACTATCCTGCATTGTAAAACATCAAATAGTTTTTCAGCATTGCTAAGCAATTCTTCAAATCAGCAAATATAAAACATAAATTAAAAGTCATCTAGTTCTGCGTACCACCTCGCATGCAATATCTCTGTTTCGACGCAGATGTGACAGATTTTATATAAAATGAACACTTTCCATATGTTGTGTATTAAATTTCCTAAAATTTACTGTACTATGCAAAAGTAGAATATATAGAAATACCCAACTGCCAGTATGATATGCAAATATTGCTTTTAAATGTTTAGTAATTCAAGATAACAACATATATTTGGCACAGCAGCAAGTCGTCAGGCAGATACGAATTTGCCTGACTTCGAACATTAAAAACTTGGTTATTCGGTGGATACAAAGTAATAAATCAATTAAAATACTAATTAACTTTACGTATAGTAAATATCCAAATGACTTTATAACATTATTAATAAATCATAAGATTTACATCATGACATGTTTCAAAGAGAGACGTCAGACTTAAAATTTTTTGCCTGACAAGACGTGGAATTGTGCATTTTTATGCGAGTTGTAAGGCTGTTATTTGAGAAGATGCATAATAATACAGTAATAATTAACTTTATGTACAGTCACAGTGTATATGCAAATAGCTATATAACCTTATTTATAAATCCTAACATGGTCATCATAACACATTTTATAAAGTAAAGATATCTAACTCAAAATTTTTAGCCACATATCTTCCCTCTCTTCCCGCTTCTCTCTCCCCACCCTCACTGGGGAAATGGGGTTTAGATGATAGGTGGATGGATGGAAATTTTTAGCCTGACAACTTGACAAGAGATGGGATTGTGTATTGTTAGTTTTTTATGTTAGTTTTTTTAAGTCCCTAGCAGGAGAAATAACAGGTCAGCTCAGCCTGACCTGCCTGACCCCCTCCGTCGCCACTGATATATATATATATACACAGGGTGTACATAAAGTCAGGATCTATTTTTGTGAAATAATTATTTTTTCTATTTTTCTTTTCAGAAGCCCTTAGAATGAATACAGAAGAGCGTGTGGCAATAGTAATTTGGCGAATCGAGGGGGAAAGACATACAATGACATCAGAGAGAAGTTTAGAAGGAGATTTCATAAGCCGGGGCCAATAGACAAGACAATACGAAAATTGTTGAACAAATTTAAACGAACGGGATCTGTAAATGATGAAGCAAGATCAGGACGACCGTGTATGTCAGATCTTACCGTGAATGCAGTACGCGGAATTATCACTGAGGAGCCACGTACGTCCGTTCGTGCTGCATCACACAGACTCGGCCTCCCGATGTCATTTGTGCACAAAATTCTGGAAGTTAATTTGCAGAAGAAAAGCTATCATTTGCAGGTTTTACATGATTTGCATGAGGAAGTTTTCCCTCGACGAAGTGCTGTGTGTGCTGATCTCGTAGAACAAATCTGGAGTGATAATTTAATGGACAACATTCTCTTTAGTGATGAAGCCACTTTCCATACGTGTGGAAAAGTAAATCGCCATAACTGTCGAATTTGGGCAGATGAAAGACCGAATGATTTTGTCCAAAATTGGGAGAGACACTCGCCTAAAGTTAATGTCTGGATGGGTTTAACAAAATCTAAGGTTTATGGTCCTTTTTTCTTTGCTGAAGCTACAGTTACGGGGCTTATTTATCTGGACATGTTGCAGCAATTCCTTGAACCTCAGCTGATTGGGGATAGGATTGTTAGTACCGTCGTCTATCAACATGATGGTGCTCCTTGTCACTATGCCAAAATTGTTCAGGATTATCTAAATGGACGTTTTCCAAATAGCTGGATCGGACCCGGAAGCAACAGACCTTGGCCAGCGAGATCACCAGATTTAACCCCTTTAGATTTCTTTGCATGGGGCTTTATCAAATCGCACGTCTATCAGACGAAGATTACGAGTCTTGAAAACTTACGTACACGTATACGAACTGCTGCAGATAACATAACCCCGCAAATGCTCCAGAATGTGTTTAGAAATGCTGCGGAACGATTTGAGCTGTGCAGGGATACTGATGGGCGTCACGTCGAATCCTACTCTTAATTACACTGGTCAACAAAGGTTTTTCATCAGAGTAAAATGTGTGGTGGCTGGATAGCATTTTTCACGCTGATTCCAAAACTGCATTCAGATTTTTTCTAGCACGTATAGTTTTCAAGATGAAGGCATATATATAACTACACAGATTTAACCATTTTAAATAGGCAAAAATTAATATTTCAACATTTGATTGTGTTTATTTTATTGTTTTTTTTAGTTTATTCATCTTATTTATTTCAATTATCTTAATTATACATCTTATGTATTTCAGGTGTGAGCTTTTACGTCTAGCAGCATTGTGATTCAGGCAACAACGCCGTGCTTTGTGTGTCAAAAGATCAGTCCAGTCCAAGAACTTGTTGTGTCAAGTTGGTGTACATTTTTTTTGAATTTATAGTTTGCTCAGGTCAGTCAACATGCCTCGACAATGTAAGAATGACCCCGACAAGTTCTGTTTCGTATGCGGCCAGTTGACAACTAAAACACAGCGACGAAGTATTACAACCGACATTAAGAAAATATACAAGCTATACTTTGGTTGCTATCTAGGTGACCAAGATAAACCATGGGCGCCACATCAAATCTGTTCTGGCTGTTCAAATGGATTACGTGATTGGCTTAACAAAAAGAAGGCTTCAATGCCATTTGCCATACCCATGATATGGAGGGAGCCGAGAGATCATCATGAAGACTGTTATTTTTGTAGTGTGAACTTAATGGGGTTTTCTGCCAAGAACAAACACCAGATTGTATATCCAAACTTGGATTCAGCACGTAGACCAGTAAAACATGATGAAACATTGCCCATTCCAATTCCACCAAGTGATAGGCTAGATTCTATCATAGATGACATGGAAAGTGATGAAGGTGCAACTGGCGTTTCCGGACCATCTACAGAACCAGAGTACACTTTTGAAGGTAGACATTTAGAGCCTAAAAAGTTAACCCAAGGACAGTTGAATGATCTTGTTAGAGACTTATCGCTGTCTAAAGAGAAATCAGAGCTTCTCGCCTCAAGACTAAAGGAGAACAATTTACTTGAGAACAATGTTCGTATTAGTTACTACCGAAAGCGGAATTTTGAATTAACAGCATTCTTTTCAGTAGACGGTCCTCTCTGTTATTGCCATGACATCAATGGACTATTTACAGCCATATCTCAGACGTATGTGGCATCTGAGTGGCGCCTCTTTATTGATTCGTCGCAGAGAAGCCTGAAAGCAGTTCTTTTGCATAATGGTAATATAATGCCATCCATCCCCATTGCCCATTCCGTCCATCTAAAAGAGACATATGACAATATGGATATACTACTTAAGGCAATCAAATACGACAGTCATCAATGGAATGTTTGTGGAGATCTAAAAGTTATAGGAATGCTTATGGGTATGCAGTCAGGATTCACAAAATTTTGTTGTTTCCTTTGCCTTGGGACAGTCGCGCCACTATAGAACATTACACCAAAAGTGACTGGCCACTTAGGTATACATATGTCCCAGGGATAAGCAATGTCCAGTCTGTCCCTTTAGTGGATCCCCAAAAGATCTATCTGCCACCTCTTCACATTAAACTTGGTTTAATGAAGAATTTTGTTAAAGCAATGGGTAAAGTCAATTCTGAAGGATTCCAATACCTTTCAAGGAAATTTCCGAAGGTTACTGCAGCAAAATTGAAGGAAGGAATTTTTGTTGGGCCACAAATAAGGGAGGTTTTGAATGACACTGAATTTGAAAAAGTCCTAAGTCCGCTGGAATTGAAGGCTTGGCTGGCGTTCAAATGGATATGTGAAAACTTTCTTGGAAGCAACAAGTCACCTGCGTATAAGGATGGAGTCAAGAACCTCCTTGATGCCTTCAAAGAAATGGAGTGTCGAATGTCGTTAAAATTTACTTCCTGCATTCCCACTTAGATTTCTTTCCTGAAAACCTTGGTGCAGTGAGTGACGAGCAAGGAGAGCGCTTCCATCAAGATATTCAGATGATGGAGAAGCGCTCCAAGGATATTGGAATGAAAGCATGATGGCGGACCATTGTTGGATGCTGTATCGTGACAATCCAGGCCAAATTTACAAAAGGAAATCACACTCACAGCGCTTTTAATAAAATAATGTATATATTCTTTATTTATAAGTACATTGAATAAGGTATATGATGTATTTGTTGTTTAGCATTCCTAAGTGTGATCTATACATCCATAAATTTTCTTATAGCAATATCAAAACTTAAAAATATCAAAACCAGTGTATCTATATAACTATACGTGCTAGAAAAACAATAAAACCAGATTCGGAATCAGCGCGAAAACTGCATTAAGAAAAGTGTGATCATGTTTGTGATGAGAAAAAAAGTTTCATTTTGTTGGCCAGTGTTATTTAATAAATGTTACCACTTTATCATTTTATGATTGAATTCCATATAATTTCCAAGTGCTTCACAAAAATAGATCTTGACTTTATGTACACCCTGTATATATACAGGGTGGGCCGTAAGTTTCCATACATAGGAAAAATAAACATTCTTTTATGGACAACCATTTTTATTTATATAATATGCTCTACATGGTTGCCATTGTTTTGAAAACACATTTCAATACGTGTTCCCCACTGTTGATGAACACGCATTAGCACAGTTGACGTTATGCTTGTAATGGCGTTGGTGATACGTTCCTTTAGATGATTTATGTCTCGTATCTTTTCCTGATACACCATGGCCTTCAAGTGCCCCCAAAGATAGAAATCAAGGGGGGTGAGATCTGGGGATCTGGGAGGCCACTCCACAGGACCACGCCGACCAATCCAAGCATCCGGAAACTGCTGCTGATCCAAATACCGACGCACGTGAAGACCATAATGAGGTGGAGCTCCATCTTGCTGGAAGTAAACTGGGAAGTTACCTTCCTCGTTTAGCAGGGATGGGAAAATCTCTTCTTGCAACATGTTAAGATACCTTTCGGCATTAAGATTTCCACTGACAAAAATTGGTCCAATAATTCTGTCACCCCATATCCCGGCCCACACCATCACTTTACCGGCACCTTGCATCTTCGTCGGACTCAGCCAGTTAGGGTTAGCATTACTCCAATAACGTATGTTTTGCCGATTAACCTCTCCATTGACGTAAAAATTTGCTTCATCAGTAAACAAGATCTTACGTCAAACGCATATTCTTAGGGTATCTGAAACATAAAAACAAACGTTTAATTTTTCCTATGTATGGAAACTTACGGCCCACCCTGTATATATATATATATATATATATATATATATATATATACTGTGTCTTTTGTGATGACGATCCTATATAAATTGAATATATCCAAATTTCTCTCTCTCTCATTCCATGCATCGAGAACCGCCACTTAGGCCATCACGAGCCGCGCAATGAGTACCTCTGGTTTAAATAACATGAAGACAAAATATCAAATGCATTTAAATGACTTTCCAAATAGTGTGAGAAATCCAAAAAAATCCTTGCCTCTGAAGTTACATATTTTAAATAATAATTTTGGAAAAGAGAAGCCAAATTGACACCATCACTGCTTATAATGCCGAAAGGTATCAGATTGTGGCACATACTCAAGAAGAAGAAGAGAAAAAAGTTTTTTAATTAAGTAAAAGGAACTACACATGAATATTTTTCGTTCTGAATTTAGAAAATTAATAGGAGAAAAAGACCGTCATTGAACTGATAAGAATTTTTGTCCATTTTTTATTTCATAAAATATTTATTAACTGTTTTCAGCTTCGTTTAAAGTTTTGACGTAAATTTCCCACGCAATACCTCGAGCACTTTTTTTTTTAATATTATGATACTTTAAGTGACAATATTAAATTGTAACTCAGTGTTTAGCAATGTAAACAGTACAAACGAACGTACAATGTTTATGGACATTGAGGAAGTACAAGGACACACTAGAGGCAAGATTTCATTTTATACGCGTAGAGGGTGATCCAAAAACGTACTCCCAAAAATAATGAGCAATAAATTATTTTTGGGAACGCCTTTTTGGAACCCTCTATATATTAAAAATTCAATGATCCTTTACATCTACTATACTTATTTCGGAGCTATTGAAGAATAGGGACCCCAGCCTTCTTTAGTTAGCTTTATAAGGCTAACTAACGAAAATATCATGACCTAACCTAACCAATCGTCAAGGGCGTACAGTTAACCTAACGATTGGTTAGGTTAGGTCGTGATTTTTTCGTTAGTTAGCCTTATAAGGCTGGGGTCCCTATTCTTCAATAGCTCCCTTATTTCAGTACAAAATGATTGATTATGATTAGCCGTGGGCAAATATTCGGATGAATAATCAAAATGAATCATTCTCAGATATCTTCTAAATAAGGAAAGGGTGAATGAGATGAAATAATTCCAAAACTTCGAATGAAAACTTCTAATAAAAGTATGTTGGTACTCCCGCAATGTTTTTAAACATTAACTTCTTTCGTACCCTAGTAATTATCTGGGGTAATTATAACAGCATTTAATACCTCGGAAAATATGTCCTTTTTATATGTCAAAGGGTTTTAAAGGTAATTATCGCGTGACTCGGAAAATTCAAATAATATTAATTCCTCAAGAATCAAAATCTATTTTCTCTCTAATGTCCTTCTTCAACTTCAAAACTACAAATTAATTTGAATCACGGGGTAATAAAAGTATATATTAAAGCGTAATAAAACTGTTACAGTAAAATATTACAGACTGTAAGTTCGTAAGTTTTTGTTAAATTAGGCGAGATATCGTGGAGAAAATGAGTTTTTCATTCGGGTTGCCTGACCAATTTAGATATTTAAAAACTAACTACGATATTCTAAAACCACTATTCCTTAGTTTATCTGAAAATAGCATAGGTATTTCGTAGTTAAAAAAATATAATATATTTGAGCTTCTAAATATAGAAAGTATTATAGGGCCTACTTATTTACGTAACGTGCTTAGTAAAGACAAAAGAACTTTATGTATCTACAAATGAATTCGTGTTACGGACTAATTTATCGGACACATACATATCTGTTTAATTACATTTTAACAAAATTACTGTAAAAGAACAAACGATTTTTGTTTGTTCAGAGCGGGGGTTCTCAACCTTTAAAGGTCGACGTACCATCATGCTTTTCTAAGTATTACAGTTAGAAAGGTTGCGGGTTAATCATCATCAGCTACGACTAACATTACTTTTTAAATACGTTATCGTTAAAGTGTAATTATCATTTAGCAAACTGCGTATTAAACCCCCTCTGGCGTACGCCTAAAAGAGCTCCGCGTACCACAGGTTGGGGAATCGCTGGTTTAGAGAATAGTTTTTATCTTTAGGTATATTATGCGATCTGTTTCAAGAATTATGCACGAATATACAGCCTACTGTACGTACGAATTTGGAAAAAAGTTCCCCTAGAAAAAATGTTTAAAAGAAAATTACTAATTGGTAATATTCAGGCGAACTTCTTTTCGAAACTGTACATGAATAGGTAATTAGATTGAATCAGAAAATAACATTTTTTACCCAGAATTGCGTACAAAAATAAATATTAAGTATGAAATATTACATACATGGAAACTCGGCATATGAAACGTACACAGGCACAGATCCTCCTCCTTCCATGTGTCAGGAAACGCATCACATTCACGCATGCCTATTCCGTCTTAATCACTTTCAGATGAAAATTTCATTAGTAGAGGTAATTAAAATCTTGTAATAGTGTAGTTTAAAGTTTTGCGAGATACGCAGACTATGATTAATATAAGTATCTTCGTTGTCCCAAAGAGAGAGAGAGAGAGAGAGAGAGAGAGAGAGAGAGTTGACTTTAAATTAATTGAGAAACTTAATAGCGAAATTAAATTTGCAACAAAAATTTTCGCGTCAAGATATATTTATTTATTTTTTCAAACTACTCATATTAATATATGACGACTTTTAGGGCCTAAATTGAGCTTGAAATGGGGAATTCTTTATTTTATTTACGCGAAATCTAATGAAATGCAATGAAATCAAATGGAAAAACGGTGAAATATAAATCTGCAAAGGCAGGTTCCCTTAAAAAATTTGTCACCACATTTATGTAATTGTTATTACCGGTATTAAACCTTGGTTAACCTTGGTTTGCTTCCGCCCGAATTGTTCATTCTGACGAAGTTCAAGTTTGTCACTCCACCTTAGACCTAGTTTAACGTGGAATCCGAACCACGTCCCACCAGCAGCCCAGCATTTTAACCACTAGGCTATCCAGGGTACCCATTTATCTACCAACCAATTTCTTTATTGTGTGGAAGGATGAACAGCTGGGTTTTGCTGCGCGCCGCATCATGAAAAAGAAAAACTATAGTGTTTGTCATTTACCATTACTTATTCGGACTATAGTGAATTTAATTTTCCCAGGAGAGTTCCTTGTTCATGCACGGTCTGTGTGTATCATATATATATATATATATATATATATATATATATATATATGAAAATTATTTCACGAAAGTAACACGTGAAAAATATTTATGATGAATAAAACCACGAAGGAAAGGAAACACAAAATGGTGCTCAAGCACTTGAGCACCATTTTGTGTTCCTTTCCTTCGTGGTTTTATTCATCATATATTATATTAATATATATATATATATATATATATATATTATATATACAGGGCGTCCCAAAAAAATGTCTACACACTTTAACAGCTGATAGCTCAATTGATGTTTCTTTCTTTCCAAGTTAAATCCATTAGAATTAATAATGGCAGTCAGACTAAGCTTTGAACAAAGGAAATTCATTCTGAAATGCTACTGGAAGTGTGAAAACGCAGTTGAAGTGCAAAGACAGTTTAGGAGGGAGTTTCAAACAGATCCACCAACGCGACTTACCATCACTCGAATTAGAGATAAGTTTGAAGCCGATGGAACTGTTCAGAATGTCCACAAGAAGCGTTCCGGAAGACCACGGACATCGACAAGCCCCACAAAGCAAGAAAGAGTACTGGAAACGTATCACCAAAGTCCAAGAAAATCTGTGCGGCAAGCGAGTCGTGAGGTAGGAATTTCAGAATCGTCTGTCCAACGCATTTTGAAGCGCTGTCAATGGAAAAGTTACATTCCAAGATTAGTCCATGCTATTAATGAAGATGATGATCCGGACCGAAGAGTGGAGTATTGCGAGTGGTACTTGGCACGATGTGGATGTGGATTGGACGAAGGGGTTTCGTAGAATACTCTCCACATTCACCAGACCTCACACCACTAGACTTTTTTTTATGGGGATACTTAAAAGACAAAGTCTACGCTATAAAACCTGCAACAGTCGCTGAATTGAGAGCAGCCATTGAACGAGAATGCACACAAATACCAAACGAAATGTTTCGTGATGTTTGCGATTCCATTGCTTCGCGTTATCAGCAGTGCCTGGACCAGAACGGACGTCAGTTTGAAAACAGGCGTTGACAAAACAATTAAATAATGTCTGTAGATTCTATTACATTTTGAAAATGAAATGTATTTTAATAAACACTGCCTTTATAATTATTTAAAGTGTGTATACATTTTTTTGGGACGCCCTGTATATATATATATATATATATATATATATATATATATATATATATATATAGTGCGGAAGGAACGCAGTGTGAAATTTCGGTATTCGAATTATTTCTGAATTACCATAGATATCGTATCGTTCAATATATCTTACAGAGCTTGAAAAAAAAAAAAAGTTGTTTTGGTGTGCACAAAACTGATGAAAAATGAATTGCTGAAAAAGTTTGGTCCAAATGATTACTGGAGAGGACGAACTCTTAAATTTAGTTTGTTTCTCATATTTCAAAATGCAACGCCAAAACAGCTTTTGTTTTTCCAGTCTAATATTTATTGACTGGTAAACCTTTTGGCAAGTTAATAATGTACAAAGTTAAAAAGGTTATCATAAACCTTGTTACATTATAATTCGTACCGTAAGCTGATGTACAGTATGATTGGTGTCAGTCTCAATGGGGTTTCAGAGTGCTATTGGTAACCATGTATCAGGGTTAAAAAGCGCCACGTCTTTGTGTATGTCAATACCGACGTGGCGCTTTTTAACCCTGACACGCAGATGATGGAACAGCATGAAATTTAATGCTAGTTGTGTTTTAAAAAAATGTTGCCCCCAAATACCATAAGTTTATAAAAAGGGAAGACCTAAGAAGTTATTACAATTCCATCAAACTTCTCACAGCTTAGACTTAGTATAAATATGGGATTTCAAAGGCGTTATATATAATAAATTAAAAGTAGGCTAACTACACACTACACAGCTACTACTCTGCTACTATGGTACCAACCTTAATTGGCTGAGATTTATATCATCGGTTAAATCATCTAATTAACTTTATCAAAGGCATTTTTAAAGTCCACGTAAATGATATGCTTTGGCTTACGTCCACTTCTTCATTAACATTTTAAGATACATGATATAAGGGCCTATTCAGTATTTCTATAAAGGACTAGGTAGATTGTTAGTCCTAATGTAGGCTGACATCTAACAAGTCCCGTAACTTACAAGCCTACAGAAGTAATAGGTCTAGACACCCTGGGCCAATAGTTTATAGTTTATAGGCCCCATAGGCAAAGGTGGGCACCCGGGCCTCAAAAAGGACCGACGGTCCCGGTCCCGGTCCTTGCCTCAAACTGGACCGACGGTCCCGGTCACGGTCCTTTCTGAAGGTAGGACCTAGGAACGACTCGGTCCTCGGTCCTTATATATAATACAAGTGAAAAATTTGATTAAAATGAAAAATGAAATTTAAGACACCGGAAATCTTTAATTTTATTAACGTAAATTATAATTAATACAATACATAAATGATGAAAAAAAGTTATTAAGTTAAATGCTTGAGTTTCCCTTCAAGAAGACTAGCATCTTCTTTAGAACTTCAAATAATCACTAAACACACTAAAATCACTAAAAAAGACCGTCCGGACCGGACCGTCCGGAATTGCTTAAAAATGGACCGTCGCTCCTCATTTCGGTCCTCACTGAGAAAAGGACCGACTTTCCCGCTTCCTGGAATTCGGTCCTGTCCACCTTTGCCCATAGGTTATACACACATGGGCCCTTGCCTGTTGCCCCAAAGGCTACAGTAACAGGAGTAACAGACCACTATAGGATCATTTTCAAAGTCTATATAAATGATAGGCCCAGGCCTACATCCACTTTTCGAAAGGTGTACGCCTTTTGATGTCTATTTTTTGAGATATCTGATCAATTGGGTCTTTCGCATTGAAACCTTAACACGTGTCATTGCAACTGGCTGAGAAAGTTTACTATCCTACTTCGCATGTCAAGTGAAGAGCATAGCTTAAATTTACATTTTAGGACAGTCAAAGGCCAACGATATCCAGTGTAACATACGGGAATAAGATAAGTGACAATTAGTTATAGTTTATGTCTCAATTACATAGCGTAATATATCACACTCAATTTTCCCAAATACAATAGCATAATTTGTATTGATGTTAATTGAAGAGAAACTTCGTTCAATTAAACAAATAACAGATTAAAAACTGTGCAAATGATGTTTTGTAAGATGAAATATTTTCAAATAAAAGGAGAAAAAACACACTTTATATTAAAAGTAAGGTGCTCTTCCAATATGTGCTCTACCTTAAAATTTACATTCCAATCGTGATCTACCTTAGATTATATCACTAGGCAACAAATTTCAACTTTTTTTTTGTTACAGACACGTGAACTACTGATTCCTACTAAAGCGCTGATGCTGATTTCAGATCTGATATCAAAATTTCTCTATCACGTCCATATTTTGTGCAACCGAAAACCCCTATTTTTCATTTTTTTTCTCACCCGCTTCTATTACGAAAGCCGTCTAAGCTACTTTTCCGTGCCACGTTTTATGTTAAGCATACTTAAATAATTAGTGAACAGGGATGTCTTTCCTCCTTTATTCTGGCTTAAGACAGACAGCGGAATTCCGCTGGCGGAGTTACCACCCCTGCGCCCAACCATCCACCCAAAGCGCGTTAGTATTTTGTTGTTACTACTGAAAGGCAAATTCCTGTTCTTAAGTGAAACTTTGGTGTGTCCTCTTCCTTTGTCGCTTGTAGGATGACGAGCTCTCCTTCTGCAGGAACCAACAATAATCTCCCATCATATTTGGGTTGAAATTACCTTGGTATCTGTTTTCCATAACTGAGATCTGTTGGTGGAAGCGCTCACCATGCTCGTCACTTACAGCCCCAAGGTTGGCCGGGAAGAAGTCAAGATGAGAATGTAAAAAATGAATTTTCAAAGACATTCTGCATCCCATTATTTCATAAGATTTAAGCATGTTTTCTACGAGTTTACGGTGGTTTTCAGCTTTGTGGTTTCCAAGAAAATTTTTGACAACTTCAACGAAAGATGTCCATGCTCCTAGTTCATTCTCATTTAGGTTAGATGGAAACGATGAGTCGTGGATGACACTGCGGATCTGTGGTCCAGTGAAAACTCCAGCTTCTAGCTTAGCATCTGTCAATATTCCTTTGAATTTATCCTTTAAATATTGGAAACCCCTACCTTGATGATCCATACCCTTCACGAAATTTTCATAAGGCCAAGTTTAATGTGAAGTGGTGGAAGATGTACTTTCTGAGGGTCAATAAGTGCTGGGTGTTTCACATTGTATTTACCAACAACATGTTCAGTTCTAGATGGCCAATCATGTTTTTTGTAGTGGTTCTTGTCATCTCTGCTGTTCCATAGACACAAAAAGCACATATGCTTTGTGTAGCCCAACTGTAACCCAAGAAGTAATGATACAACTTTAAGGTCGCCACAAATATTCCATGTGTGGTCCTTATATTTGATGAGTCTTAGCAGCAGTTTCATCGATTCATAAGTCTCATTAAGGCCAGTGGCATGTGCTACAGGTATTGAAGGTTTTTCATTGCCGTTGTGCAGTAATACAGCTTTAAGGCTAGCTTTACTAGAGTCAATGAACAGTCTCCATTCTTTTGGATCATAGCGACAGCCAATCCCTTGTATCAGACCACTGATATCGTGGCAGAAACAAACGTTTTCTTCCTGTAAGTAAAATGATGAAAACTGCAAATGGCGATGGCAGAAATGGGAAACTTTGGTGTTTGGTTGGAGAAGATTAAATTCTTGAAGTCTTGAACCAAGCAACTCTGCCTTTTCTTTTGGTAATTCCAAATCGCGCACTAAGTCATTTAACTCCGCTTGACTTAACAAATGTGGGGAAATATTTGCATCTGGAACATATATGCCATCTTTCCCTGTTTCTATATCACTAGCAGAATCTTCAGATGAACTGCTGTCTGTTATCGTTGCTGGTGGAACTGGTGGTGGATTTGTTTCATCATGTGGTACTGGTTTCATTGCTGATTCGCAGTTTGGGTACGTGATCTTTGATTTGTTTTTCTTTGTGAAACCAGCAATCTTTGTCAAACAAAAATAACAATCATTGAAGTGATTTTCGGCTCACACCAAACCATGGGGACTGAGAACGGCATAGCTTTTCTTTTACCATTCATCCAAGCTATTAACATTGCATTGCACTGTGCACAGCAAATATGTGGTGCCCAGTCCCTCTGTTGGTCTCCTAACTTACAGTCAAAATAACACTTGTAGGCAAGTTTAATCTTTGTTGTTATGTTTCTACGTTGTGGCTTAGGTGTATATTGTCCACAGACAAAGCAGAAGTTGTCTGGGTGCTTTACACAAGCACGTCTATTTGATGCCATTTTGAATTACCATACAATATCTGAAAAAACGTAGAAAGTAATTATTACGATGTGCAAAATAAAAAGAAATACACACCGTAGTACAAAACAAATGCTATAAAAACTCACAAGTCACCACAACCTGTCACTTGCTCATCAGCAGAGAGCTTCAACAACCGTCCTGCTTGACTGTCACGTAGCGACTGACCGTTGGGCCGTTGCCCGTTACTATGCTCTTGACTCAGTGTTGCCAACTCGGGATAAATTTTATTTATCAAAATTGCTCGAATTTGTATATAGTTGGCAAAAAAAATTGCTTTAACCTTGAAAAGCAAGTTTCATATTACTGGCATTAAGCCGATTAAAACCAAAATCTGGACGTGGTAGAAAATTTTACTAAAAGTGATTTGCATTTTACACAAAATCTAGACGTGATAGAAAAAATCTAATTATAGATTTGAAATCAGCATACCGAAATTAGCTAGGAGCACCTATTTGGTCTTCTGTAACAAAATCTTTGTTGCCTAGTGAATTATTCGGATTAGCAGCAGGTACGTTAGTTAGCCTTATATGGCTAACTAACGAAAATATCACGACTTAACCTAACCAATCGTCAAGGGCGTATAGTTGACCTAACGATTGGTTAGGTTAAGTCATGATATTTTCGTTAGTTAGCCTTATAAGGCTAGTTTCACGGTAGAGCACGTATTGGAATATGGTAGATCACAGTTTCGCGGTAGAGCACATATTGGAAGAGCACCAAAAGTAATTACAGGGTTTCAAAAGAGGACGTTTGTTTAATTTAAGTTACAAAGTATTTAACGCCTAAATTTCCACATCATATTGCTTTCACGCAACTAGGAAGTTTTTCCCCACGTAGTAGGCTAGGTTAAGCTACCAGCTCGAGCGTACCAGTCCACTGACAAAAACAGAACTTCGTCGTATCGACAAACTTGTGAGAGAGATGCAAGGACAAGTTTCTCACTGAAAACATAAATGTCGCATTGAAATAAATCAGTAAATTTGCCGTTGTGAAATAATCTTTTTGCAAATGCATACGTCCATGTAGGCCTATGGATTGTTTGTTTTTAAGTTTCTGTATGCTATCATCAATAATGATTGTTTTGACTGTTTTATGTATCTGTCTGTAAAGTTGTGTAGGCACATTTGTACGTAAATTTGAATTCATAAGTGCGAGTGTGCTATTATCACTGTTTTGATTATGATTTGCCAATACTGTAATGTCTCTTTAGTGTCTGTTATCATACACTTATGAGGAAATAAACAAATTATTAAAATGTAGGCCTATTCCTTGACCAATGTTCTTCACGTCAATCCTTTTTTTCACCAAAATATTTATGTATAAAGCTATTAGAGATATATGACGTGGTGAGGTTAGACACTGAGTGAAATAGTTCTCAAATGTCGGTCCACGGTATTTATAGCTGATTTTTGCCAGTCTCTGTTGTGTAGAAGTTTAAGAACCACTGCAGCGTAGATGGGTCTTTGTCACCATACTCTCCTGACCTCAACCAACGCAATTTGTTCCTTTGAGAATTCCTTAGGGACAAATGTGTCCAGAAGTAACCTTTGGTTACCTTGGTTTTTTGCTTCCGCCCAAATTGTTCATTCTGACGAAGGTCAAGCTTGTCACTCCACCTTAGACCTACAGTTTAACGTGGAATCCGAACCACGTCCCACCACGGGCGGTCAGAAATTACAAAGTCCTCTCCCGGACTCGATCTCACGACCTCCAGATCAGCAGCCCAGCGTCTTAAACACTAGGCTACCCATTTATCTACCAACCAATTTTTATTGTGTGGAAAGATGAACAGCTGGGTTTGCTGCGCGCCGCATGACGTCACCGGGTTTCGAACCCGGGGCTGGTGGATTCGTAGTCAGCGATGCTAACCACTACACCACCAAGGCGCAGTCACAATCGTACGAGTATAATTGAAGGCAGAAATCGCATCGGTCGAAGAGAGCATGAACCAGGAGACACTTGCCAGGGTTATGGAAAACTTCAAAGAACGTCTTCAAAGGATTCCTGAACTCGAAGGATATCACATTTAAGGGTGGGTGGGGAATGAAAAAACTCGATTCGGCAAAAGAATCGAAACCCAACCCGAATCAGCGCGCAGTGCATTGAGAATTTCGGTTCAGCCTGTTCCGACTTAGTTTAAATTGTTTGGCAAGTATGTCAGACATATTATGTGATTAAATGTGTTATACTTTCATTAAATAAGTAGTTATTTTGTTCTTTCTTATATGTTGTGAATTAAATGTTACACTTTCGTTAAAAAATAATTTATTACCAATCTGGGCCCATTTTCTGTCTATCCTAGTTTGAGAGGAGTGAAACAGTCCTTTTAAAGATTCAGAAAAAGTTTGAGTTGGTTTTATTGATGAAACAAAAAGAATCGAGAATCGAATCGAGAAACAAAATTAAGTGGCCAAATCGAATCGAAAATCGAATCGAAATGAAAAGTCCCGAATCGCACATCGTTAGTCACATTTAACACGCGTTTACATGAAAAAAAAAAAAAAGAAACTCAAAAGTTCCGTCAAAATAATGATGTGTAGTAGAAATTTAGGTTAAATACTCTGTAATATATGAGTTAAACAAAATAGAGCGTTCTTTCCTCAAGATTCTCTACTTGTTTTCAAACGGTCATCCAATTCGTGTCATAAAACCGAGTTTCATCAGAAGAACATAAAACTAAACAAAATGAACTCTTAATGAAAAACAGAGCGTTATTTCTTTCACGTGACGTGAAGCAAATAAAGAGGTTCTTCAACTTCCTAAATTCATTTCACGCGGAAACACGAGTAGTCCTCAAGCACGCATATTTAGTAAAGTATTCCGAGAGTAGGGCATGGTTAATTAATCATTTTTAGGAAAAAGTGATGAATAATGAAATTGTCTAATTAATCAATGATTAACTGATTTAAAATGAATAAAAATTAAATACTTCTGAAAAGAGTGAGAGAGCTTTATTGTTTCTGTTGCGTGAGATAAGACCAAAGAAAACAGTTTGCTCAAACATTTAGTTTGCTTTATTTCAAGAAATCAGGTATGGGGCGGATTAGACAGTTTATACATGCAAAAAAGGTGCCAAATTCAAATGATACATTACAAAATTTAAGGTAAAATGGTGCTGAAATTATGAGGAAAATTAATCACTTCCTATCATTTTCTAAAAATATTTTTTGATTAATTAATGATTAAATTCGAAACAATGAGTAACTGATTAATCAGAACTATTCCCTAATTCCGAGTGACACGATCTGCAGCCCCCTTACCATCAACTATATTTACGATGCATAATTACTCATGAAAATAGATTATTTCTCGTATCACTCTTAAATGCGACAAAACTTTAATGGATAAGTACAACTCCGTAATATTTCAGGAATAAAATTTACTGATAAATTTTCATCTGATCAACAAGGATTATGAAGTTTCGACTCCAGTTACTTAAAAAATGACCAAAACTGGTTTGGATTAGAAAATAAAATCTGTATTTGCGAGTGTCATAACCCTGAAAAGATTACTCCGAACATTCTTCCAATACCAAAAATAAAAATGAGAAGCCTCAGTGAACGAGGTAATATTTTTAATTAAAAAGAAGAAATATAATATTTTGAAGCACGAACATACTGTGGATGACACTTTTTTTTAATATAGAAACTTAACCTTTAATTCATCCGGGATGATACTTTACATGGCTACTGTACAAACTCTTTTCTCGATTCTCTCATTATTCACTACAAAATAAAAGAGGGGAAAGAGCTCAGCTCATTGAGGACCTCGGTCAGTTTAATTTTGTGCGACCGAGAAATAAGAAAAGTGATTAACGCTTAAATTTGCTTCACTGTGCATCAGTCATTAAAACGTACGTACGTACGTGTGTGTACTGTGTGTGTGTGTGTGTGTGTGTGCACTAAGCAGCAATAAACGTTAGAGAACTGTATAGAATACTGTTTAAGACCAGCACCTGCTCGCATCATAAAAACTACCTGCAATATTCATCCAAACACCCGCGAAAATTCCTCTTGTAAAAAAATGCATTTTTTTTTTTTAATACCAATATTTATCAGAAAGAAACGTTCAGTTTGAACCGACTGTATCTGCGGGCGTATATCCGCAATTCACATAATAGGCTCGTTTATAATTCATTTTTTTAATTAAAGAACGAAGTCGAAGCGAGCACAAATGTTAATTGGAAGGTAAAAAATCTTGATCTAATGCAACAAACAAAAGATTAAGGCCAGCAAAAAATTGCTTCTGATTTGAGGATCGTGAAATGTCATGTCATATTTATTTATCTGTCTATCTATCTATCTACCACACACACACACACACACACACACACACACTACGCCTCTTAAGTTAATTTCGTTCAACATTTTAATGCGACTTTTGTTCTAACTCACTTAACTCACTCACTTGGCCACTTTAACTCCTTTCATTTCGTAAGTGAAGGAATGCAAAAGCCTTGAAAGAACAGAAGACTGAAGTTACTCTAGAAAACTTTGTGCGAGATTCGTCGGAAGTAGTTATCCCGGGAAAAGGTCGGCGATGACGTCGTCAGACATGACTAATGACGTCATACAGAGTACAGTTCATTAATTAAGTATAAACAATAAATAATACTGGTGTGCAGGAAGAAATAATGGTAAATAAATAAATAAATAAATAAATATATATATATATATATATATAATCATGAAAATAACATTAATAATATTTATGATGAAAATAACCACAAAAGAAAGTGAAACACAAAATAATGCTCAAGCGCTTTCGTCTAATGACATTCTCAGGAACATTGAAATTAATCACGATTTTAGAGGTAAAATTATGGAACAATGTACCGAATGACTTAAAAACAATCAATGCTCTTTCATCTTTTATAAAGCGATTAATAGCAGGTCATCCCATAAGTAATGTCGTTTTTTACGATAGATTAAGTTTAAACTAGTCCTACTCGGTTTAAGCATAAATTTTCTGAAGGTTATATCTAAGAGGAGATCTATAGTGTTTCGCTACATACTTTACAGACCTTGACCAGTGAAGACGTGTGTTTTGCTTTTTGTGAACCCCTCATAAACATGGCGGTAACAGAAGAGCATATCAGGCATATAATGCTTTACGAGTTCAAAAAAGGGAATAGTGCTACTGAAGCAACGCGAAACATTCAGGACGTTTATGGCAACGATATTCTGCATGTGAGGAAATGTCAAAGATGGTTTCGAAAGTTTAGGAATGGTGACTGCTGTTTGACGGATGCAGCACGCTCTGGACGCCCTGCTGAGTTTGATGATGACCTGCTGTTAGCCGCACTTGAAGAAGGCTGTTCAACAACTGTCGAAGAATTGGCCCAGAAACTCAATTCATCCCCGTCCACCATCCATCGACATTTGCAACAACTCGGGAAAGTGCCTAAGTTAGGAAAATGGGTGTCACATGAATTGTCGGTCGACAATCTCAGGGTGCGGGTAAACATTAGCACAGCTCTTCATTCCCGTGAACTCCAAGATCCGTTTTTGCACCGTTTAGTGACTGTTGATGAAAAATGGATACTGTACCAGAATGTTAAGCGCCGTCGACAGTGGGTTTGTGCCGGAGAACCAGCGACACCACAGCCAAAACCAAATCTTCACCCTCGGGAGGTGTTGCTTAGTGTTTGGTGGGATAAAGGTGGTGTAATACACTTTGAAACCTTACCACACAACCAAACAATCACCGCTCAAGTCTACTGTCAACAACTGGATCGATTGAACACTGCACTAAAAGAAGAGAGACCACCTTTGGTTAATCGGAAAGGAATCGTGTTCCACCACGACAACGCACGTCCTCATACCGCTCGGATCACTTCTGCAAAAATTGAGGAGCTTGAGTGGGAAAAACTTCCACATCCTCCAGACCTTGCGCCTTCAGATTATCATCTCTTCAGGAGTCTGCAAAACTATCTTGACGAGAGACAGTATACTTCTTTAGATGACCAGCACACCAGTCTTTGTACGTTTTTTGCCTCAAAACCGCCTGAATTTTATAAACATGGCATTGAAAAGCTTGTAGGACGTTGGCAGAGTGTCATTGATTCCGATGGAAAATATATACTAGATTAAAAAGTTTCAGTTGAGTTTTTTTTTGTCCTTCAAATTCCGATCTAAAAAACGACATTACTTATGGGATGACCTGATACTTAACGAATTCCAAAGTTACTGAAGGCACTCCTTTCTTTCTCCTTGCTAAAATTCTCATTGCCCTTCTAAAAATCTCTCTATCACTTTTCACCATACCTCATATTTCATTATTCTTTGTACTAAGCGTCTAATAAAAGTATGTCCGACTCCAATTTTATACTGGTTTCATTTTTTTTTGTATTTAGCTCCTCTAATATAAGTATATGTCCTAGTCTGCAAGTTCACTTTAGTCTTTTATAAAAATCTATAAAAATCTTGTAATCATATTTATTATATAATTATAATAATTACATCTAATTGATAGATTTCGGCCTGTAAAACGTTCACGCTTGCTGAAGGAAGTTTACAACTGTATACAGCATCCGTATTTAATAATGAAATTATACTCATCTATGAAGACTGTATATATATTTGCAGTGGTGGGCACCGTTAACCAAAAAGTTAACTTCGATAACGATAACACTAGGCAACAAATTTCAACTTTTTTTTTGTTACAGACACGTGAACTACTGATTCCTACTAAAGCGCTGATGCTGATTTCAGATCTGATATCAAAATTTCTCTATCACGTCCAGATTTTGTGTAACCGAAAACCCCTATTTTTCATTTTTTTTCTCACCCGCTTCTATTACGAAAGCCGTCTAAGCTACTTTTCCGTGCCACGTTTTATGTTAAGCATACTTAAACAATTAGTGAACAGGGATGTCTTTCCTCCTTTATTCTGGCTTAAGAGAGACAGCGGAATTCCGCTGGCGGAGTTACCACCCCTGCGCCCAACCATCCACCCAAAGCGCGTTAGTATTTTGTTGTTACTACTGAAAGGCAAATTCCTGTTCTTAAGTGAAACTTTGGTGTGTGTCCTCTTCCTTTGTCGCTTGTAGGATGACGAGCTCTCCTTCTGCAGGAACCAACAATAATCTCCATCATATTTGGGTTGAAATTACCTTGGTATCTGTTTTCCATAACTGAGATCTGTTGGTGGAAGCGCTCACCATGCTCGTCACTTACAGCCCCAAGGTTGGCCGGGAAGAAGTCAAGATGAGAATGTAAAAAATGAATTTTCAAAGACATTCTGCATCCCATTATTTCATAAGATTTAAGCATGTTTTCTACGAGTTTACGGTGGTTTTCAGCTTTGTGGTTTCCAAGAAAATTTTTGACAACTTCAACGAAAGATGTCCATGCTCCTAGTTCATTCTCATTTAGGTTAGATGGAAACGATGAGTCGTGGATGACACTGCGGATCTGTGGTCCAGTGAAAACTCCAGCTTCTAGCTTAGCATCTGTCAATATTCCTTTGAATTTATCCTTTAAATATTGGAAACCACTACCTTGATGATCCATACCCTTCACGAAATTTTTCATAAGGCCAAGTTTAATGTGAAGTGGTGGAAGATGTACTTTCTGAGGGTCAATAAGTGCTGGGTGTTTCACATTGTATTTACCAACAACATGTTCAGTTCTAGATGGCCAATCATGTTTTTTGTAGTGGTTCTTGTCATCTCTGCTGTTCCATAGACACAAAAAGCACATATGCTTTGTGTAGCCCAACTGTAACCCAAGAAGTAATGATACAACTTTAAGGTCGCCACAAATATTCCATGTGTGGTCCTTATATTTGATGAGTCTTAGCAGCAGTTTCATCGATTCATAAGTCTCATTAAGGCCAGTGGCATGTGCTACAGGTATTGAAGGTTTTTCATTGCCGTTGTGCAGTAATACAGCTTTAAGGCTAGCTTTACTAGAGTCAATGAACAGTCTCCATTCTTTTGGATCATAGCGACAGCCAATCCCTTGCATCAGACCACTGATATCGTGGCAGAAACAAACGTTTTCTTCCTGTAAGTAAAATGATGAAAACTGCAAATGGCGATGGCGGAAATGGGAAACTTTGGTGTTTGGTTGGAGAAGATTAAATTCTTTAAGTCTTGAACCAAGCAACTCTGCCTTTCTTTTGGTAATTCCAAATCGCGCACTAAGTCATTTAACTCCGCTTGACTTAACAAATGTGGGGAAATATTTGCATCTGGAACATATATGCCATCTTTCCCTGTTTCTATATCACTAGCAGAATCTTCAGATGAACTGCTGTCTGTTATCGTTGCTGGTGGAACTGGTGGTGGATTTGTTTCATCATGTGGTACTGGTTTCATTGCTGATTCGCAGTTTGGGTACGTGATCTTTGATTTGTTTTTCTTTGTGAAACCAGCAATCTTTGTCAAACAAAAATAACAATCATTGAAGTGATTTTTCGGCTCACGCCAAACCATGGGGACTGAGAACGGCATAGCTTTTCTTTTACCATTCATCCAAGCTATTAACATTGCATTGCACTGTGCACAGCAAATATGTGGTGCCCAGTCCCTCTGTTGGTCTCCTAACTTACAGTCAAAATAACACTTGTAGGCAAGTTTAATCTTTGTTGTTATGTTTCTACGTTGTGGCTTAGGTGTATATTGTCCACAGACAAAGCAGAAGTTGTCTGGGTGATTTACACAAGCACGTCTATTTGATGCCATTTTGAATTACCATACAATATCTGAAAAAACGTAGAAAGTAATTATTACGATGTGCAAAATAAAAAGAAATAAACACCGTATTACAAAACAAATGCTATAAAAACAACTCGGGATAAATTTATTTATCAAAATTGTTCGAATTTGTATATAGTTGGCAAAAAAAATTGCTTTAACCTTGAAAAGCAAGTTTCATATTACTGGCATTAAGCCGATTAAAACCAAAATCTGGACGTGGTAGAAAATTTTACTAAAAGCGATTTGCATTTTACACAAAATCTAGACGTGATAGAAAAAATCTAATTATAGATTTGAAATCAGCATACCGAAATTAGCTAGGAGCACCTATTTGGTCTTCTGTAACAAAATCTTTGTTGCCTAGTGTAATCCGTTAACCCCAATTTTTAACTCCGATAACGATAATCCGATAATTTTACTACAAAGTTAACGGAAGTTAACGATAATCCGTTAACGATAACTATTTCTTTACTAACATTTAAAAAAATCGAGGAAAAAAGCTTTAAAACCCATAGAAAATGTTTATTTATGCAAAATCCAACAATAAATAGGTATTTAACTGTATTTTTATTGAGTTTTGCAACTTTTTTGCTTAACTTTTTTTTTTATTTTTAATAAAAAATGTACTGATTACATGTTTTGAAACCCTTGTAACCACTAACCATTAACTAAATTTTAATTTACCAGAGAATTATTATGGCGGGAACTGAAGGGTAAAATTAAATTTTAGGCACATTTATTAAAGACTATGACACAATGTGCTGGTTGCCCTTCAGAAAGACCAACTTCTCAAAGTTAGGCCCCAACTGCCAGTCTTGACCTCTTGGGCCTCAGGATGTCCTTGCCGAGAGAGAAGAGCCGTTCCACTGCGGCAGAGGACGGAATTGGCAGACTAAAGTTCGGTTTGAATTCATTCGCGGAGCGGTGATCTTCCGTGAATGACTCCTCGCAGTTAACGTGTTAACGGACTTTAACAGACTAAATATCGAGTTATCGGAAGTTAACTGGTCCGATAACGATAAATGGAAATTAACTTCCGTTAATAGTCCGTTAAAAAAAGTTAACTTCGTTAATTAACTGTTATCGGATTAACGCTTTAGTGCCCAACACTGTATATTTGTAAATAAATAAAATAAATAAAAATGCGAATCACATAGTAAGTACTCGGAAGAACTGTCGTCGTAGAAATTGAGTAGTTTCAGCTCAAATATTTGCGAGGATTGATGGACAAATGCGAATGCTGTGTCTTCCACGCTTAAATAACTTTGGTTTCGCACGCATTGCGAATTATTCATGTATTTGGTTTCTCTTCTCTTATAACAACAGAGCAAGCACTTTACAGGCAAGATTACTCACGCATTATATACTCTCCCTCACTTCCCCTCCAAAACATGCACCAATATCGGCCGCTGAAGATGTCCGGCATCCGGCGCAATTCTGCAAAAAAAAGTTTCCGCGTAATCTCTGACCGGGGCAGCAGCACAGCGTGCAAGCCTCATCTTGTTCGTTCATGGGCTACTCTCGTACCATCTGGAGGTGGAAAGAGTACCCAAACGAGTACCAGTACGATTAAGAGTATCGTATTTTTTGAGTGATCGAGTACGGTTTTTTTAGAGTACGAGTACGCGTGTAAAAGTGTGGTTTCAAACTAACTGGTGCTTGGCTACAAATAATATCAGATCTATACAAGTACGAGATTTAATATCAGATAATAGGCCAATAAAGTTAGTTAGATACTGTAGAATAGGTGGAAAATTCTAAAAACTATCGAACTCCTGTATTAATTTCTGTTTCTTAAGTTGCAGGTGCAATAATAAATAAACTAAAGATCAGGTGTAAAGCGCGAATGGAACAATGAAATCCGCTCAATGAAAAAGGCAACGCATGATGCGTTGCCAATTTAACGATTTCGTAGCAAGATTTAACGATTTTTCATTTAATTGAGCGAAATAGCGTAAATTTAGCCACTTTCTGCAAATTCTAGGGACAAATTCAGCGACTTCCGTGATCATTCACAAATAGCATAATACACAGTTTCAGAAAATTTTCAAAATAAAAGCGAATGATTTATCGAGAAACAGAATTTATATTTGTATAGAAATTGAATCTAAATTTGTTCCTACTCGGGAACCGGGATTTCAGTCCAACTTATCTGAACTAGTCTAATACATGGAGCTGCAACGCATCCCTGCTTTAGCAGCTATTTAACAGTTCTTTCATTACCCCATTTAGGCTTGCCAACTTTCTGAAATACAATTCCGGGAGCTGACATATATACAGGCCATAAAGCGGGGTGGGGGCGAGCCGATCCAGCTGGCGGGTTCGGGGGGGGGGGGGGGCTCTAAGCTCCCCGAGAATTTTTTTAAATATGACCAATTTCAAGGGCATTTTGAGGCCATATGCAAGGGGTATAAAGACATATTCTAAGGTCAATTAAGTTAATCGACGCCCCTGTATATATATATATATATATATATATTAGGGTGGTCCAAATCCATAGGGGGAAATTTCAAAATTGTCTCAGTCTCCACAAGTGTGGTTTTTGTCCATTTAGTGTCCACATGGTCTGTGCAAAATTGCAGCGTGATTGGTGAATATTTAGAGGTCGCCCCACTCTGAATATATATATTATATAATGTACTTTTTCTTCCGTAGGTCCGATGGCTCAAACTCGATCAATTCCAAAAGTTTGGCTTCTAGGGATGGCAACTGGAACTTTATCCACGTCAAGGCTCCCTACATGCCTTGACGCCCTCCTCTTGGGGCAATACCACCACATCAATCAAAAGCAAACCACCTCCGACAGTCTGAACCAGGCATGCCAGAGGGTGATTGAAGTCTGGACCCGAGCGCGGATCCCAACTCAACGGATCGACTCCTGTGTCCGTAAGCTTTCAAAGCTTTTAGACCGCTACAAAACACTCAAGAAGCACAGGACCAGGCAACGTGCCAGCGATAGAATGAATGAAGACATCTTCAAAGCGGACATCCAGGAACTGTTTGACATCGCAACCAGTGATGCCATGAGCACAATCGTCAACGTTGAGGACCGAAATTTCCTGTCCATGCAGCGCAAGGACGTCAATTCTTGCAGCATGGCTGGCATTGATAAGGAAACGACTACACAAGAGGACAGAAAGCGATCCAGAATGGAGAAGGAAGCCAAGAGGAAGGCAAGGCATGAAGCAACACAGAAAGATTTGGAAGAAGCAGGAGTGTCATCAATTGATCTTTCCTCTTCTTCTTCTTCCCTTTTTTCGCAAGACGACGACGACTATAGACCATCGGTTCCGATTCCTTCTTCGTCTGAAGCTCCGGCACCAAAGCGTCCCAAGAACAAGGTTACGAACATTTTCCAATCTCCAGAAGTCATTGGAGCAATGGATCGCACCAATCTTTCTGACCGGAATGCTGTTTTCGTAACTGGAGCTGTATTACAGGCCGCGGGGCATGATCTGTCTGGGATGACGTGCTCTCGGAGCTCTATTCATCGCTACAGAGAAAGTGGGGGAGAACAGGCAGCTCGAGAAGACCTAGAATCATTCTCTCTAGAAGACCCTGTCCTTCTCCATTGGGACGGAAAGCTTCTCCCCGGCATTGAAGGGAAGAAGACGAATGTGCATCGGATAGCAATCCTTATAACATTCAGTGGACAGGAGAAGCTGCTTGGTGTCCCAAAGATGAAACAAGGAACTGGAGAAGCACAGGCACAGGCATGCCTTCAAACTATGAAATTATGGAACGTGGAACAGCATGTGAGAGGTCTCGTCTTCGATACCACTGCGTCAAACACGGGTTTACATCGCGGAGCCTGTGTCAGGATTGAAGAAGCATTGGGTCACGAGCTAGTTTGGATCGGTTGTCGACATCATATACTTGAAGTCGTACTTGCTGATGTCTTTGCCTCAATATTTGGCTCAACAGGAAGTCCTGAAACAGGCCTTTTTAAGCGATTTCAAAAGGAATGGCCATCTCTCTCCCACGAAGCATTTGTCTCAGCATCGGACAGCTTGTTCGAGAACCCTCAACTCCAAGAGATGAGAAAAGAGATGCTCACTTACTTACCTAACGCTCTTCAGGCAAGCCAACCTCGTGACGACTACAAGGAGTTCCTTGAACTATCTTTGCTCTTCCTGGGGGGAAAGACTGGTGGTCAACTCTTTATCCGAGCTCCGGGTCCCATGCACCACGCGAGATGGATGGCGAAGGCGATTTATGCGCTCAAAATCTACCTCTTTCACTATCAATTCAAGCTCACAGCACGCGAAGAACGAAAGGTGACTCAGCTGGCTTTATTTGTCAGTCTGATTTACGTCAAGTACTGGCATGAAGCGCCAATGGGGACACAAGCTCCTCTCAATGATCTCAAAATGCTGCATCTTCTGGAAAAATATCCACACGGAGGAGCTGCACAAGCGGCGAAGACAGCTCTAAGACGCCACCTGTGGTACTTGTCGGAGCATCTGATTGGACTGGCCTTCTTCGATAATAGGATCGATCCTGATACCAAAAGGAGAATGGTTCAACACCTCCAACATCCCCAAAAGAATGGCTGCCCCCGACGAATCGACATGGCGGAAGCTGGTGTTGAAAATGATGTGGCATCCTTCGTCACGAAAAGGACATTGACCCTCTTTGATGCCTTGAAAGTTGGAGGTAAGGAGGAAGCGCGCCAGTTACTTCAAAAAGATCCACGGGAATGGCCAAATGACAAGAACTACAGGGAACTTAGAGATCGCGCCTTAAAGATGAAAGTCGTCAATGATGGTGCCGAGCGAGGTATTGCTCTCGCACAACGCTACAATGACACTTTGACACGAAACGAGGACCAGAAGCAGTACCTCCTACAACTCGTAGCCGCCCACCGAAAACAGATACCAATACCATCCAAGGCGACTCTGATGCAGAAGAAATAATGAAGATACACCCATTATCATGTCCTATTGTCTTACTGTTTTCTTTCATATTCTTTGAGAACCAAAATAAAATTTAGTTATTCAGTTGTCTATATATTTTCCCAAATTTTCAAAAAGGGGGCAAGTGGGGCGACCCCTAAATATTAACCGAATAACGTGAAACTTTGCACAAATACTGTCCACACCAAGAGGCATAAAACCAACCTTGTGGAGAGAACTTAGTCGATGCTTTAACGTTTTGGACCACCCTAATATATATATATACACACACGAGTTATCAATAGTAAAAAAACAACCAGATTTAAAGGCTAATAATATGCAAATGATAAGGTGATACCAAATTATGTATTTAAAGAAAACTATTCTCAAATTATAAGATATCCGGGAGATTAGAATAACGTTCCGGGAGCCGGGAGAACACACACGATTCCGGGAGTCTCCCGGCGAATCCGGGAGGGTTGGCAAGCCTAACCCCATTCCAATGCTGATGCGGAACGTGCATTCAGTTTTATGACTATTGTTAAATCAAAATTACGTAACCGAATGCATATCACGACACTGAATGCGATATTGGCAGTAAAATATGGATTGCGTAGACATGGAAAATGTTGCTATGGTTATGAACTGCCAAAGAGTGTTGTAAGTAAAATCGGCACAACTGAGGCGTATGGAAGATTGGTAGAATCAGGTGCAGGAAGTTCACAAGAACAAGGGGCACATGAGAATGTCAATGAGGAAGCCCTACCGGACTGCATATTGGTGAGTATTTCAAATAATTAATTTCTCTTCGCTAATTTATTTCTTGTTCTCCTTTAGAATTTATAAGAAGTCCAATTTATGTTACATTTTAGAAAACATTTTTTCTTTACTGCTATCTGTGGTTTTTCTAATTGCACTTGCCATTACATATGTGGGTTGTAAGGCTTTAAACTGAATGAATCTGAGAATAATCTTTGTGTCATGTCAACTCTAGCGACTTTTTAAGCGACATTTTAGCGATTTTTAAGGGTGAATCTAGCGACAATTATACATTTGAGTTTGCAACTCTAAACATCACCAGAGACACAGAGTTAAAAAGTTGAGTCAAGAAGAGTCAGTCATCGGAAGCAGTTTGTTCATAAGATCGTTTTGCCTTTCCTTGTTAATTTGTTTTCAACATTTCGATCAGAGCCGTGGGAAGTAGGGCCTATATTAAGACGAGTTAATAACAATAAATTAACTTCATTTTCCACTGGGGTTGGCGACGTGGACTCGCTCTTCTGTCCGTGGCGGTAGGCTTTTATTCATGAAACGCGCGAGGCTATATCGATTATGAAGGCCTACTTTATTTTCGGTCAAGGCTTAACCTTCTCTTGAATTATACAGAATTGTCCAAAAGTCTATCTATTTTGCTGAAATAATAATATTTCTATTTTATTTTCTACAGGCCACAGAATTGATTGAAAAAAATTCATACCGAAAACTTATTAAACCACATTCTTCAGCGATGAGGAGACATTCCACACATGCGGAAAGGTTAATAGACATAATTGCCATATCTAGGCTAGTGAAAAACCAACCGAGTTCTACGAATGGGAGAGATATTCTCCTAAAGTTAATGTCTCGTTGGGTATGACAAGACTGGAGATTTAGGGGCCTTTTTTCTTTGTAGAAGCTATGGTAGCAGGGCCACTTTATCTTGACATGCTTCAGCAATTTGTTGAACCCCAGCTTCGTTCAGGTGGCATTCTCGACACTGTTGTCTTTCAACAAGATGGAGCTTACGCAATCATCGTTCGGGCGTACCTTGATGAGCTCTTACCAAATCGCTGGATTGAACGCGGTGGAAACTGGCCCTGGGCAGCATGATCTCCGGATTTAACACCATTAGATTTCTTTGCGTGGTGCTTTATAAAGTCTGAGGTTTACAAAACAAGAGTTACAGACCTGCAGGATTCGCGAACCCGCATTGTCGTGGCAGTCGCTAAAATAACCCCAGAGATGCTTCAGAATGTTTCGCAATGTAGTAGACAGATTTGAAATTTGCAGAGACACTGATAGTGCTCACCTCGAATCTTCGACCTAAGCTTCATAAATAAATATACATCTAATTATGTTACTACATTTTTATCCTAAAATACTATTGTTTCAGCAAAATATAGGAGTTTTGGACCACCCTGTATAGCGTACGTGTAAAGTAAAATCAATTTGTGAACATAAGATTAAAAGTATAGAAGTCTTGGTGTTTCATAATAGAACAATTTATATTACTGTCCAAAATTCAATTCCTGAGTTTAATAATACAGTTCGATAAACAATCTTAATTTACTTAGTTGTGGTTTAGTGAAAAAATCTGAAAATAATCTGAACTAAAAGATCATTGGTCACGCACCAACCCAAGGACGAGTCACTGGACGGTTTATCGAAACATCCGGAAACCCGGAACCCTTTATTACTCAGTAGGAGGAAGGGGGTATAATCAAAGGACATAAATGCAAGACAAAAAGCTTAAACAGCAAAAGAGATACTGTAAAACCTAACATAGTTCGCGTCAACGTTTAGGTGGCGCACAAAAATTGATGTGAAAAATAATCAAAACTCATCCTTTCCAGTTTTTCTAAGATCAGTTTTACGTTAAAAGCTGAAAAACAACTTTAATTAACCTTAGTTTTGCTTCCGCCTGAATTGTTCATTCTGACGAAGGTCAAGCTTGTTGCTCCAACGACTGGATTACCATATGTGTAAGTGGCCAGCAAGATACAACTCTTAAAAAATTAAATAACGTGAAATGTGAAACATTTTATCCAATCTCCAACCCACTATAGAGGAATGAGTTCATTATTTCTCCATAAAAATACGTCAGATATATATGTGTGTGTACATACACTTTTTATTTAATCGACACTTCTGAAACACTTGAAAGACACGATCAAAAAATATTTCCCTTGAATTTTGTACTTCGAAAGTAACCTAAAGATTATTGGATTTAAATGTAATTCCATGTGTTGGTTTTCGTCGTCGTCGTCGTTGGGCCTAGGCAAGCTACGGCTTGGGACCGTAGCGCATCTATCCGGTATAGGTTAACCTGGATGATGTAGCCATAAGCACTGCCGCTGGTTAAGTGCCAACCAGTGATTATCTCACTAGCCGTATTGAGTCCGTTAGGCGAAACTGCGACAGTACCAAGGATGGAAAATATAACCCTTGGATTTCTATTATTTATTTGCAAAATGGACATGGTATTAGATTAAAATAATATTTGAATATAAAAATTAACTGACAATTGTGATATATAATTAATATGTTTACATACAATAAAATAATACAGTATACATAAAATTAGTATTAATGTGGTTTACAATTGAATTATGATGGGTAACTAATTTAAAATGAATTTATAGCTATTCCGAAATTCAAGACGGTAAAATTAACATTTATCTTGAAACTAAAATAAGAGTATTCACTACACACTCCCCCACCAGAGAGGAAGTTCAAAGAGTTCCGAACGACACAGATTTCCCCTGGACCTTTTTGGTAGCTACATGTACCTCGCTTAAGGTTGATTCCAAAAACGCAGGCTTAAGACGATCGATAGAAACCTTGTCGACCTTGGAACCGCGCTGGATGAGAAATGATTTGCGCGTACGTCGGAGAACTTCATAGGGCCCGTCATATGGACATTGGAGAGGCCGTTTTGGGACAGGTACACGAACGAAAACGTGGGTGCAAGACTGGAGGGCTGGGGAAACAAAGATGTTCTGTTGGCTAGTCAATCGAGGGGGAACAGGCTGAAGGGACTGCATGTGAGAGGAAAGTGTTTGAGCGAATTCCGTAGGATCACATGACTTATCCCCTGCAGTGAAGTAGCCACCTGGTAGCCGCAGTGTTGTTCCATAGACTAGTTCAGCCGCTGTAGTCTTCAGATCACTCTTAAATGCAGAGCGAATACCAAGCAACACGAGTGGAAGCTTATCCATCCAATGGGAGTCTTCGTGACACATAAGGGATGACTTCAGCTGGCGATGGAAGCGTTCGACGAGGCCGTTAGCTTGCGGATGATACGCACAGGTATGCGCATGTACTGTACCCAACAAGCTGGTAAACTTCTTCCAAAGCGAAGACTCAAATTGGCGACCTTGGTCAGTGATGACTTTTGTCGGCAATCCAAATCTTGATACCCATCCATGAAGAAAGGCTCTTGCAACAGTGTCCGCTTGGATATCAGGAAGTGGGATGGCTTCAGGCCATCTGGAAAAGCGGTCGAGACAGGTGAGCAGATAACGTTGGCCTTGAATCACTGGAAGAGGGCCAACAATGTCTACATGAATTACCTCAAATCGCTGGGATGGGGGCGGAAATGCGTCAAAGGGGGACCTGGTGTGCCTTTGGACTTTGGCACGCTGGCAGGCAAGGCACGTTTTGGTCCAATGTTTGACATCCTTCCGCATCGAGGGCCAAACAAAGCGAGAGGTAACCAGGTGTTGCGAAGCACGGATACCAGGATGGGAGGGCTTATGAAGATCCGTGAAGACTGCTTGTCTGTGACATGGAGGGACATAAGGGCGAATAGCAGCTGTTGATACGTCGCAATAGAGGGGCACAGACAATCCTGGCATACTCATTTTCTTGAGGGAAAGTGAGTGAGTGGAGTCTTCTCTGAGCAGGTCTTGTAGTTCCGTATCCTTATCTTGATCCTGTGCAATAGCATTCCACAGTGTAGAGCTGAGGGTAACAGAAGTAATCTCTATTCTTGAAAGTGCATCCGCTGGAGTGTTCAAGACACCTTTGATGTGGCGGATATCTGTGGTAAATTGCGAGATATAATCGAGTTGCCTGATGACTCTGGGAGAGTGGTTACAGCTGTTTTTATTGAAGACAGTGACCAAAGGTTTGTGGTCGGTAAAAACACAAAACTCTCGGCCTTCAAGGAAATGTTGAAAATGCTTCACGTTTAAGTAAATAGCAAGAAGTTCACGTCCGAAAGCACTATAACGCGTTTGGGCTGGCTGCAGCTTTTTCGAGTAAAACGCGATGGGTGCTTGTTGACCGTTAATGGTTTGTTCCAACACCCCACCGATCGCAACATCTGATGCATCGACCGTCAGAGTTAGGGGGGCATCACTAATAGGAAATGACAGAGACAATGCACTATTGATAGCATTTTGGCATTGTCGAACGCCTGTAAACTATCGCTACACCATACCAATTTCGTTACCTTGCGTTTGTGTGTGATCATAGCGTGTAGAGGAGCAAGAACACTGGCACAGTTTTTAATGAACTTGTGGTAATAATTTACCAAACCTAGAAACCGACGTAACTCACGCTGATTATTTGGCATAGGGTAATTTTTTATCACTTCACACTTGTCCTGAAGGGGGGTAATTCCGTGCTGCGAAATCGTGTGACCAAGAAATTCCAAGGTTGGCTGTGCAAACACACACTTAGATGCATTAATAGTAACACCGTATTGTTCTAAGCGTTGAAAGAGGAGTGAAAGATGTTCCTCTTCCGTTGAGCTGGCCACAAGCAAATCATCGATGTAGGCATAAACAAAGTCTAAGCCTCTGGTGACCTCATCTATAAACCTCTGAAAGGTTTGCGCAGCATTCCGTAGCCCGAACGGCATCTTCACAAATTCGAATAACCCAAATGGTGTACAAACTGGTCTTGGGAATATCCGAAGGCTCTACGGGAATGTGGTGGAAAGCCTTAACGAGGTCTATTTTACTGAAGTTAGATTTGCCGTGGAGAAGAGAAGTAAAGTCTTGGACATTTGGTACCGGATATCGGTCCGGGATGGTTGTCGAATTCAAAAACCAGTAATCCCCACATGGTCTCCAGTCTCCTGACTTCTTCTGGACCAAGTGTAGGGGAGAGGACCAACTGCTTTTGGAAGGTCTTATTATCCCAAGATCTATCATAAGCTGGAATTCCGATTTGGCAGCTTCAGTTTGTCGGGGCAGACGTCTGGGTTTTGCAAACACAGGGGGACCTTTTGTTGTAATGTGATGGGTAATGGTGTGCTTAATGGTATCACCCATCTGCATCGGTTGAAGAATTCCTGGATATCGCTGGAAAAGGCACTGGTACATGGAATTAGGGGGAATGAGGGAAAGTGCAGAGTTCGAGGCGTCCGGAAGGGCAACCTGTTTGGCAAGAACAGAAAGCAGTGTGGCCTGGTCGCATAAGCGTCGCTTGTCAAGATCCACCAGGAGTTTGAAATGTTGGAGGAAGTCAGCGCCGATTATGGGATGCTGCACTTGAGCACAGATGAAAATCCACTTGAAGGATCAGTGAAGGCCCAAGTTTAGTTCACGCGACTGAGTACCGTACGTGGGTATGCGTGAACCGTTAGCAGCGTATAGAGGCGGAGATTCCGAGTGCGTATGACCAGATTTTGAGGGAATACACTGACTGACGCTCCGGTATCGACCAAGAAATTGACACCAGAGTTCCTGTCCTTTATGAATAACAGGTTGGCAGTGCGAGTACTAGACGCCATTAGGACTCGCTGCTGGGGTTTTCCGACGAAAAATTGCAAGGGGAGATGCACTTCCTAGCCTTCTTTCCAAATTTAGAGTGGTAGAAGCAGATCTTCCCGGAACTCGAACGATGCCTCTTCGTAAATCTTGACCGAGAATGGCTTCTTTGCCGTTGATTTTGTAGCAGAGAACAAACGTGGTTGAGTTGTTGACTTAACTCTTCCACTTTCAACTCCAGTTCCGATTGTGTGTTCACGTTGTTGACCGGAGCTGTGTCAATCTCCACTACTTTGTCGGCAGTTTCTGCTAGTTTATCAACTGGAGTAGCAGGATCCATAGTAGCCAAGACACGCTGAGCTGATGGAGGAAGTTTCTGCAAGAACAACTGTCTAAAGATGTCCTTATCGAAGGTTTGTGCGCGTTCGCCTAGAGCGCACTGCATAGCCCTCAGCATTTGAGTGGGCTTACGGTCTCCAAGTTCTTCTTTTGAGATTAACTGATGTAGTTTTCTCACGCTCGGAGACAGTGGTGCGGCACAGGATGGCAGACTTCAGATCGTTGTATGGGTCCTCACTCGTGGAAGTAGACACGATGACGTCACGGACTTCAGAGATGATGCTCGCTGGTAGAGAGGACAAAACATGATCGTATTTTGTCCTGCTAGCGGTGATCCTTCCCAAGTTGAATTGTGATTCCACTTGGTGGAACCAAATAAATGGATCACCCGGCCAGAAGACGGGGAGCTTTACGCTCAAGTGGGAGATGGCACCAGCGTCGTCAGGCATCTTCTCCTATGCTTGCTGACGTACAAGCAAGACGACAAGTTACCAACGAAGGAGTGGAGGTTGAGACGAGCGCAGGCACAGAGCGCACGGACAGGGGTGAGGGGCAGAGGGCACGAGCGACGTTACAGTCTGGTCCTAGTCGCTCGGGTGAAGGGGGTGATGGGCACGAACGACGTTACAGTCTAGTCCTAGTCGTTCGGGTAAAAGGGGGGAATCCAACTCCGGGGTCACCAATTGTTGGTTTTCGTCGTCGTCGTCGTTGGGCCTAGGCAAGCTACGGCTTGGGACCGTAGCGCATCTATCCGGTATAGGTTAACCTGGATGATGTAGCCATAAGCACTGCCGCTGGTTAAGTGCCAACCAGTGATTATCTCACTAGCCGTATTGAGTCCGTTAGGCGAAACTGCGACAGTACCAAGGATGGAAAATATAACCCTTGGATTTCTATTATTTATTTGCAAAATGGACATGGTATTAGATTAAAATAATTATTTGAATATAAATAATTAACTGACAATTGTGATATATAATTAATTATGTTTACATACAATAAAATAATACAGTATACATAAAATTAGTATTAATGTGGTTTACAATTGAATTATGATGGGTAACTAATTTAAAATGAATTTATAGCTATTCCGAAATTCAAGACGGTAAAATTAACATTTATCTTGAAACTAAAATAAGAGTATTCACTACACATGTATTAGATACATTATTTATGAGATTACATACTTTCGAAAAAATAATTTCCTACGAATTTTAAATTTAAGAGACTTAATCACAGTTTGTACTTTGTATCTGGTTAAAAAAACGTATTAATTGCATTCTTCATGCGATAAATGAGGCCACAAATCCACATTATGACATTTTCAGACTTCGGTCAACGTACGGAACTGAAAAGTTATGACTTGCAAGAATCATAACCTCACACACTGAATGCATCGTATTGTAGGTCATTAAAAGGTAAAGATCTCTCGTTCTGCACGAGTTCCTCCCACTCATTTCTTTTCAGATTAGTAAATATCCGTTTTTTTCTCTTCACAAAAGAGCCACGAATGGCAGATGTGCCAAAAATATCTTACGATTGTTTGGAGAAAATGATCACTCGTTTCATAGCATCGATTTGCTTTAAAGGTAAACTGCATGCGCGCAATACCTTCCGTACAACATCAAAAATTTTCCCCGTACATAGAGTATTTTATGGTATACTCTATCTTAACCTAGATTGTTTCGAAGAATCTGCGCTAATTACAGGATTCTTTCACACCGTTTATGATTTGAAATATTATTACATTTGAGTCATCAGCTACGGAACGCGTATCGACAGATAAAAGCCAACATACGTAAACGCTACACGGAACATGATTTACATCCCTCCCACTAAAAACATTTCACCATAAAACAAATCCGAATTGCACAATGCACAAAGTGCGTTCCTAAACATATTTATCACAGTAATTTACGGATAACTCTTACTAATAATACTCATGATGGGTCAGACAAGAGTTATTGATCCATACGCTCCAATCAAGTGGAAGTAAAAAAGAGATATACGAGAATTCTCCTCAACATGCGAGCTCTGTGATTTAATTCTACGCGACTCATAGACGGAAAATTCGCCGATTTAGTCGACTAAGTTAGAAAAAGTAACGGAACGCGTGATTTCAAAATGTAATTATTGTTTCTGTATTCTCATCGTAATAACGATTGATGGCACTACAATTACACGCTTGAATTAATTAACTAAATTAGGCTATTTTTCTTGTACGAAAGCCGGGCTGAGCTACTCGATCATCTGTGGAAGAATTTATTTTCAGAAAAACTCGAGAATTAATGCGATATACAATTACTCCTCGTTTTATAGGCTTAGGGCGGCCCACTTAGCATGAATGTAATCTATATAAATGACATTCCATTCATTTAATGTCCGGCTGGAAATAATTTACATGTATTTTATATATATATATATATATATATATACACACACACATACATATACATATATACAGGGTGTCCCATAAGAGAAATTCATATTTTTCTATTTCTACAAACCATAATTCATATTTTTCTCTTTCTACAGGCCATAATATCTGTGAGCAAGGAAGAACGAATCCAGATAATTCTACTCATAGGAAATCGGAGTCAAAGAATTTAACAGACTGCATCCAGACCGCGAGCCAATAACACAGAGTTGTGTTAGCAGACTTGTTGCAGTCTCTTTGACTCCGATTTCCTATGAGTAGAATTATCTGGATTCATTCTTCCTTGCTCGCAGACATTATGGCCTGTAGAAAGAGAAAAATATGAATTTCTCATATGATGCCGACTTATGGGACACCCTGTATATATATATTATATATATATATATATATATATATATACAGGGTGTCCCATAAGTCGGCATCATAGGAGAAATTCATATTTTTCTCTTTCTACAGGCCATAATGTCTGCGAGCAAGGAAGAATGAATCCAGATAATTCTACTCATAGGAAATCGGAGTCAAAGAGACTGCAACAAGTCTGCTAACACAACTCTGTGTTATTGGCTCGCGGTCTGAATGCAGTCTGTTAAATTCTTTGACTCCGATTTCATATATATATATATATATATATATATATATATTAGGGTTGCACCGATTAATCAGTTGACAATCGGTAATCGGCCATATCGGCCATTTGCCGATTAATCGGTCATCGGCTTTTTTTTGCCGATTAATCGGTTTTCATACTCGGTCATCTTTGTTTATTACATTACAGAAATTGCATCCCTGGTTTAAGAATTTCAGTTATCCTAGACATGGAATGAACTTAAATAATATTTTGCTTGTTTTTTATTAAATATTTTCTACCAATTTGCATTGTTTGGAGAATAATAGGCAGAGTATTATTGAATTAATTTACTCCATTATCACTCCATTTATTAAAACAAAAAAATTATTGTACCTTACTGAACAAAAGAATCCATTTAAGCTTTCCTGTTGCAAAACAAAAGTGGCCTTAACCTACTCTCTAACGATAAACAAAATTTGAGATGGAAACATTGCATAGGGTGCATTTGCAAATAATTTTGTTATTTTTATCTATGTATGTACTTTAAAGTATTTCCATGCAATGCTTGGAGCCATAAGGGCTTTATGTTATTTAAATTTGTAACAAAAATATAAATTTCTTGGCAACTTTCATTAAAATGTTTAATTTAATCTGTAAAAGAAATTAAAGAATTAGAATATGTAAATAGTTCTAAAAATATTAGATTAATATTAGATAAAAAAATATTAGATATTAGGCCTACGTTTTATATTGTGTGCTCCTATTTACCAGTATAATAGGTATAAGCGGCGTAATTCAGTAACCATATAGTGCTATACACTTATACAGTATATAAAAAGAATTATCGGCCGATTATTTTAGGCCGATTAATCGGTAATCGGCTAATTTGCTTATCGGTTCAACCCTAATATATATATATATATATATATATATATATATATATATATATATATATATAGTACCGTGAAAAAGTCTTGAGCTACTGTACTTATATACTAATGCATAGATTTTCCTCTCTTCAGAATAATAATTGCGTACAAATTGCCAAAATTTAAATTGCTAATAGACAAAATTATATTTCTCCATGAATATAGTAATAGCCACCGATAAATATATCGTGCAACTTGATTTTCAAGATGTGTCATTGAAGAAATTATTTTGAAATTTACAGATATTGGTTCAGTTTCTGACGAGAGAAAGTAATGACGACTCAAAACGTTATTTAAATAGGATAAAAATAATTCAGCAAGGAGTTAATGCAAGATGTGGCACAATCCTTAGGAATTATAAATTCATGATTCAACGGTATGAAGATAGTTGAGACTAGGGCATGGTTCTGATTAATCAGTTAATCATTGTTTTGAATTTAATCATTAATTAATAAAAAAATTTTTAGAAAATTATGGGAAATGATTAATTTTCCTCATAATTTCAGCACCATTTTACCTTAAATTTTGTAATGTATCATTTGAATTTGGCACCTTTTGCGTGTATAAACTGTCTAATCCGCCCATGCCTGATTTCTTGAACTAAAGCAAACTAAATGTTTGAGCAAAATGTTTTCTTCGGTCTTATCTCACGCAACAGAAACAATAAAGTTCTTTCTTACTCTTTTCAGAAGTATTTAAATTGTAATAATTTTTAATCAGTTAATCATTGATTAATTAGACACTTTCATCATTCATAACTTTTTCCTAAAAATGATTAATTAACCATGCCCTAGTTGGGACGAAGTGCATGGGAATAAGAATAAGGGAATAAAGATTAAAGGAATAAGACCAAGATAGAAATAGTCTACCCAACACCCAAAATGGATTAAAAAATAATGGCGCAAAGCCCTTATGGTCCAATGAATCAAAGTTTGAAATATTTGAATAAAAAAGCAGAGTATGTCAGGAGGAGGACTGGTGAAGCGTTTAAAGAAATGTGCTTGAAACTTACAGTAAAGCAGAGGGGTGGCTCTATTCAGGGTTGGGGCTGTTTGTCTGCCATGGGTGTTGGAGATTTAGTAAGAAATTACAGTACAGTATTACAGTTGGATGCAACCCAGTTCAAGTACATTCTTATTTCGCCATGCTATTACCTCCGGAAGAAGACTTATTGGCTATGGATTCGGAACCCACGTAAAATTGTAGGTCCCCTCCGCCACCACGGAGGACATGCACAATACACAATTACGAACACAGTTAGGTAGACCAGCCAAAAGTGGATTCTAGGGTCTTTGTTGGTCTGAAACATTATAACATCATTATAACATTATATTTCAGCAAGACAACGATCCAAAGCATACTGCCAATGCTGTCACGACCTACTTTACAACGCAAAAATGAGTAGTGTGCTGGATTTATTAAAGTGGGCTCCGCAAAACTCTGACCTTAATACTGAACGAGGACGAAGTATTTGAACCGAATAAAAATTGAAAAACTGTCAAAATGTAAAGGTAAGCTTTCGGAAGTAGTTCTAAATGCGTGGAACAATATTTCATAATTAAAATTACGACTAATTCTAATTTTTATTTCATTATTTTCACCTTGTATCCTCTACAATATATTGTGTTCATTTGGTAAGCTGTATTCTATCCTACAATTAAAATAACAGAAATGTAGTCTTTCTCTCCGTGTGTGTGTGTGTGTGTGTGTGTGTGTGTGTGTGTGTGTGTGTGTGTGTGTGTGTGTGTGAATTACAGTTTTAAAAGTTAAAAAACTACTTTTTCTAAAGCCAAGCCAGTTTAACCTACAATATTTTGAAAATGTCTTGTCTAAAGGTTACAGTGAACTGAATTTAATAACTTTTATTGATAAAATAAATTGTTTGAAATTTTTGTTTTAACACAAGTAATTGTGAAATTGGAATATTTATTTTTTATTTAATTTGGCCCTAAGCCTTCGGCTTTACTGGGCTCTTAATTAAAAATAAAACAGTTATTATTAACAATAATACATAAATCATGAGTAAGAATTATTAATTAGAGTATGTATTAATCTTAAATTATTATTGATATAAAACAAATACGGTCGTTACTGAAGGTATGATACCAACACTATATGTACAGGGTGTTTATAAAGTCCCTATCTATTTCAGTGAAAACGTAGCAAAAAAGGGTAAAATTTAATAACAATATAATAGAAGGCATACATTTAATGAATACTTAAGCATATGATTCTACATGAGCACCATCAGTATCTCTACAGAGTTTGAATCTGTTAGCAGCATTGCGGAACACATTTTGGAGCGTGATAGTGGTTATTTTTGTAACTTCCGTTACGATACGAGCACGTAAATGTCCCAGCTTCATTCAGATGACATTTTAAACATCATCGTCTTTCAACAAGATGTGGCACCTTGTCATTACGCAAACATTGTTCGGGAGTACCTAAATGAACGATTTCCAAATCGGTGGATCGGACATGGAGGCAACAGGCCCTGGACATAAAGTCCAGAAACAATATCACTCCATTCCCATTCGCCGTAAAGGCGCGAAATGGGAATGGCTAATTAATATTTCCTCACTTAAGCTAACCTGGACCAAAGTGGGAAAGCCTGAATGAGAATGGAAATGGCGTGAAATGGGAAAAGACCAATTTGGGAATTGATTCTTTTGAGGTTTTTCACTCTTGCTTTTCCAACTCTTGGGCGCGGAATGATACCCCGTTTCTCTCTGAGAAGAATGAAGACATTGAGATGTAGGGTTCGATTCCCGGTGGTGTTCGTAATAATAATAATAATAATAATAATAATAATCCAGGAGTTAACGTAAAGGGAAGCATTAGTTGGCCTGAGCACTGTGTCAGGTTCTGACCTCCTGACCTAACGCCCTTGGATTTCTTTGCATGGGGCTTTATCAAATCAAACGTCTATCAAACGAGGGTTACAGATCTGCAAGATTTACATGCTCGTATCGTAACAGCAGTTACAAAAATAACCCCCGTCATGCTAAAAAATGTGTTCCGCAATGCTACTGACAGATTCGAACTCTGTAGAGATACTGATGGTGCTCATGTAGAATCATATGCTTAAATATTCATTAAATCTGTGCCTTCCATTATATTGTTATTGAATTTTACCCTTTTTGCTACGTTTTCACTGAAATAAATAGGGACTTTATAAACACCCTGTACAAAGAATCTATATTAGACATAAGCAATGAACAAAAACAAGTAATGCGCATTTAATCCTAGATTAAAGAAGTAATAGTAATGTACATTTAATCCTAATTTTTATTAGTACTCAGTTATTAATCAAGATTTCAACTTTGTTTTAAAGGAATTTCCATTCGTATTATTTTTTATATCAGCATTTAAATCATTCGAAAGTTTCAATCCAATGAAAATGGATAATTTTTGAGATGAAGACAATATAAGTTAAGGAATAACATATTTTGATCTATTTCTGGTTTGATATTCTTAACCCTTAATCCCTACCCACTATAAAAGTTACGCTAGCAATACCCGGAGTACTGAGGTACATCAGTCAGTGGCGTATTAGGGGGGGGGGGGCAGGCCCCAGGGCCCAACTGTTTTAGAGGCCGCTGTTTATAATGATATCAATGATAAATTTGGAATGCTCAACAATATCTCTCAACTAACTTCAGAGGAAGCATCAAAAGCAACAAAAAATCTAGCTAGTCCATTACCCAAATGATTTTGAGGACAGCTTCCCATTTGAGTTTCAGCATTTTGTACTGTTTGTCAAACAAAACGATTCAGCTGACACTCGCCCATTAGGAGTACTACAGGAAACTCACAAATTGAGGGGTTTTCCCAAATGCTTTCATTGCTTATCGCATTTATTTGTGTTTGTTGATGTCAAATGCAACTGCGGAGCGTTCTTTTTCTCATTTGAGCATGATTAAAAATGTTAAACGTCAAATACTAACCTAAAAGAAATTGCAAAGTCTGTCATTGTTATGCATAGAAAAGGATATTTTGCAGAATTTAAATACTGAGCTCGTGATTGGAAAAATTTAGTGATATGAAGCGGCTCAAAAACCTTTTGTATACTGGTGGTGGATGATTTTGTGACCAACTTTGGTAGATTAGTAGTGGACTTGTAGTTGTGTAATTGGTTTGGTGTAATTGTAGCAGCTTGGTATTTGCGTAAAACTTGTATTATTTGATTTAGAAATAAATGGTTTTATTAATTTACACGAGTCGAAGATTTGTCTCGTTGAGGGACTCCAAGAATAATTTGGCCCCAGGGCCCAAAAATCCTTAATACGGCACTGACACCAGTACCCCGAGTAGGGTTTACGGGTTGGGTATTTATTAGAGATAGTAATATAATCTATAACTTCGAACGTATACAAAATGTACGTAAAATTCTAGAGTGGGTGCACACTCGTCCATGTAAGTTAATGATCTAACGATGTCCATAAATTCTTTCCTTTGCAGAATAATCTCATTCACTCTCTTTCCAATCCATCTTAAGAGGGACTAATTTTGGTTAATTATATGGTGTAAAACTTATCGAACCAATCTTAGGTGGAGCGATCCATGCACGAAATTATATAATGAATATGTCACGCCAAAAGTCAATTTATGAAAACGCGTTTTTGACAAACGATAGTTTTTAAAAATGTATCGACAGTTTTAGTGAATTCTCTTAACCACTTTGTCTGACATTATATAAATTCAGGAAATAATTTAAAATATCGAATTAACGTTACAATTTTGAAAAGGTTGTTGATAGGTCTATTTAATCTCCTTCGCAACATCTAAGGTCATACGACGGAGGGGACCCGTGGCTTTATGTGGGATCGGAACCACGGGTCGCAACATAATCTAGACGCGGAGGATGGTCTCGCATCCAATAAAATTCGCTGATCGATGGGAAACGGTGTTACGACATCGGCCACGACGCAAAAACCCTACAATTCTGAAAAGCTTTTTTAAAACATCATTTACTTAATCGACTCTATACGTACATATAACCAAATTTAAGAGTTTGAGAATTTAGTTACAGGATATAAGAGTCGACCTTACGGGTGAAGAGGGTGTGATGTACTATACAAACACCATCATTATTTAGGGGCCATTCACAATTAAACATTTTCATGAGCGTACGCAAGCGTACAAACGTACGCTGGGGGGGGGGGGAGTTAAGGGCCGTTGCACGCCTTTAGAAATGCGAAAAATGTCGATCCATATCTTCCCACTAATCAACATTTTTCTTCATACACTTTTGGGGGGGAGGAGGGGGGTAGGTCTTGAAAATGTTGATAATTGTGAACGGTCCCTAATAGTAGTTACTATTATTAGGATTATCATGCCTATTGCTTCCTTTTTATTTATTAATCCATGGTTTAATGTTTTATGAGGTGTATATTCTCTCTTTACTCCATCTTTAACGGTGTTAATAACAGAATATTGAAATCTCAGAATATATCTATATTGGGCACGCACTTTCTTCTTCGCGTACCTACGCAATGCGTCTATGTTTAGGAAAACGGAACTCAAGACTTGGATCGCATCCAGAGTATCCGCGCTATTTCAAAACCCAAAACGTTTTAGAATTGCAGACTAATACCAATAACTTCATTTGCGTTTACTTCAGAAATGTCTTACAAAATAGAATGGATTTATACCAAGTATAATACGAACTTCGTTTACTTCCGTAACTTATACAATTTAAGTTCAGTTTTCCTCTAACTTAAATGAAGCCTGACTGTAAACACTTACGCACGAACTGTTTTCTCAGACTCTTAGAATCCTCAACTATGGATTGAGTTCGTAAAGAATATGACAACTTTTCCTCTACGAACAGCACGTTAAATGTCTAGAGCAGGGGGGTTTTCAACCCACTTACTTCCATTACCCACGTGAAGCATTGGCGCTCACCTTGTTACCCCTAATGACGCGTAAATTAACCAAAATTTAAAATAGTAGTTTATAATTCTACAATTGTCTTTAAACACTACTCTTAAATAAAATATGTATGGCTTTCATTACCCCCTGGATATCCCAAATTACCCCTTTGGGGTAATTACTCACCGGTTGAGAACCCCTGGTCTAGAGCAATTATTCACACAGCTCACAGTATTTGTGGTTCACTACGGGTTACGAGGTACAATTCTACAACAAAAATTGCTTATGATTCATTATTATTATTAGTATTATTATTATATAAATAGAGTTCAAGTTAAAGCAAAAAACGCTGCGAGTCATTTCGTAATTTTAACTGATAAATCAATTTGAATGAGAGGATGAATGTTAAAGTACAGGATGTTTAAAAAAATGTAACCGCTTATATGTCATTGCTTTCGATTTATGGTTTGTGTAGGTTTTTTCTTTGGTTTATTAAGTATTTGTGCGTTTATTTGCTTGCTTTTTAATAATAATAAATATATAAACAATAAATGCACAGTATTGAAGTATAATTTTTTAAGCACCCCCATACTAAGTGCTAACATTTTTTTGAAGCACCCTGTATTTAAATTTGGGAATTCTTGGGTGAATTTTGATTAGAAGTGAATAGTTATTTTCTTAAACACAATTAAATTCTTATTTGCCAAATTAAGCGTTAAAGTCCCATTCGCACTTAATGGTATCAATTTTTACCGTTAAAGCCATGTCCACAACTACACCCACAATGCTAATTTCTTAGACCTGACTGGTTATATTAGATCAGGAGGAGTTGTACTACATAATGATTGGACATGCATTTTTAACTCGGAAGCGAGGAAACAGTTTTTATTCTCACAATTTACAGTAAAAAAAATACCAAAATATCTCGTGAGATACTAAACTAAGACTGTACAAATTTCAGTTATCGGTTTTTCAAAAACATTTGTCTCGTAGTAGGTGGGTCTGAAAGGGATATGGCAGCGACTTCATTATAATTTAGGATTATAGATTACCTATAAGTTTGTTTACTGCAACGGGGCCAATTTGCACTTAACGGAATAATTGAAAGGGAAAACAGCATCACACGGTTTTCACGGAGGCTGCTTAAATCAACGACAGTATCAGAGCAAAGAACAGCTCGAAGGACCTTTTTTGACATTTTTAAAGCGTCAGGAGAGTTGGAGGAATGAGTTTTTTCAGGCCCACTTAATTTAAATAGTACTTTCACACCTGTGCTCCTATAAAAATGCATTTTGTCGAACTGTCCTTTCAACTTCTCAAATGTGAATTTTGGGTTCCTTGAAAGGGTACTGATTTAAGGGAAATTAAGATCAAATAAGGAATTCTATGGTTCAGGAGAGCATGTTTGGTAACATTAATGAAAGATGACAAAATGGCTGGAGAAGGTTGAAATTTCTACCACAGAAAGAGCAACATGAGGAGACACATTATGTAATATTGTGCTCTATTGACTCATAACAAAGGCAGTTACAAAGAAAATTTTAACAATTCATTATGCAAATATACGTCGTTATTTAAAAACGCACTTATGCTAAATCAACGATGGCGCAGTTACGTTATACACCGCAATTTTGGAATCTGCATATGCGCAAAGATATAGACAAAATCGAAAGAGTTCAAAGACGAGCAACTAAGATGATTCTGTCGCTTAGATCGAAGTCGTACGAGGACAGGCTTAAGGAGTTAAAATTGACTACACTCGAGACTAGGAGGATAAGGGGTGATCTAATCCAGGTTTTTAAAATTATGAATGGGTTCGACAACGTAAATAGAGAGAGCTTTTACGAAATATCAGTGTAATAGGACTAGAAATAACGGGTGTAAGTTGACAAGTAGAAGGTTCGAGACACCAGTTGCCAAAAACATTTTTACGCATAGAATAGTAAATAGCTGGGATCAACTGAAGATCAGGGACCCCGGCCTCAATTACCAAATATCTTCGTTAAAACTAACGAAAATATCACGACTTAACCTAACCAATCGTCAAGGGCGTACAGTTGACCTAACCGGGCATTCAATTTAATTTATTATTATATTTGATACTGAAAGCAAAAAACAAGAACACATGGGGGGCCCTGATCTTCAGGTGATCCAATAGCTGGAATAGTTTGTCAGTAGAAGTAATTAGTAGCACGTCAATAAACATCTTTAAAAATCGATTAGACGCATATATTGATAGATTGGGTATAGTTTAATTAAGGGAATCTTTTAAACTATTCCCCCCCCCCAGCTTCAGAGAGGGGGGACATAGTTTAAAAGGTAAATACAGTATTAGGCAGGGTTGTGGAGTCGGAGTCGTGGAGTCGCACGTTTCAGGGCGGAGTCGGAGTCGAATTTTTACAATGTGTGGAGTCGGAGTCGGAGTCGGAAAATTTTGGACCGACTCCACAACCCTGGTTATAGCCACTAGGTTAAGAAGGGTTATTCAATTTTAAGTAGCACTACTACTGGTTAGACCTTAATTATGTTTAAGAGAATCTTTTTCATTTATATATATATATATATATATATATATATATTATATATATATTATTGGAAAAAATAAAAATCCCTTAATATGATAATATCTACAAGTCAATATCCTTCTTAATATTTGAATGTTCCCTTATCCTAGAAAGTAACCTGACGATTCATGTGGTGGTGATGAAATGTCTTATTATTATGATAATTATAGAGTGAAACACTAGAGGAGTCGGAGTCGTATATTTAAAATGTGAGGAGTCGGAGTCGGATTTTTAGATTTTTTACAATGTGTGGAGTCGGAGTCGGAGTCGAATTTTTACAATGTGTGGAGTCGGAGTCGGAGTCGGAGTCGGAAAATTTTGGACCGACTCCACAACCCTGGTATTAGGGGGAGACAATTTAACAGGTTTTACTTGTTTATATAATAGGATTTTTAAGATATGTATACAAGATACATATCTTGAAAATTCTATTATATTCTATGATATTTCCGGTTTATAGAGAACCATTATTTACAGTGGATAAAATTTGAATGCCCGGTTAGGTCAACTGTACGCCCTTGACGATTGGTTGTTTAGTCGTGATATTTTCGTTAAAACTAACGAAAATATCACAACTAAACCTAACCAATCGTCAAGGGCAGGGCATACAGTTGACCTAACCGGGCATTCAAATTTTATCGTATGTAAATAATGGTTCTCTATTTAGTATATGTTTGCAATAAATAATAAATTTGTTGTTATTGTTTTCTTATCTTGTTTTGGTTAATTTGCAGCGTTTCTGGTCAAAAAAAGAAACGCAATTAGCTTGCATATGGTGTAAAATTTAAGTTGTTAGTGGTATTATCACAGTTTCAAGATTATGGTTAAATGTTTGTTCAAATCTTTTAAAGCCACTTAGTGCATGTTTTTAAACCTGACTAATCCCGGCTAAGACGCCATTTTGTTACAAACAATAAACAGAGATTAAATTGAATGTATTCTTTATGAAGGCATGCATTTTTTCTTTGACTTCACAGAATACACACTGCCCGTTGAGAAAACCAAACTTTTTCCCGCGATTGAGGCATGCCACGACTCTCAGAGGTCAACAAAGGTCGTGCCTTGGGCATGTTGGATGCAGGCATGTCTGCTGTCCAAGTTGCACAACGAATGCATGTGCATCCCAGCACAATCTCTAGGCTTGTTAGACGGTACAATGCCACAGGAAGTGTTCATGACCTGCCAAGAAGTGGGCGACCTCGTGTGACGACCCAACGCCAGGATCGCCACATTGTACTGCAGCACCTGCGTCATCGGCAGCGGAATGCTCGTCAGACAGCCAGAGAGACACCTAGTATCCACAACAACAGAATTAGTGACCAGACCGTCAGAAACCGACTCCGTAATGCAGGACTCCGATCCCGCAGGCCTTACAGAGGTCCTTTTCTCACTGATGCAAGAAGGCAACGACGCCTGCAATGGGCCTATCAGCACCGTGACTGGACACAAAGAATGAGGTCGATGAGGGCCAGACTCCAAGCCTGCATTGTGGCTAGGGGTGGCCATACGCGTTATTGACTGTTTGTTATGTTAAAGAATCATTTACTATATACTGAGTCATGTTTATTAATAAATCTCAAAAATTGCGTTTCTTTTTTCGACCAGTAAATATGGTTCGCGAATTCGCCAACCGCGCACTCTTCAAACACTTTGCGAGTTTCGCATATTTTATATACTCTGATTTAAGAAGAAACATCAGCGAAATTACAATTTTTATCCGAAATCATATTTTACATAACCCATATTTAAGAAATACAAATTACGCATTAATGTAAGCCTGTACTGCAAAAGTAACGTAAAATATGTCCGAGGCAATGCGAAATGTAACGTGATAAAAGTGGGGTACGACTCCATAATGAATAAGTCAAAAAGCTTTCTCCTTTACGATTCTGTTTGGAGAAAGGAGTATAATAGCGTTTAAAAAAAAAAAGTTAAATTTATATTAAATAGACTAACAATGACCGAAGATGAAAGGCTGATCGCGCAAATGATGACGAAATTTATGTAAGGTAACAGTGTTAGCTTCCTTTGTTCTACTTAATTAGATTTTGGGGTAAAGTACACTGATTTACGCCAATTTTTGCTTCCTAAAATAGTCATAATGGAAGAGTAGAAGGTATTTACTTTTTAAGAAATTATATATGTATAGTATATATAGGCCCTGTTCAAAGTCTTGTTCCCAGGGAACTGTTAATTTAAGATGAATAAAATAACGAACGCTCGAATTAACACCCTTGACTGACTAAACGTGTCGGGAATTACAGTTCCACTCCTCGATCAAAACAACTTACAATGTTTAATTCATAAGATGAACCATAATCGTTCAGACTTGGTTTATTTCTAAAAAATATAAAGTGACTCCATAAATCAAGGTCAGTTTCGCATAATAACTTACGCAAGTTCATTCCTGCGAAAGTTATCGTGAGAAAGTGACCCAAAGACTTATGGAGTCTATTTATATTTTCAGAAAAGAAGTTCAAATGATTGTGGTTCTGTTATTGAATTAAACATCGTAAATTATGTTCACTGGGGATGAGAAGTGTGATTCAGTAAAGGATATTAGTTCAAGCGTTCGTTTTATATATAACCTTGGTTAACCTTAGTTTTGCTTCCGGCCGAATCGTTCATTCTGACGAAGGTCAAGTTTGTTGCTCCACCTTGGATCTACAGCTTAACGTGGAGTCCAAACCACGACCCACCACGGGTAGTCAGAAATTCCGAAGTCCTTGCCCGGACTCGATTTCACGACCTCCCGATCAGCAGTCTTGGTCACTAGGCCAACCAGGGTACCTATTTATCTACCAACCTATTTTTTCTGGAAGGATGAACAATCTGCTTTGGCCGGAAATCGAATCAGGGGCCGGCGGATTCGTAGTCAGCGATACTAACAATCATACCACCGAGGATTTTTTTAAACGCGTGACACTTTAAAAAGTTTGTATTTTTTTATTAACTGAAATAAAATCATGAAATTTTTACTGTATCTTTTCTACAATGGAGAATTTGAACGCAAGTCAAAAACATGCTCTATGTGATGTCCTCTCAGCTCATTAACTCTGCATACAAAACAAAATTTTGCAGTACTCTTGACAGAGTATCTGTTCAAATCTGGGAAATTTCTCGTTTAACTGATGCTTTCAGTTCTTTTGTGTGTGGACTTTGTTTAAACAAACAACCTTTTAAATAACCCCACAAAAAAAAAGTTAAATTTATATTAAATAGAGTAACAATGATCGAAGATGAAAAGCTGATCGCGCAAATGATGGCGAAGGTTATATTTATGAAAGGCAACAGTATTAGCTTCCTTTGTTCTACTTAATTAGATTTTGGGGTAAAGTATACTGATTTACACTGATTTTTGTTAGTGTTAGATCTGGTGATGTTGGTGGCCATGATATTCCTTTATCATAAGCCACAGGAAATCTGTTGGACACGACTCTTCCGTCGAAAGTATCGTGTAAGTATCCTGAGCCGAGAGGACAAAACATGGAGCATATTGTACGCTAGAGGACTAATTTCCGATGTGTAGAGAAGGTACAGTAATAATTTCATGCTTTCATTTCATTGAACAAAAAAAAAATACAAACCTTTTAAAGTATTAGATGTTTAAAAAAAATCACCCGATATATATACTCGTGTGTGTATATATATATATATATGTGTACTCTCACACACACACACACAGTCTTCCCAAACCTCCAGGGACACCCTGTATATACACAGGGTAGCGCAAAAGTCAGGACACATAGGAACTATGTTTTTCAATACAAATATAGGATACATATATATTTGCATTGAAAAAGCATCGTTCCTCTGTGTCCTGACTTTTCCGCCGCCCTGTATAGTGGAATATCATGCATGATCGCGCACGATTTTACATAATGCAAATTGAATTAAATGCTGCCATTGGCTCGAGTGAAGGAGGATGAGCACGTAAAGCACATCTAGTCGCGAAAGCGTTGCGTGTTTCCTCGGATGTTGAAATATGCATCAGGTAGCGTTAGCTTTTTCCTTGATAGCTTTCCTCGCGGAAATTCTTGTTGGAATTGATGATGCGTATATATTAAGTATATATGATTAATTCCCACTCAATATCATTCCCACTGGCGGTCCGCAAGTGAGAATGCACAAAGTAAGAAATCTGAATTTGAGAAGTTTCTTGATTTCACCATTTCAGTCACAGTGGGACCCTCGTGTTCCATAAAAAGTAATAAAATATATTGTATTAAAATACAACTTTTCTATAAATGCTTTTAGTTTAATATAGATTTATTTTTGTTGTCAGAAAAGGAACCCAAAATGTTATAATGTTTCAGACCAACAAATACCCTTGGGTCCACTCATGGCTGGTCTACCTAACTGTGTTCGTAATTGTGTATTGTGCATGTCTTCGTGGTGGCGGAGAGGACCGACAATTTTATGTGGGTTCCAAACCACAACGCCTTAATTTTACTACCTTAAACTATACCCAATCTTCGATTTTTAAACATGTTTATAGACGTGCTACTAATTACTTCTCCCGGTAAACTATTCCAGCTATTTACTATGCTATGCGTAAAAAAGTTTTTGGCAATTGCTGTCTCGAACCTTCTACTTGTCAACTTGCACCCGTTATTTCTAGTCCTATTATATTGAGATATTTCGAAAAAGCTCTCTCTATCTACGTTATCGAACCCATTCACAATTTTGAAAACCTGGATTACATCACCCCTTAGCCTCCTAGTCTCGAGTGTAGTCAATTTTAACTACTTAAGCATATCCTCGTACGACTTTGACCTAAGCGACGGAATCATCTTAGTTGCTCGTTTTTGCGCTCTTTCGATTTTGTCTATATCTTTTTGTATATACGGATTCCAAAATTGGATCGCGTACTCCAAATGGTGTCTAACTAATGATTTATAAAGAGGAACGATAATATCACGCGATTTGTACTCAAAATTCCGAGCTATAAAACCTAGCATTTTGTTCGCCTTAATTGACCGCTGCTGTACTTTGTTTCGCTACTTTTAAATCACCAGTGACTATAACTCCTAAATCTTTTTCCTGCTCTATGCTTACTAACCCTGATACTGTACGCAAAATTACCGTTACGCGAACCTATATGTAAAATTTTGCACTTATCACGTTAAATCTCATTTGCCATGTGACTGAACAATCAACGATTTTATTCATATCTTCCTGGATTTTACCTCTATCTTCGTAATTAATCGCCCTGCCACCCAACTTCGTGTCATCCGCAAAATTTGAAACTGTACTGACCAGGCCGACATCTAAATCGTTAATATATATAAGAAAAAGCAAGGGGCCCAATACAGAACTCTGAGAAACGCTGCTCGCTACATTAGCCCAAGACGACTCCGCTCCATCAACGACCACCCTCTGTTTCCTACCTCGCAACCACTCTTCTATCCAATTTATTACTACACCCCTGATTCCATGAGCCTTAGTTTTTTTCAATGAGTCTTTGGTGCGGTACGGTGTCAAACGCTTTTCGAAAATCTAAATACACTACTCAACCGCCCGACGACTATCGTAAATTTCAACAACGCTTTGAAAAAATTCTAAAAGATTAGTTAAGCAAGATTTGTTTCGCCTAAAACCGTGCTGCGTATTTCTAACCAAGTTAATAGACGCGTTAAAAATCTTTGTTAGCAGCACAACAATGCTTTCTTTTAATTCTTTTAGTTAGTTGTATGGAATATATAGAATCCGGCCCCGGTGATTTACCCATTTTCAGTTTATCAATATAGCGCATTACCTCCCTTTCACTAACAGCAATATTATCCAAAGAATTACCATTATCAAAAGGTATTATGTGTATGACCGTAGGGATATTCGTTACATCTTCTATAGTAAAAACTGACGTAAAAAATTCGTTTAGCAAGGTAGCCATTTGCTTGTTTTCAGAAACTAGCTCTCCGTTAAAATTTTTCAACGGCCCCGACACACTTTTTACTGGATTCCTATTGTTGACGTATTGAAAGAATCGCTTGGGTTTTCTTTGCCGTCACGAGCTATGGAGATTTTAAATTTGCGCTTGGACCTTTTTTATTACACTTTTCGTTTCACGCCTTAGAGATATGTAGTTGTTTCGTAACCACAAATTGTCTTTATCGCACTTATGTAGCCTATAAGCCCTATCTCTACTCTTTATAATATCTCCTACTCTAGAAGTAAACCACAAGGGCTTCTTGTTTACTTTCGCACGCTTAATTTTGTACGTATACATTCCTCATTTATAGTCCTAAATACTGTTTCAAACGATTCCCACATTGGTTTTGCGTTGGAGATCCCCATTACGTTTTCCAATTGACGTGTAACAATTCATTTCGAAATTTACAAAAGTCTGCGTGCTGGAAGTTAGGAATTTTAGTCGAGTTCTATTGCTTAACGGTTCTATTACTTGAAGATCCGTGATTAGCCTATGATCCGTAGTTATTACTAAATGTAAAATACTGTCCAACCTCGTAGGTTCTCCAACCTTTTGAATAAGAAAGCTATCCTCGAGAAAATTAAACGATTGCCTTCCGCGTCTCCCTGCATTGTATCGTAAGTCACGTTGGCGCAATTAAAGTCACCCATAACTAAGGCCTGATCACTATCTATTATTCTCTTTACTTCACGATATAACTCTTCGTCCGTATCAGCTGTTTGATTAGGGGGCCTATATATAACCGCAAGTAGTAGTTTGAAATCGTTCAATTTAAGTTCTGCTATAGTTGAATCTATCGGTTCTGGAATTCTGTGCTTTACGTTCGCAATATTATCTTTGATATACAACATAACACTGCCTCCTCGCCTAACCTATTCTGTTTTTAACAAAAAGTCTATAACCTTTAATTTGATACTCCCCTACAAAGTCACGTGTTTCAGTGCTAAGCCACGATTCATTTATCGCAATTAAATCATAGTCTTTACAAGCAACTAAAGAAAAAAATTTGCTTATTTTATTTCGTAGGCTACGAGCATTTAAGGATAGAACCTTCAAATTGTTTGTAATTGCGACACCTTCGCGAGCGCAGGGGAAATTTGAGGAAATTACGCCAGGACCGTTCGAGTTACGACAGCCTGAAAAGAAGGGACAGTATGTAATTTAGGTAACTATTTACTAAACTATTTGGTTTGGAATAACAATAAATTTCATGCCTTTCAATTTAAAGAAAAATTAGTCGTAAACAAAAAGGTTAAGAATGAATGTCGTTCCCATTCGCATTCACTTCGCGGAGAAGGCGCCAAATGAGAATATAGTTATTTTCTAGCCTATTTGAACTTAATCTAACCTAACTGAACCTAACTGGTCTCTTCCTACTCAATGTCTTTCCCATTTTATTTTTAATTCCAGAGCAAGAAATCAGCGAGTGAGAATCTGAAAGGAGGCAATTTTGAAATTGATCCATTCCCACTTTGATTTCCCACTTTAAGGTAGATTTTTTATAGAATGTCACTTGGGTTCGCAATTAAGCCAGTCTTTCGTTTTACACTTTCCCAAATCAGGAAAGTCTTAGATTTGTAATGTTCACTGCGAGCATTTTCACTCGCGGACCGCGGGTGAGGATGGGAATGAGTGAGTGGGAAGTAATCATGATTACTTCCCACTCAAGGTAATTCCCATTCGTGGTAAAGGCGCCTAATGGAAATGGCTAATATTTGCTAACCTAACTTAATTTAATCTAACCGATCGTAACTTAACCCAAGTTAACCTAACCTAGATCAAAGTGGGAAAGTCGTGGATGAGAATGAGAACGGTATGAAAACGGAATAAATCGATGTGAGAATTGCCTCCTTTGAGATTCTCACTCACGATTTCACTCTTGGGCGCAGAATGAAATTTGCGGATGTGAACAGGAATCACATTTTTTCTCAGATGACAAAAACTTCTCAAATCTGGATTTTTCATTCGCGGACTGCAAATGAAAATGGGAATGACAATGAGTGGAATTGGATTGAATGGATTAGCGGTTTTTTAATGTGTTTGTGGATAGTAGATTTAGGCGGACTAACGTCATTTCATCAAGTTATTGTGGGTTGGATTAAGTTGTTAGGTTAAAATAATGTAGGTTAGGTTAAAGTGTCGACTGTTCGGTCTTGTCAACGAAATGAGTACAGGTCCGATTTAGGTGGTTTGTTGTACGGTTCAAACTGATTTGTCAAAGTGTTAATAAAAGAGTGTCTTTTCAAGCTTCATGTTTTTCCAATCTATATTCTTAACAGTGGTTACACATAAATCTAAGCTACAGAGAAGCGGAGAGCTCTTTTACAAGCATGTTGGAAAAAAAAAGTCTTAATGGCTCGCTGGGATCTAAAGACGATTGCTAATGAAATTCAAGACTAAAATTCCTTTAAGTTTGGCTTACAATATTTTTAATTGTAAAATTTGAATTGCCAATGTGGGGAATAAAACGTACTTTTTCCAAACTGTGGTTGGAGAGTCTTTTTGGAATTAAATTAGTTATTTAATGTCTTGCCTATAATCCCATTACAATCAAACTAAGTGAGAATCCATTATTAAATAATTACCGAAAAAATTAAAGATCAGTATGAAGACTGAAATAGGAAGAAGAGATCTGGAATGCTCTCTTCGGAGTAAGGATAGATGCAGAATACAAATAGAAACAGAATCCAATTATACTTTATTTCTCGATATTACACACAAAAAAACGCACCCCTTCACGTCTGCATACCGAAAACCGGCTTCTACATAAATTAACGACAAACGTTACTTCGTTCACCCCTCTTAATTTTAAACGTAATTTATATGCTTCCAGTCAGGAAGGGTGAACGGAGTGAAGTTCGTCGTTAGTTATGTAGAAGTCGGTTTTATTGGGTATACCGACACGTGAGATTTAAGACGCGACCTCATCTTTTGTTATGCTCCAATAGCTCGACAGCCGAGTTAACCCAACCGGTAGCAATTGAGCAATACCATTTGAAGTAACAGTGCTACTAACTTAATTACCTTCGTAGTTGTGTTTGTTGATTATTTGTAGACTCTTATTAGCTAAAATTTTGATTACTGAATGACCTTACTGAATAATATATGAAGTCGAATTAAAAACGAGAATTTAAAATTTTATTTTTCATACAAATTGATAGCCGGAGGCTTCGTCTCCGGTTTTACTTTGAAAATAAAACTGGAGATTGATAACAAAAACTGGAGAGCGATCGAAAACCGGAGAAATGGCAGTCTTAGTGAAAGGAATTGTTCTTATATGTACAGTAATATTAGTATTGAGAAATAAAGTACGATTGGATTCTATTTCGGAGGTCAATTAAATAGTAGGATGATATAATAAGGAACAAACATGATCACGGTATTTAAGACCTAAAAATGTATCATCTACACACCGCTTATAGAGTAGAGGTTTGAGCCGAGTTCAGTAATTGTTTTCAAATAATGTTTGAAGGCAAGGTGAACAATTTCACAAGAGAAATGGTGTCGAAACTGGCCAGAGCACGAATTCATTTATACTGACCTCATTTCTTTTTGGGAAGGAGAAAGCTAGTCGCTCATCGTTATTGGGGATAAGATTGGAACCGATTCAACCCAGTATTTGGCTAAATTATAGTTATAAGTACCAGAGTATAAAATGAACTTCCAAGAGAACGTATTGTTGATGAAGTTTTGTAATTTTTCGATATTGATATTATACATTAAAGAACACCAGCTTTCACACACATGTCTCAGTCACAACCACACTTTAAGAAGTTATAACCCGAGGCTTACTCTTACTGGAGAGAACTCATAAATATCTTATTTAAAACCTTCCGTTTACGAAGGCTTTTATATTATTTGAATGTTTGAAATAATAGTGCGTTTATTTCCATATAATATGAAAATAAATGCAGTAAAACTATATACAACAAAATTAATCCCCTTTATTTGTTTAAAATAAAATAATGGACAAAAATTTTTAAACTAATGTAATTTTACCTATAAAACCCGTCACAAGTGATCCTCTTTTATAGTACATAATTTTTTCTAATGTGAGGCAACAGGACAAAGTTTCTTGCAAAGGAAAATGGAAAACTAACTTAGCATACAAGGACAAAACTCTGTGTGTGTGTGTGTGTGTGTGTGTGTGTGTAACTGGGCATTAAACAATTCATATAAAAAATCTGGGAATATTTTTATTGTAGGAAATAAGATATGTTAATCCTGATTAGGGATTAAGTTAGGCTAGTGTAGAAACTACTCCGAACCCTGAAGTGCATCCCAAACACATATGCCCTTTTCGGTACGACGGCACTAAGGTTAAGTTATGTATAATTAACTTTGGTTAGTTTCTTAACTATATGAATAGATGCGCATATTGTGTGTGTGTGTGTGTGTGTGTGTGTGTAAGAAATTGTTTGGAAAAATAGTTAATATCCCTCCACTTCGTGGAGTTCGAATCTGATACCCTCCTGCACGTCCGTTAACCAAACACTTAACACTGTCGATATTAACTATTCCAAGATACCCCAAATTGGAAACGAAATATCTAAACTAATTGGCAATTCTTCACAATACGGTTCGAAATTATTAAAAAAGTTAACGAGTTTAACATTTATTAAATGTGTGTTAAATTTAAGTCGTGCTATTTTCGTTAGTTTCAACGAAAATATCATGACAACCTACCAATCGTCAAGGGCGTACAGTTGACCTAACCGGGTATGATTGGTTAGGTATATCAAAGTTAGTTTGGTATATATATATATATATATATATATGATGAATAAAACCACGAAGGAAAGGAAACACAAAATGGTGCTCAAGCGCTTTCGTCTAATGACATCCTCAGGAACACTGAAGTACATAAAGGGTTACGGCCTATATATAGGTTACAGAAAGAAAAAAAAAAAAAATAAATTACATACATATATATATAATATATATATACATACATACATACATATCTACATATATATATATATATATATATATATGCAATAAACGGAGAAGTAAAAATAAAAATTAAAAATTAAAGGATTAACAAAGAGGCATACAGATTTGTAAGGAAAAATATCGATTTTTAGTACAAGATCAAATGAATTACAAATTTATACTGGAAATCTGCCCGGGTTTTAACACTTTGCCTTTTATAGTCAAGTTTCGATATATATAAAAATAAAATGAAAATTAAAAGTTAATAAAGTAGCATACAAGTTTACCAAATATTTAGTGTTCTACCCTTCTTATCTAAATCTGTTTTGAAGGAATTCAAAACAACAGGATCGAGTTGAAAAAGACCTTTGCTTATGTTGAAGTTATTTGAAAGTTGGATAATGGCAGACTCAAGAATATTTCTATTAACAATGTTGCTAGAGTGGAATAAAACTGAAGCATTATTCCAATCAATACAGTGGGATAACTCTGACAAATGGACAAAAAGAGCACTGGACAACTGTCCTGTTCTAACGGAATATTGATGCTGTTTTATACGTATGTGCAATTCCTTTCCCGTCTTACCTATGTAAAAGGGATCACATTGTTTAACCCGGGCAGATTTCCAGTATAAATTTGTATTTTTATAATTCATTTGATCTTGTGCTAAAAATCGATATTTTTCCTTACAAATCTGTATGCCTCTTTGTTAATCCTTTAATTTTTAATTTTTAATTTTTATTTTTACTTCTCCGTTTATTGCATATATATCAGAGCTGGGCACCGCAAACTCAAAATCACTTCCGCAATCGCAAATCCGCAAACTCAAACCTTACCTTCCGCAAATCCGCAAACTGCTTGCCATTTTTGGTGCCGCAAACGCAAATCCGCAAACGCAAACCACATTTCTAATTTTTACAGTGCTGGGCACTTCCGCAAACCGCAAATTCCGCAATCGCAATTTTAACTATAAAAAGTATCCAAAACATTAAAGAGTATAAAAAGTTTATATATTTTTTTAATGTTTAATGTTTAATGTTTTAGCCTTGTTTTTATTAAAAACAAGGCTAAATAATTTATTACAATAAATCACTATTGTAGAAGAAATAAAAATACTACATAAATTGATATATTATATTGAACAAAAACACCTCCTGCAAGTAAATAGTAAATAAATTAAATAATAAATTTGCGGAAAGATTTGCGTTTGCGGTCTTAGTTCCGCAACGCAAATTCACTAATTTGCGATGACTTTGCCGCAAACGCAAATCCGCAAACGAAAAACATACTTCCGCAATTGCGGAATTTGCGGAAGTGTTTGCGGAAGTGCCCAGCTCTGATATATATATATATATATATATATATATATATGTGTTATTTATATTTATTTTTTTTCTTTCTGTAACCTATATAGGCCGTAACCCTTTATGTACTTCAGTGTTCCTGAGGATGTCATTAGACGAAAGCGCTTGAGCACCATTTTGTGTTTCCTTTCCTTCGTGGTTTTATTCATCATAAATATTTTTCACGTGTTACTTTCGTGAAATAATTTTCATATATATATATATATATATATATATATATATATAGGGTGTCCCATAAGTCCGGCATCATAGGAAAAATAATAAAAGAAAGGCAAAACAAAAGCTTTTATTTACAGAACGTGCTCAATATGTCCACCATTGTTTTCAATACACAAATTCAGACGTGATACCCAGTCAGCAAGCACACGGTGAATGATGTCAGGAATAATGGTGTTACATGCCCCAATAATGCGCTGCCGCAAATGTTCAACACTCCTAATTTTCTCTGCTTACACCAGCGCTTTCAAGTGGCCCCAGAGATAAAAATCTAGTGGCGTGAGATCTGGGATTCTAGCTGGCCATTCCACAGGCCCTCGACGTCCTATCCAATGACCAGGGAATTGTTGGTACAGGTATTCCCTTACTTAGGTGCTGTAATGTGCAGGAGCGCCGTCTTGCTGGAACCATGTTGTGAAATTTCCTTCTTCGTTCAAGACACTGGGAAATGCTTCTTCCTTGAGCATACGTAGGTAGGTGCCTCCAGTGACATGTTCATCGAAAAAGAGGGGGCCTATGATGCGATCCTTCCAAATGCCACACCATACCATCACCCGAGATGCACCTTGTTCCTTTGAAGAGGTATACCAGTGAGGGTTGTTTTGAGACCAGTAGCGGGTGTTCTGTCGATTTACCTCACCATTTCCATTAAAAAACAGCCTCGTCACTGAACAGAATGGTGGACGGGAAATTGGCATCCCGAGCATAAGAAAAATATGAATTTCTCCTATGGTGCCGGACTTATGGGACACCCTGTATAATATATATATATATTATATATATATATATAATATAGTGTGTGTGTGTGAACCCATCCGTTTATGGCCTTGGTCGGTTCGAAGTTGACGGGGGTTCTGGTTAGGTGACAGCAACGGATTTGTTACTCTGGAGTAACTGGTACTAGTGTTGAAGACCGGTTTGTAAAAACCGGTTTTCAACCGGTTTGTAAAATTCCCCTAAAAATCGAAAACCGAAAGAAAAAACCGGTTTTATCGATTGATTTTTATTTGGCTCAAACTTGCGCGAACGTGCAGCTACGCGCTACAGCGCACAAAAAATAACTTCGAATACATTACCTATTAAGTTAAATTGTGACAAACTGGCAACTGCTCTTCAGTATAATTTTTGCCTATCTGGCAACTCGATCTTCAGTTTGTCTCATCATGTAGGCTGTAGTGTAGTCAGTCGACTAAAGCCCTATTCGCAGTATAAGACCCTTAATGCCCTTTGTTTCTTAAGATGTCATTTCCAAAATAGGGATAAAATCTAAATTAATTTATATTTTTTCTTACACGAAGAGTCAATTTTCTGTTTTCTTGGTAAAGTTTTTTTTCTTAAAAAATTTTATTTCAATGTTTTTTCCAAAATAGAGAGAAATTTTATTTTTATTCTTTATAATTTTTTTACAAAAAGAAGTTTATTTCTTTCTAAGTATAGATGTTTTATTTTAAAAAATTATTTCAAATCTAAATTGTTTGAATAATGTATTATTTTGGCTAAAATAAAATGTCAAAGTTGTCATTTTCTTATTCATATGCATACATATGATGCTGCATTTTTGCATTCTTTTGACCAAAAAATAGGCGATAAGCTATGCTTGTTAAGAGTTAAAGTCAGTACCTTTCAATTCTGGCTTTTAAAAATGACTATACTTTTCGGTCATAACCGGTTAAAACCGGTTTTCAAAAAACCAGATCGATTAAAAACCGGTTTGTAAAGTTTCGATTATTTTTCAACACTAGAGCCTGGTACCGTATAGGGAATAGCAGTAGTTTTTTTCTATACTACTCTCTGATTTCTTCTTGTAGTGGATCGGAGGATTTTGTGGAGCTTACCAAATTGTCTGAAGGTTCCCCGATTCTTCTTGTAACGTATCGGGAAATTATTTTTCTCTATTTAAGACTAAGTTCTCTGAAGAGAGCAAGGCTCGAAGGAGAAGACCAAGATTTTTTTCTTAATGTAGTTTTACTGCTAAAATATTACAAGATAGATCAGCCTCTAAGTTAGATCAGCGAATTCAGAATGAACATTGGAGAAATTTTATGGGCTTTTATACTGATTTTTTTACCGACATCATTATCATTTAATGCTAATCTGTTTTTGTTGTTTATTCTCAATAGGCTGATTTACTCTGCGAAACATTTAAAGAAAAACATTTTAGCCGTAGCAAGGTCTAGCCTGCTATTTTAGCCGTAGCAAGGTCTAGACTGCTATTTTAGCTGTAGCAAGGTCTAGACTGCTATTTTAGCTGTAGCAAGGTCTAGACTGCTATTTTAGCTGTAGCAAGGTCTAGACTGCTAAGCCAGAGGAAGCCTTATTTTTATTTTAAACCGCATATTGGAAAATCTGATGTTATGATCTGCCGAGTTAACTAAAAATGGAAATTGAAATATGCCTTCCCATCACGAATTACAGACAAACATACACATGAGCAAAAATTAAATGCTTAAAATTCAAAATTAAACGTTAAGTAGGACATGACTTCATCTTTTTCAACGAAGAGAGAATGTATACAGAGAATGAACAAGATTACATTATTAAGCTGAGTCTAAAAAAATGATTACGTAGTTTAAAAAGAAATAATTCACCAATTTTAAAATAGAAAGCAAATAAAAAATTTATTCAAACTCTTGTCAGCGTTACGCGATTTTGCTCTCTATGTAAAAATGAATATATGAAAATATGAATATAAATGTATACAAATATAAGTATGATATGAATATAATGAACATAAGAATATATAAATATACAAATTATATAAGAATTATACGAATAAAGATAAGAATATAGGAATTATTCATTGTTCATTTTTACATAATTTATTAGGTACAGTAGCTATAACCAACACATATTTGGTAAAAGTTGCTTAAAATTAATCGAAACCTACGTGAAAATTATTGAATGGCCGGTTAGATCAACCGTACCTTCTTGACGATTGGTTAAAACTAACGAAAATATCACGACTTAACCATACTGTAAAAGATTACTAACTAATTTATAAAAGGAGAATGATGATTCTTAAATTTTCATAAGAAAAATCAACGTTTCCGAAAATGTGTGCAATAAATATGCACATATATAAATATAGCATATTGTAACAAAGCGTAACAAAATCGGTAATGAGGAGTTTGGGAGCTATTGAAGAATAGGGACCCCAGCCTTCTTTAGTTAGGCTTATAAGGCTAACTAACGAAAATATCACGACCTAACCTAACCAATCGTTAGGTTAACTGTACGCTCTTGACGATTGGTTAGGTTAGGTCATGATATTTTCGTTAGTCAGCCTTATAAAGTTAACTAAAAAAGGCTGGGGTCCCTATTCTTCAATAGCTCCGGAGTTTGTATTTAAACAAAATTCATAATGACGTATGAGGACAGCCATAAGCATCAGCGAACCGAATTTCAGCTAACAATGAACTCTTGAAAAATTTAAACTAACCTTTATGTTGATATTTTTTAGCTTCATTTGGTGCACCTATAGTACGCACAGGAGTTACTCCAGTTTTCTGATGGATAATACTACTTCATGAATAAAAAATTTTAAAGTCAATTGTAAGTACACTGCACACACACTTTAAACTTCAGCTAAAGTTCAGAAACACCAAGAGAATGGTTAATATTCCATTAAACTCAAACCAAACCATGACAACATAATATTCTGAATTGTTACGAAAGATAACGTGGAAAATTGTTGTAGTATTTAGTGTGCAAATGATTATAAAACTTAGGCCAACGTAATTACGAACAAAGAGAATCTCCGTCTGGACGCCACCACATAGGCTACAAATAATTATAAAGCTTAGGCCCCCTCACTGTATTTTCGCCATCATGTGACGGTTGTGAGATCGATTTTGAAGATAGGATAGAATAGGTTAGGTTAGGGTTAGAGAGTTAGGTTACGTTGTGCTCTCACCAGTAAGTATTTTTCTGGTTAATCTTGATGCATTTTGAAAGAATTTAAGCTCCATTTGTTTCTAAATTTGCGATTCTTCAACTTCAAATACAAAAACTGAAAATATCTTTAAAACTGCTCGTTTGCACAAGAAACGGATGTCAGATTCTTTCAAAACACATCAAAATTGACCAGAAAAATATTTTCTAGTCATTAATTGCTAGTTTGAATTCAGCGGAATATTTACCCAAGAGAATTAACAATAAACACTTAACTAATAACTTAGTTATTAGTTAAATGTTCAACTATCCTCTTTGGGTAGATGACCAGTCAGGGCCGGATTAAGACCTTTAGAGGCCCTAAGCACTTAAAAGATTTTGGTGCCCCATATATATGTAATTCAAAATATAAACAAAAATAAACCATGAAATAAAATTTTATTTTTTGAAATGAAACAAAACTTACAGTAACATTGAAAATAATGTTTATTTTTGTATACTTCCACTTCATTTATATTTGAAAAGTTTTCTCCTACTTTTTTTAATTGCAGTCTTTGATCAGATCCTCAAAACTAATCTTACGTAACACATCTGCTTCTATACTTAGTAGAGATAAGGCATCCAGCCTGCCTTGTTGCATAGTTGTTCTGTTGGTATTTTTAATATACTTCAACTGAGAAAATGAACGCTCAGCTGAGCAATTTGTGACCATTAATGTTAAAAATATACGAAAGGCAATTTCTACATTTGGGAAGGCACACTCAATATTGTCTTCTACAATTATTTTATAAAGTTCAGCATGACTGAATCTTGTTTTTACATTTACTATAGCACACGAAAATATTTAATCTATATGTATTTTTAATATGGCGCTCAAAGATTTGATATAAACAAAATAATAACGCAAAGCGTAAAGTGTGTGATTACAACGAAATATATTTATTCTCTCAAAAGGGTTGTTGTTCACTACAAATTCAAACAATGAAAAAAAATAAATACTATATATGAATATATATAATTCAGTTTTCAACAGCTTATAGGCTATAAGCCGCGATTATAATAGTATAATAAATCCATGGTAAATCCGACAATGGAAAATTTCTGTGGTGCCCCCCTTCCCTTGATGCCCTAAGCACGGGCTTATTTTGCTTAATGGTTAATCCGGCCCTGTGACCAGTACAAATTTATAGCTTAATCCAACGAAAAGTTCTGTCGTTAAAGAGTTAAAAATACTGACATTAGAAATACTGGACAGTAAAATTAATTTCCATTCTACGTAGGATATCAGTTTACATATATATATATATTTTTATTATACTCACTTCTAGGACTATTTATTACACTTCATAAAATACACCTACACTCATCTACTTAAGTGTTTTGTTATTCAGATTCACACCCACCCACAAAAAAGAATGTCATTCACACTGTAGACAAATAAGCTAAAATCTGAAAATGTAAAATTTTTCTCTGAACCACAAATTATTTAGTTGGTTTTAACATTTCACATCTCAAAATCTGAGATAATGTTAGAGAGCAGATGAACTAAAATAAACAGAAATATGCTTCACTAGAAAATGTTTTACATTACAAATAAAAAACAGTTTGCTATTTTATACAGTGTCAATGGGCTTAAAAGGCACTCTTAAGAAATATTTGAGACGCACAGTATTTGGCAGACCTAAATCTTATGTCGATAGTAAAATTTTTTGAAGAAGATACAAATCTTAAAATAAGTTTGACATTATTAAAGGATGTGATGTTGTAGGTTACAGATTCCAAAAGACTAAAATATATCTGCATATCATCAGGGCCGCCGAGAGGGCGGGGAAGCCGGGATAAATCCCTGGGGCCCAGACCTCTAGAGGGCCCGGAAAGAGGGGAGATAAAATTTAAAAATATTAATAATGCAGTTGATTACAACAGAGAGGAAATATAATTAATGAACATACATTTTATAGAGATTATCATAGTCAAACTGAAACAGATAAAATATTATCTGCGGTCCACCAATGCCCAAGACCTACTGACAGGTCTGGGAACCATTGTAATTGAAAGCCAGTTAGCCCGTACTTTAAATTTCATCAGAATCATTTACCACTTTGCTAGAAAGAAGGCAAAGAAAGTACACTTCTAATTATGAAAATCTTGCAGTAAACAAATGTCTTGCCTGCATGGACTGGTACTGCATTTGTAAATTTTATGGTGATAGAATTAAGGATAATCTCTAGGAGCGTTCCATTTTTCAATATTAAACATACACTCATAAAACATATACCATTTGAAAGCTCACATTTTTCCGAGTCTAAAAATGTAGTAATCCAAAAGTATCAATAGCAAATAAAAAGTAACGATTTAATTAATTGTTTGACGCGTGACGTCATTAACTACATTATGAAGGTTGGCTAAGTTATAAATCTTCAGTCTGTGTTGTAAGATGGTATTTTTGGTAATTGTTACGCTCACCTTACCTAACATGAATATGTTATTACATTATCATTTGTATAATTTAGGTCTCGGAGCTTTCAAATGGTATGTTTTATGAGTATGTTTAATATTGAAAAATGGAGCGCTCCTAGAGATTTACCAGAATTAATATATAATTGATTCGAAAAATAAAATGGTCATTTTCCTCAGAGTTGTTTATTCATATTGCATGTTTTGAATAGTGACTCGGGACATATAATCAGTTTGCTTATGTACACGAAAAACATTCATAAAATACTGAATAAACAGGGGGGCCCATATACCAATCCTTCCCCGGGGCCCGTGGCAGCTCTCGGCGGCCCTGCATATCATACATCGAGTAGCCAACAGGTCGTATTTATGTCCTTCAATTGCGAAGGGTCATTGACAAGGGATAGTAGTGTCATCAACTATTAAAAATAAGACGCTACTCCCAATCAACTGAAGGAAAATGGTCCAACCCAGCGCTGTCCAACTGGCGGCCCGCGGAATGGAATTTTGGCAAATTTCATTTCTGAATTTTCTTCCCTATTTTGTCATTTCTAGTAGGGAAAACAACATTCAGCGGGTTCCTAAGTCGTATTAACCAACAGTGTATGATTATAGGCAACATTTTGGCCGCGCTTTATAGAAGTTGGACAGCACTGGTCCAACCGAATAGATATGAAGAACAGGTTTCGTCTCTTTCCCTCTTATAATCCATGGCCGAATTGTGGTGCTTTGTTAACTGTCACTAGATTCAATTTTAACTTCTTTACTTTGGTTCAATGATGTAAGCAAGAATAAAGAATGGGAAGAATAGAAAGTTAAGAAAAGGGGTTAAGATGATTCTAGTAATCAAATATAGCATTGTTTATCCATTGTTCTTCAAATACTTAAACTATTCATTTGCATAATCAAATAAGCACACCGGACAAAAAATTAGTCACCCCTAATAGCACCGATAGTAGGAAGTTCAAGGTCACACAGAGGGCGCTGATGTAGCATTGGTAAGTGACAAGTAGCGGTGACGTAGCACACAGGATCAGATCTGTTTCGTGAGGTGGTGAAGAACAAAGTGTGTGTTGGATATAGTCTGCAAAATGGGTCGTGAGGCAGACGTTACTCAGTGGCAAAAAGGAGCCATCGTGTTTGGCAGAGCCCACGGACACAAAATGTCTGAAGTAGCCCAATTTGTTGGTGTGTCAACGCGTACTGTCCAGCGAGTTTACAAAGTTTACAAAGTGGTGTAGTTCGCAATCAACTGAAAATCGACGGCGTAACTGTGGCCGGAAAACAATTCTCGACAATAGGGACCGCCGCCATGTTTCTCGTCTAGTAACTGCAAATCGTTTTCAAACCAGAGAACAATTGCTCCAAGAAACCAATGAGGTTCTCCAGCGACCAATTTCCGAACGGACATTGCGACGAGAACTGCATGCGATGGACATCTGGAGCAGGGTACCACGGAAGAGGCCGCTGTTAACAGCAAGTCACAAATTGGCACGTTATAAATGGGCTCAGAGGCACAAAAACTGGACTGCGGCAGATTGGAAACGTGTAATTTGGTCCGATGAGTCCCGTTTTTGTTTGTTCTCCAATGATGGGAGGCGACGAGTACATCGCAGGTCCAATGAAGCCTTTAATCCTGAATGCGTCGAAGGTGTTGTTCAGGCTGGAGGTGGTTCCGTGATGTTCTGGGGATGTTTTTCGTACCACGAAATGGGCCCTCTCGTTCCAGTGACGATGAATTTGAACCAGCAGGCGTACCTCCGCATACTAAACTCGCCGGATTCGTGCGGTTATCAAGGCCAGAGGCGCCGTCACACGTTATTAGGTACATTCTGAGAGGGGTGACTAATTTTTTGTCCGGTGTGCTTACATGTATGAGTGTGAATGTGTCCTTAATTCTCCTATTTATTTTTAACTGCCTAAGCACGCTTTAGCCGTTTAACCCTTTAATGACGGATGGTACCTTAAGGTCCACCAGAAATAATATAAATTGTACTACAATGCTTCGTTTCTATAAATGTTTCTACATGTTTATATAATGTCATTTAGTTGTTGAGAAAGGAACCCAAAATGTGTATCATTTCAGTGACTAGTTACTAAAATATTTAGTTTTGAATAACAATAAAACCTATACGTTCTGGTAACAAGAGTGACCACATATGCTGCGGACTAGTCCTTAAAAGGTTAAGAACACTGAGACGGGACTCGAGATGATGATAAGTTTTACTTCCAAACTATTTTATTACCCGATTACTTCATAGTTTAAGGATGAAGTACTCCTTGCATTAATTTTAATAGCAGTTTGCCCTGGTCACATAATTGCATCACGTTGAGAAAATCCTGGACGATGAAATTCCGTTTGAATATCTTCCGTACGACACTTTTAGTTGCGATTTAGCCGACATAAAATAATTTTAAAAAACGTGAGAAAAGTTGATAACTTTCTTCGATCAACGACCATTGAAATAAATAAAACTCCCTCCTCACTAGACATGCTTCTTACTAATTTGCTGTACTTCCTGTACTTCATTTTACCTATTGAAGGAAAACTCGTACTTTCAGGAAATCTACCACTGTATTACTTAATATTTAAATTTACAGCAATTATCCTTAAACCGAGATGTATTTAATGTTTCGTTTTAATTTTACAATTTCCCGCTTCTATTTAAAAAAAAAAAAAATTCTTAAATTGGGATTCTCTTTCCCGTTCACACAATTTGATTCAAAAATTTCTTGCAAGGTGAAACGGAATTCAATTTACTCGTCAGCTGAAGAAAATAAGTTATAATAAATGAAGTACTTCAGAAGTGGCTTTTAAATATTCGAATTTAAAATATTGCGTAAACTCTTCCTCGCCATTAAAACCACCTCTCAACTTTTGAGTTTGCGGGGACACCTAATATTATCAGATTCGACGCCTAGTAGAACCAAAACTTGCTCTGAAAGGATGGGAACTAAAGGAAAAAGTAAAAATGATTTTAAACAGAGTATGAATTGAAAGACAATATTGTTCATCGAGACATTTTTTTTTACCGATTAAATCACTAAGGACGCAAAAAAGGATTGAAATTATCCCTTCTTTATTACAAAATTTTATTGCTTTAACAAATTTCAAAATAAAAAATAATTTCTTAAAAAATATTAAAAATTTTTTTGACTGTAGTTAAAATTTCATACCTCTAACGAAATACTACGTTAAAAAATAGGAAAAAAATATACCTTATAATTGTTTTACTTTGTTTTAACTTAAGAAGACAACTGGCAGTTTATAAGAATATTGAAAGGTAAAACAGAAAACACGAGACGCTAAAAAGATAGAGTAATATCAACAAATAGAAATTTAAAAAATATAATATCTAGCCCTTTGGCATGATGATGGAATGTTAACATGAAAGTAAAAAAATTTTTACCCATTTACTTTTATAATTCAACCTATTCAAAAATAAAAAAAAAAATACATCAAAGTACCGCATAAAAATAAGAACGTTTAAAATTCCTGCTTTCAACAGTACATTTCATACGCTTCGGAAATGAATCCTGAAGTGGTCAGCATGAAAACTATTTTTGAAAGGAAAAGAACACAAAACTAATTACCTTTTAAAGGAATGTTTTAGGTCGATCATGCAACCAATATCGAATTAAAGCAACAGAATTACCGAAATTAATCAACAGTAATGGAAAAAAAATATTTCGTTCGACAGAGAAGTTTCGAAATGAAAGATACAGGAAGAGAAACATTTGAGGAAAAAAAAATACGAGTACAACGCAAATACTAATTTAACCCTAAAAAAAACCCTTTATAATCAGTTTAATTTTAAGGAATAGTTTTAAAATTTCCAGATTCTTTTAAAAAATTTAAAATCGAAATACTCTTTAATAAATAATGACGTAAACGAATATCAAAATATATTTTATTTCCAGATTTGTAGCAACTGTCAACAAATTTATTCAGATTGTGTAAAAGGAACTGCTTTTTACGGTCAATGGAATGTAGGAATGGAATGTTTAGGAATTTTAATCCAATTAATGTAAACATCTTAATTTTGGAATTATTTTCTAAATAAAAAAGTATAATAAAAATAAATAAATAAAAAATGGCTGAAGTTTAATTCCGAAAGACTCGAATTTTAAATTTAATTCCGAGAGTCGAATTTCAAGTTACATAAATTTAAATTGAGCTTTCTTTCAATGTTTTTTCATGAACATTTTGTCTGTGCATAAGAATATCAATTTGAGAAATATCATTTGCATTAAAATATTGTGAAAGTAAAGTTTAAAATTATCATCATCATTACATTAAAATTCTAAATAAATTAATCAGATCGCGAAAAGAACCCTTAATAGCAGTGTTGGTTGTTGGAACGATATCTCGGTAAAGCATGTTGGCAGCAAATCGAGGGCTCCTCACTGTAGAGGGCGCTTCTCACCTGTCTTTTGAGCGCGTCGAAACACTTACCAGAGTTTATACTCGGGGAATGAGCAGCAATTTCGTTGTATTTGCACAGGCCAAAGGTAAAACTTTCGTCAAACCCAAGACTCGTAGTGGAATCTATAGTGTCTGACTTCCGTCTTCCTGACACGTGATTACTGTCGATACACAACGATGAAAGACGCTTCAACATTTCTTCCTGCGATGGAGTGCTACTCCTCCTCTGGAAAAGATGATCACCAGACTTTGGCCAGTAGCACCGACTTTCTTTCCCTTCTGTCTGCCGCTTCTCGTAGAGGTCCGAAGCCGAGTGACACTGCCGACAAAGGACGCCTTCCCTATCACCTAGTGTCAAAGTGTGTTGGAATAACGGCCGCTTCTCCCCTACGGTAGAGTTGGAAGGTAAACGTTTCTCTGAATGTAAATAGGTGGGACGATGAAAACAAGATCGTAAATGCTCTTTGCCATCTGTCGTATCTTTATCAACGACGCACGAAGGGATGATGTTTAATGAGTCAGGTTTTGAATTGCAATTTCTGTTTCCTTCCCGCCTATTTAAATTACAATTCAAATGGTCCTTCGGAGGAGGAAACTTTGGCTCTCTTTTTAATGTTGGAATCGGCGGTTTAAACTCTAATGGGTATTCTATATCCTTAAGGGAGATGAAGGCTTCTTTATCTGAAACGAAAGAATTATAGTTCGACTTCTTAAGAATGGATCATTTGGAAGACCAAACACACTGTACTAAGTAATAATTTTATATAGAGTAAAACATCTTTATTACAGTAGTTTATCTTACAACCGTACTGGAAGTCTACCTATTGTACGAACGGGACTTTAAACTTTTAAAACTTTATTGCATTCCAAAATATGTTATAATTAGTCTAAATTGTCAATATATATCGTCCAATTTACACTTACGTTATTAACCTGTGCATCTTGAACATTGGAGATTTATATACAAGGTGTTTATAAAGTTCCTTCTATTTCAGTGAAAATGTAGCAAAAAGGGTAAAATTCAACAACAATATAATAAAAAGCACACATTTAATGAATACTTAAGCATATGATTCTACACGAGCACCATCGGTATCTCTACAGAGTTCGAATATGTCAGCAGCATTGCGGAACACATTTTGGAGCATGATAGCAGTTATTTTTGTAACTGCTGTTACTATACGAGCACATAAATGTCCCAGCTTCATTCAGATGGCATTTTAAACACTGTCGTCTTTCAACAAGATGGGGCACCTTGTCATTACGCAAACATTGTTCGGGAGTACCTAAAATCCTAAATGAACGATTTCCAAATCGGTGGATCGGACGTGGAGGCAACAGGCCCCGGACGGTTCGATCTTCTGACCTAATGCCCTTGGATTTCTTTGCATGGGGCTTTATCAAATGAAACGTCTATCAAACGAGGGTTACAGATCTGCAAGATTTACATGCTCGTATCGTAACAGCAGTTACAAAAATAACCCCCGTCATGCTCCAAAATGCATTCCACAATGCTGCTGACAGATTCAAACTCTGTAGAGATAGTGATGGTGCTCATGTAGAATTATATGCTTAAGTATTCATTAAATGTATGCCTTCTATTATATTATCATTGAATTTTATCCTTTTTTCTACGTTTTCACTGAAATAGAGAGAGATTTTATAACCAATATACTATATATATATATTTCTTTTTTTAATTTCGGGAAGAACCGATTCGCCTCTATTTAAAAGGGCATACCTCGGCGGAAAAACAAAGAAAAAGTGAGAGGAAAGACAGGAAAAAGAAAGGGTGGAGGGGACAGTCGAAGTGGAAAAAGACCAAGGATGACAAGGACTGCAGGGTCGAGCCCCATCATCCTTGGGTGCGAGGGCCAGGAGGGCGTACGTGAAACCTCCAGGAACAAGCACGTACAAACGAGCACAAAGAGCACTCAAAAGCACGAGCTTAGAACCCCCTTGCGGGGACATATATATATGTAAATTCTACCACCCGGACATTTGCAGGACTTACGCAAAGTATGAAACCTGCAAATTCGGGAAAAAATGCTACTATCAACATCTCCCGACGGACTCAACGAACAAAGGAAAAAGTTTAAATGACAATAGGAATAAAAATGACAATAGGAATAAAAATAACAATAGGAACAAAAATAGTAACACAATAAGCGAACAAGAAAATTTTTTCAACATCGCGGACACCATACGGATGCTAAATGTCATCCACATGCAGTTGACACAGCTGGAAACCCCCGAGCCAAATCGCTACCGGGCAAGAAGCTACCAATACAAGTAGGCGGAAACGGATCTCTTTCGAAGGATCATAGGGCAATGAATCAAGCGATATCGAAGGAAAAACGAACTTGAAATGCACAAGGGGCAACGAAAAACAGAACAAAAATTGTCCTGGCTAATATTCAAGGAATAAGACCAAACCAATCACTCAATAAGGTTTCGTACCTGAAAGGATTTATGGACGAAACAAGGGCGGACATCGCATGCCTCACAGAAACTCGTCTCAAAGATTGCCAAAACTGCGAACATTGTATTGATAAGAAAGAGATAAATATAGAGGGCTTCAACTTACTAAGAGCGGATAGAACGACGAGACGGAAAGGTGGCTGTGCTATATATGGTGCGAGGGCAATTCGTCGCCGGACAATTCGTCGCCGGACAATTAGTCCCTAGGACAATTCGTCCCCGGACAGTACGTCGCCTACAAAATTAATTTTTAAGTTTTAAATTGTAATATGACCTTAAGTACTCGTCGCCTTCAAAATAAAAGTAAGACACACTCGGCAACTTTTTCTTCATAAAACCTTCATAAACTAAAAATTATTATTTAAGTTAGGCTTTAAAACAAGTAAAAACCTAACAAAACCTAACCTAACCCCGTACCATAAACGGCTTAGAAGCTTTTCACAGTGCCCTGAATCGTGCGGTGAGCGCAATCCACCCCAATATATGGACTCTTATAGACGTGCTACGACGCGAAGAAGGTTTGGCGGTTAGCAAAATGCAGAAATTTCTTCAGGGGGAAGTCGTTTTTAAGAAGAAAAAATACAGAGATCTAGATAGTCGTATACTAAAATTAATAGAAAAGTATGACTCGATAAATAAGCTTCAGTTCTTAAAAGGGGTTGCCCATAATCTCAAATTTTAGATGCCTTTTATGCTTTCACTTTATCTGTTTTTTTAATGTTTGTTACTATTAAAATGTATTGTATGTAACTGTATGTAATAGTAAATATTAGAAGTTTTTTACGTTTTCTAAAACCTAACTTAGATAATAAATTTTATTTGTACGCGACGAACTGTCTGGGGACGAATTGTCCGGACACCGCTATATATGTACAGGAAGGTCATATGACAAAGATGATAATAAGTAAATCAAACAGCTATGTGGAACTCCTAGCAGTGAAAGTAGAAAAACTAAATTTGATAGTAACAGTCATCTATAGACCTCCAAGCACTCCAACCGAAAAATTCTCGGAGGCCATTGATGACATCAAAAAGCTAATAAAGGCCATAAACCCTCCATCCCCCAATATAATGATCAAAAGGTGGATAGGAATATATATATTCACCAGGACAAGGGGGGCACAAGAGAAGACCAGGAGCAAGCAAAAATGTTGATGGCTCTCACAAATGAGTTTATGCTGACACAGGAGATAACAGAAAATACCAGAAAAAATAACTGCCTGGATCTGGTATTCACGAATAACACGAACTTGATTGCTGATATAAAAATAACCCCAACCATTATCTCAGACCACAACTTAATCGAGATATCAACAAATATGACGACAGCATTAAAAGACTACACATTGTGGAAAGAAGTAAATTCGGGGCCTATAAATTGGGAAGCAATCAGATTGCACATGGCCCAAATAGAATGGAGAACAATTTTCGAGAATAAAACAACTGAAGAAATGCTAACAACCTTGGAAGAAAAAACGCTGAGAATTTTAGAAAAATATGCTCCGAAATCACAGCCAAAAGGAGAGGAGCTGGCTAGAGAGGCAAAAGAAGAATATTCCGCAAAAGAAAGAGAGTGGAGGCGAAGTTAGGTAACTGCGAAGATAATGACAGGAAAGCAATAAAAGAAAAACTGGAGGATATCGATTGGGAAATACAAGCCCTGATTAAGGACCATACAGAGAAGGAAGAGGAAAAGGCGGTAGAAGCAATAAAGGAAAATCCGAAATACTTCTATAGCTATGCAAAAAGGAAGTCAAAAACGCGCGCCGCTATTGGGACCTTAAGGACGGGAAATAATGAACTAACCGACGATCCAAAAGAAATATCAGATACATTGAGAGCTCAATATGAATCAGTTTTCAGTACCCCAAAAAGTGACAAAGCGATACCTGACATAAATGCATTCTTTGAAGAGGAACTGCAAGGAGAGTATATAACAGAATTTGGTTTTACACCAGAAGATGTAGCGAGAGCTATAGGACAAATGAAACCACATTCAGCTGCAGGTCCGGACAATTGGAACGCATTATTGATTAAAAACTGTAAAAATGAAATAGCTACACCTTTATACTGGATATGGAGAAGATCCCTAGACACTGGGGAAATACCGAGCATCTTTAAAAGAGCAAACATTGTCCCGATATATAAAGGAGGGGACAGATCTCAAGCAAAGAACTATAGACCAGTGTCATTGACGTCCCACCTCACCAAAGTATTTGAAAGAATAGTTAGAGAAAATTTATGGATTCCGATCAGGTAGATCATGCCTATCACAACTAATAGAAGACTACAACAATATCCTAGATGCATTGGAAGGCAATGACAACTACGATGTTATATACACAGATTTTGCTAAAGCTTTCGATAAATGTGACCATGGTATAATAGCACATAAAATGAAATATATGGGAATAATAGGCAAATTGGGAAAATGGATCTACAACTTCCTTAGAGATCGTCTGCAGGTTGTCAAAATTCAAGGTATCATCAGAATGGGAAGTACGCAGCTCAGTACCACAAGGGACAGTACTGGCCCCACTCCTGTTCATTATCATGCTAACAGACAGACAGCGGAGTAAACAGCAACAGTATAGTAACATCCTTTGCAGACGATACAAAGATCAGCAGAAAAATCAGCGATGTACATGACGTGGAGGCCTTGCAGAGGGACACGAACAAAATATACAAATGGTCAGAAGACAACATATCATTCAACGCCGAGAAATTTCAGCTCTTGAGATATGGTAGAAAAGAGGGACTTAGACTGCATATTATGCTCCAGATAGACAGTAAATTCAGAGAAGCACGAAAGCGATCGATCTCGGGATAATAATGACAGATGATGCGAAATTCGAAACACAAAATCAGGTAGCGATAAATAAAGCAGAGAGTCGCCGGACAGGTACTAAGAACATTCAAGAGAAGGGACAGGACAATAATGATTCCCCCTACTAAAAACACTGATTATACCAAAACTTGAATACTGCTCAGTTTTGACGTCCCCATGTGAAAAGGAAGAAACTAATAAACTAGAAGAAACGCAAAGGCACTTCACAGCCAAGATTGATGGCTGCAAAGAACTCAACTACTGGGAAAGACTACGTAAACTAAATCTGTACTCACTGGAAAAAAGGAGAGAGGGGTACATCATAATCTACATATGGAAAATGATCGAAAAACTGGTACCAAACCTAAAACTAAACCCAATTACCATTCAAACAACACTGGAAAATAAGAAAGGCAGAATGTGTAGTGTTCCCAAATTAAAGGCCCGACAAGGGACCTCCTCAACTCTGAAGGAAAATAGCTTGGTTGTCAGGGGGCCAAGACTTTTCAACCAACTTCCTAAGGACCTCAGAAACGTAACGGGGGTCAAAGTTGAAGTCTTCAAGAAAAGACTGGATGCCTGGCTAAGGACAGTACCAGATGAGCCGGGCGTGCCTGGCTATGTACGGTGGAGAGCGCAAGAAAGCAACTCGCTCCTCCATCAAGCCAGACCTAGAGGCGGGGCCACCAGCTTGACCTCCGTGTGAAGAGAGACCAACGCACGAAAAAACACAAGGTTCATAATAAATATATATATATATATATATATAAGCACACCGGACAAAAAATTAGTCACCCCTAATAGCACCGATAGTAGGAAGTTCAAGGTCACACAGAGGGCGCTGATGTAGCATTGGTAAGTGACAAGTAGCGGTGACGTAGCACACAGGATCAGATCTGTTTCGTGAGGTGAAGAACAAAGTGTGTGTTGGATATAGTCTGCAAAATGGGTCGTGAGGCAGACGTTACTCAGTGGCAAAAAGGAGCCATCGTGTTTGGCAGAGCCCACGGACACAAAATGTCTGAAGTAGCCCAATTTGTTGGTGTGTCAACGCGTAGTCCAGCGAGTTTACAGAGAGTGGTGTAGTTCGCAATCAACTGAAAATCGACGGCGTAACTGTGGCCGGAAAACAATTCTCGACAATAGGGGCCGCCGCCATGTTTCTCGTCTAGTAACTGCAAATCGTTTTCAAACCAGAGAACAATTGCTCCAAGAAACCAATGAGGTTCTCCAGCGACCAATTTCCGAACGGACATTGCGACGAGAACTGCATGCGATGGACATCTGGAGCAGGGTACCACGGAAGAGGCCGCTGTTAACAGCAAGTCACAAATTGGCACGTTATAAATGGGCTCAGAGGCACAAAAACTGGACTGCGGCAGATTGGAAACGTGTAATTTGGTCCGATGAGTCCCGTTTTCGTTTGTTCTCCAATGATGGGAGGCGACGAGTACATCGCAGGTCCAATGAAGCCTTTAATCCTGAATGCGTCGAAGGTGTTGTTCAGGCTGGAAAGAGAAAGTGAAGCGCAGGAATAGACACCCACGGACTCTGGCGGAACTTCGGGACCGGCTGATGAACGAGTGGCAGCAAATCGATGTTCAGTACATGCACAACCTCGTAGAGTCTCTGCCTCGCCGGATTCGTGCGGTTATCAAGGCCAGAGGCGCCGTCACACGTTATTAGGTACATTCTGAGAGGGGTGACTAATTTTTTGTCCGGTGTGCTTATATATTACATATTATATATACTCCTAAAATCCTAAAAAAAGACATTCTATTGTTTAATTTACTGTTACAAAGAATTTGGCAAAATTTCTACATCATTAGCATTTTCACGAAACCATTTTTTTTAATGCAAGTTGGGCTAGGTTATCAAATGCAGTGTTGGATTACCTATCCGAATGCTTCAGTGATCGTGTATTCTCAAATCGATTTCCTGTCATTTTGGGTGTGGATGATCTTTGCCTCCATATTCTCCTGACCTCAACCCATGCAACTTTTTGCTATGAGGATTCCTCACAGACAATTCCAGAAGTGAAAGTGGAAACCCCGTCAGTCATGGAGAGAATCAAACAAGACACAGTTACCACAGTTATGAGACTTCAAAGGACATTTTCAAAAGATTCTTGAACTCGAAGGTTCACATTACAGTGTGTCAATTTTGGGGGCGAAATGACTAAATTGAAAATCATATAATTTGGTAGCAATTTAATGTAATCATTTGGCATACAAAATAATATCCTTGCTTCAAAAACAATAAAAAATAACTCCTACCTACATCAATTTTAATTCAAAAATTCCATTTTTCCGTAAATTTGTAAAAAAAACAAATGTGCGCAAACATCTTGTCAACATTTAAAGTGGCAATAAGATATCGTTGTCTTTATTTGAAAGTAACCAATGCAGTCATGTCCTTTTTGCTGCGGTTCCTTGACATCAGCATTCGGTTTGCTACTTGCGCTTTGATGTAGCCTTCTTGCCTCTCGTGACTGTAAACTTGACTAGCTGCTTCTGTGACCATTTTCGCACATCTCTCCACATTCTGAGTGTGAGAAGGCCACTTTGGCACTTGCATTGGGGCCTCTTTAAGTTGTGTTAAATCTTTGTTTGTTATATATGTTGTCAGTGGTGGCTCCAAAACTTCCGAACTCAAGTTAACTAATTCTGACAATTTCGTGGCATTGACGTTTATCGGAGGTACCTTCCTTGTCTGAACAGAGCAGTCTCCCAGCTGGTCATCATCTAGTGATGTTCCTCTAAGCTTTAGAATGATTTCCACAGCCTCAGTTCGCTCTTTGGTACATTGACTGCAAAGTATTGCTTGCAAAACTGCCTCTGGCCTAGCATACCAAACGGACCTTCTCACCACAGGTAACACGATGTCCACCACTACTTTCCTTTGGGTTCTCAGTAGCTGTAATTGAAACAAGATGTGGTTGGGCCCCTCCAGGCCTCTATCCACATTGGATTAAGTTTTACATTGAACCAGTGAGGAAGATAAAACCCAATAATAAATTCAACAATCAACATCAAATTCTGTAGCATTTTGCCCTTCAGTGCATGTTTGGCAACCCAAATCCTGCAGAAACGAATCGCTATGGTTAACTAACGACTGTGACTTACGGGTCCAATCTCCAAGAGAGCCAGATTTTGAGGCAACTCTCCTGATCTGATTGCTTGAACAATACGATAAGCATAAGATTGATCCGTGCTGAGGTCTTTGATAACTTCTTCAGACAACACGAAGGGGAGGGCCTACTTCGACCTTTGGAAATGTTGCATTTATTTCTAATTCCGTTGTTTCATCAAGCATGTTGCCAAGGGGGCCTGACCACTTGTTGTTGCTCTTTGTAGGACCAAGTTCCTGGATGAGACGACGAAGAGGTAGTTCCCCTGTGTGCAAATCACATCCAATCCAAACAAGCCTTCTTCCAAGTTTTTTCTCTAAATGCGTCATAACACCGCCCTGCCATCCAGTGTTCACCGCAGTTGAGTCTCCACCAACGGCCTGCAGTGAACTGTCAAGTCTTCTTTCTTGAAACCAACATATTATTTGATCAGCAATTGCCTCTGCATGTTTCTTGCCTTCTACTTCTGCTTCAGGAACAAAGTGAAACAAATAGCGGCCACCAGGTTCGGAACACACGGAGTAGTGTTCTTCTTTGATGAAACCAGGAAACTTTCTGTCCATTCCCTCTACCTCTCGGAGAACTTTTGTGTCATCTCTTCTTCCATCAAACAAAAGGCAAGAGAGACCTTCCTCCTTCAAATCTTTTTCATGCTGATCAGATATTTCCTTCATTATTTTTTCTTGTGCTCTTCTTATCTTATTATGATCTATCACTAAGGATGTATCCTCTCGGCTGATGAGGCCTGCATCTATCCAAGCGGCAGTGGCAATCTCTGCAGTCTCTCGTAGCCCCGTATGGTGGCGAATACTGGCAAGGGCAATGTTTGAGATGTCTTTAGTGTTGTATTTCATTCTCTTCGGCGAAGGTTCAGATGGCATTTTGGAGCTATCATCTGATGTTGCTTCTTTCTGTTCATCTGAAGAGCTTTCAAAGAAGTGAGAAACACCTTGATAGAGCTCTTCATCTCTTTGGGTGGCTTCTTCACTCTTCTTTTTCTTCCTTTCTTCCCTCTCTCGGATTTTCTCTTTTTTCTTTGCAATAATCTGTTTTTTGGTTTCTGAATAATCTGCTGAACCAATCTGCATACTTCCTTGGCCTCCTGCCTTTGTTCTCTGCGCCTTTATGAAAGCCAGCTTCAAAACAGGGATCTTCTTCACGAGGACAGCGACAATCAATGTGAGGGTGAGGTTCTCTTCTGCATGAGGGAGAACAATTGGCTTCAGAACACAACTCTATGGGACACTGGCAGTTAAAAATGTCAAGAAGAGTATCAAGTGTGTGCAGAAATTTATTTTTCTTTGCTAGTTTTCCTTTACCAAGTGATGTCTCAACTGCTTTGTGCCACAGCTTTGTTAATTTTAGCTCAATAGTTCTATACTGATTGAGTACAGGTGGTTTGAATAACACATTAGCTTTTTTCCACTGATGCAGAAGAGGGGGAATCATGTCCCTTATGAGCTCTTTCTCTGTGTAGTTCCTTCTATCCTTTGTATTTTGTTCGCGAAGGAGTAACCCTAGTCTCAGCATGTCTCGCACTGTTGGTAGTTCTGATACGGGAAGCTCCTTGCCTGTACCGACTAACAGGCTCAAGTGGCATGACGACTGACCTCTTGTCTTCAATTTTGGCATCTTAGGAATATCTGAAAAGAGAGAAAAACATTTAAGTATTTTATATCAATTACGATGTTTCAAAGTTTAGTCATTTGATGTTCTAAAATTCAATAAAAAAATATTTCATGGGATTACAACATAATTAGACAGAAGAATATGATGATAATAAATAATTGTAATAATCAATAATCCATACTTACAGTTAAACTGTAGTATTCGTCTAGTAGAATAACTATGAAGTAGGTACAAGAGCAATAACAGCAAACCACCATCTATGACATCTAAGAGGCAACTGAGGACTGAGAGTGAGGGACAGTTCTATTCATGTTGTGACTTGTACATTGTACAACAACTATATGACCTTGAAAACACTCCATATGTGATCAGTGGGATAATTCTGTAACAGATGAATAGTTAATCAATTTATGTCCTATTATTTAGTAAAAAGAGTCAATTTCTGAAACTTTAAGGTAAAATTGATGTAGGTGAGGGTTATTTTATTTCATTTTGGTTGGCCAATTTCAAGTTTTGACATGAAAAGACACTATATTTTCACTACCAAAATTGATTTGAAAAAAGTTGACAAAGTTGACACACCCTATTGTCACATTAAATGTGTTTACATGAAGGAAATACCTCCTCTCCAAAATACCACGAAATATGATGTAGAAATTTATACAGTATGTCAAATACTTTGGAATATATAAATTAAACAAAAGAGGGCTTCATTTTTAGGGGGAGACCTTATAATATTCCTAGAAGTACAATTACCCCTATTTTAACATGGCCAAATTGACCTGAACTCTGTGGTATATTAAGTACATGTGGCACAATTACGTAAGAGCTAAGTGACATTCTGACTTACAGGAGTCATTCGTTCCAAAATATCGGAGCTAACTGATACAAAAGACACCCCAGGATAGGAGTGAACGTCTTTCAGTAATCAATTAAACAATCCATCTACCTACAATAATGTCTAGAAACACGACCCAAATAATCATTAAAAGTGAAAGACAAACTGTGTGTGTGTGTGTGTGTGTGTGTGTGTGTGTGTGTGTGTGTGTGTGTGTGTGTGTTTGTGTGTGTGTGTGTGTTTGTGTGTGTGTGTTTGATATTTAAACTAAATTATATGTCAGCCACCGAAAGAGTAACCAAACTTGTCTGGATAATCTTTGCTTTTATTCAATATTGAAAATAGAAATCGCAGACTGTGGAAACAAAAGTGCATTAAAGAAAATAATCTTTGGATGTTTTACTTCATTAGCTAAACATTTTTTGGTTGTCTGTTATGTATTTTATCTTTAATTAACCTGAGAGCCTAATAAAGCCTGGTGCTTACGGGTCAATTTAAATCAAATAAGTAGTCTAAATCGACAATTTGTATTATTGTAATATTTCATAAATAATTTTTTTTTATTTTGAAAGTTGTTAAGATTTTTAGAAGCTGTTTATTATTTAAACCATAATTCATGGAAATGTTATGAAATATGGTGAATTTAACACCATTTCCAATGCCAGTTGCTTTAATAAAGGCATTCCATTTCCAGTTCGGATCAAATTCAAGCTCAACATGCAGTACTGTACTTACAAATATAGGTAAATAAAGAGCCATTTTTTGGCCTCATTATCTATTCAATATTATCATCAAATACAAAAATACTTATTTGGGGTGTTTTTCATTTTTGGGGAATTTCTATCAGGACGGGCGCATTTCTGGTGTCATTCCGTCTAAAAACATTGTGTGTAAAATATTTTTGAAATAAAATAATAATTAGAACTGCCTCAACGAGGTCAAAGTTTATACTTTTTGTCGAAAAGTACTCATGGCGTTCTGTTATCATGTCAGTTTTCGTTTCGATAGCTGCTGTAGTTTCTGAGTTGAAAAATGATAACAGACAGACAGACGGACGGTCAGAGTCGTTGGTTTAGTCTTCCGCACTGGTGTACAGAAGACTAAAATGAGGTATTATACAGGGTGTAACACGAGTTTATCCAAATATTGATACAGGCGAAAGAACATGTTATTCTAAGTAGAAAATGGGTTGGGACGAGTTTTGCCAACACTAACAGTGTTTCATTCTCTTTTCAGTGAGTTCTGAAACGACGTGATGGCTTCGGCAACAAGATCTAAAACAGCAGTCTATCTCCTGGGGACCGTGGACCACAGCATCACAGGAAGCATGCTGCCTACGGGAAAGCAGGCGCTTCAGTACTTTTTCCACCTTCACCTTGACGTCAAGAAGCCGATCAAGGAGCAGCCGCTGAGACAGTGACCGCAGTCAAGGAATTCTGGGAGCGGTCCCGTATTCCTACGCAGAAAGACCAACGCGCAAGGGACAAGGTTCTCCGAATGTACGAGAAGTGGCGGGCTCTGAACAAGAACTCGAAACGGCGCACTGTGACCCAAATCAGGAACGAGGCCGAGTTCCTCTCATCCCTTGACCGCCTCTTCGACATCGCACACGAACAGGCGATGTCGATGATCACAATCGAAGAGGACAGGGAGTTCCTGACGGGACAAAGGGCCGAGGTGCGGCGCGGCCGCATCTCCTCCACACGTGACATGACGCTGCACACTGAGGAGGAGCGTGCGAGGAGACAGGAAGCGGAAAGGAGCCGCCGGCAAGATGATGAAAGGGCGAACAGAGAGAGCCGAGAAGAACTCGTCGAACTGGCATCGAGCTCCAGCTCAGGTGCAAGCAGCCCGACCCGGTCACCGACACGGCGTCGTCGCCGAGAAGAAGAGGAAGAGCTCTCTCTCCCGGGCCCGTCCACGTCGAATGCAGAAGCATCTACGACCCCTTTACCACCCAAACGATTCCGCGCGTCGAAAAAGATGATCACCCCTGATCTCTCCGCAGCGATGGATCGGACGAAACTTATCGACCGAGGTGTTTTTTGCTGTCGGCGGCTGCGAGGAGCTTGGGCCACGACCCTGAGGAGCTGGTCTTGAACCGCGAATCCTCCCGCCGCGACCGAGCAAAGTTCCGTGCTATGGCAGCAGCGGAAATGAAGGCAGCCTTCCATCCTACTGTGCCGCTGACCGTTCACTGGGACGGGAAAATCGTACCAGCGGCTGACGGAGGCCCTGCTGAAGATCGCCTTCCAGTTCTGGTGTCTGGGGAGAACGTCGACAAGCTTCTGGCTGTGCCCAGCCTCCCCGACGGCACGGCCGCGCCATGGCGGAAGCCGTCCTCTCTGCCCTCGAGGATTGGGACATCAAGGGACGGATCTGTGCCCTCTCTTTTGACACCACCGCCTCAAACACAGGACTCTCAGGAGGAGCTTGCTATATCATTGAGCAGAAACTCGAGAAGACAGTGCTTCATTTGGCTTGCCGCCACCACATCCACGAACTGGTGCGAGAAGGCATTCACGGCGTGCCTCGGTCCCTCTACTGGTCCTGACATCCTCCTGTTCAAACGATTCGCCGCCCAGTGGGACTTCATCGATCAAACCAAAGCGAAGCCCTTCGAGGATGGAACCATGCCGCAGCACCTGAAGGACGCCCGCGACGACCTGCTGATCGAATTCAGCCGCCTCCTCGACGGTCAACATCCACGTGATGACTACAGGGAACTTCTGGAGCTCTCTGTAATTGTGCTGGGCGGTCCGAACAAGCGGGGTGCCCGGTTCGCTCGTCCCGGCGCCTTCCATCGCGCGCGCTGGATGGCAAAAGTCATCTATGCCATCAAACTGTTCCTGTTCCGGGAACAGTTTCAGATGTCGTCAGGCGAAGCGGCTGGAATCCGGCGATTCACCATCTTCGCCGTGTCCATCTACGTGACGGCCTGGTACAAAGCGCCGCTCCCGGCAACGGCCCAGCCGCGGACCTCGCGCTGCTCAAGGCCCTCGTCTATTATCCGGACTCAGCGGTGGCCAAGGCGACGGCGACAGTCTTCGCCAGGCACCTATGGTACTTGAGCGAGCGCCTCGTCACCCTGGCCATCTTCGACGAGGGTATCGACTTGGCGACAAAGCGGGAGATGATTAAAGCGATGGAAGAAGAGGAAGGATCGGAGGATCCCCCGCGGCGTATCAATGTGGACCTGTCCACCGCCTCAATCGCCAACAATACATTGGCCAAGTTCACAACGACTACATCAAAGGAGTTCTTCAAGGTTCTGGACATCAGCACCGCCTTCCTGCTCAAGGATTCGGAGGAGTGGCGGACGGACCCAGCCTTCATCGCCGCATCCCGCCGAGTCCAGGCCCTTCAAGTTGTCAATGACTTCGCGGAGCGCGGGGTGGCGTTGATGCAGTCTTTCAACCTGGCCCTTACCAAGAGTGAAGACCAAAGGCAGTTCCTCTTACAAGTGGTCGAGAAGCACCGCTGTGACTTCCCAACCGCCCGCAAGTCCACCGTGACCTCTGCAAAGTAGGCAACAATGAGAGGGAGATGGGCGCCCATGATACCCCCCCCCCCTTGAGGGCTAATACTCGAGTTGAGGGGGACCTAGAGTTGAAAGTATGAAGTCCAGTTATATGTTTTAGGTCGAGATTAGTAGCTTGAACAAACTAGAAGTGATATTTTATTTGCTAGAGGCATAGAACATCATGATCTAAAATTTCTACTTTTCGAGAAAATATACAAACTTTGACCGTATTGAGGCAGTTCTAAATATTGTTTTATTTCAAAAATATTTTACACACGATATTTTTTGACAAAATGGAACCAGAAACGCGCCCGTCCCGATAAAAATTCAAACTTTCGAAAATAAGTGTCACCCTAATACATACATATTATATATATAAAATTAAATACTTACCTAACCCTGATATATTAACAGTGACTCCAAGTGGCCTTTCCTCTTTGCAAAAACGTTCATTAATGAATCCTTCGTAGCACCTCCGATGGCCAACATACAACACGGTGGCCAGTAAATCTTCTTTCAAAACCACCAAGCAATTGCGAGAAATCAGATGAACATCCCTACTAGAAAAGACAGACAGTAAGATCAGGCTAAGGAAGTAAACAGAATAAAGATTACCCAATATTATCAACAAGGCATCAAGCACCTGGTACCTTTAAAAAAGTAGGAAAATAGGAAATTTGCATCTGAAAAAATAGGGAAAAAATATGAAAAAAATAGGAATCAAATTAAAAAAACAGGAGCAAAATAGGAATATTTTTTAAAGAATGACCTCATTCCGAGAATAGGCATCTTCTGTTGTTCAGGTTTCAATGCAGATAGAGCCTTTTTTGTGGCATCACCAATGACCAGGTCCTTATCAGCAAGCTGAAGATTTTGATGTTGAATAGTAACCAATGACAGGTTAACACCATATATTCCTTTCACTGATTCTGGCTTCAGGAGAGTTTCACATACACTGTCATAGAGTAAGTGAATAGTTGGGCTGCTCTTCTGGAAATTAGTCAGAAGCTCTTTATAAATGGGGGAACATCCCTTTAAGAACTGAAGCTGCACTTTTGTCACATTTTTCGTTCATTAGTCAGCATGGCACAAACTCTTCTGTAATTGGAGCTTTTTGGTGCAGTTTTATCATCTTTTCCAAGTTCTGTAGCTGATAAGAAAAGTAGGAAAAGTTTGGAAAAAATAAGAGTAATTAGGATTTTTGAAAAATAGGAGAAAGTAGGAAAAAAATTGAAACTTGATGCCCTGTATCAATTATAGGTGAATGCAGGTTTGGATGTTTGGCTAAATAAGATTATTTAAGCAGTTTCATATAGTTTTACAATGAACAGGGAGTATGAATACTTGATTAAAGATCCAAGCACATCATAATTATAAGTTAAAGATCCGTCACAAAAATAATAAATTACTCCCTTTGGATCATCATCCAAAATAGCAGCATGTAACTACATTCTATTTTTAAGGATTATCTTTATTTAAAAGAAACACTTATAATTGTTTCATTAGGCTTCTACATACATTATAAACACTTATACTAATATTACTATTCTAAACTACTTTTCTCATTCCTACAATTAAAATACTTCCCAAACAATATTAATTTTATACTCGTAGGTTCATTTTAATTTTATTTCTACCCTCCATCTTTCTATTTTAAGTTTGCCAGCATCAAGAAACAAGACACCATAACTTGTCAGTGTATATATTATGCCCAACATGTATTCATTATTATTAGTGGTGTAACCATTAATTGGCATTGGCCAAATTTAGCCAATTCTCTCACCAATTCTTCAAGTTCAAAATTTTCATTACAAAACAATATCTATATTTATAGAAAATTGAAGAGACAAAAATCACTATTTACGAAAAAGGCAAAGCTTAAGTTAAATTGCCCATAAATTTACATTTTCACTAACTAGCTAATCTCTAAATATTGTAAACTATTGTAACCATCTCCTCTATATTAATAAATAATAATAATTCTACAAGTTTTACTTTATAATTTATATACAGTGCTGGGATTAGTGGCGCTAACTTTTTATTAGTGATACTAATTGTTAGTGAAACAGATAGCAGCACTAAGTTTTTAGAAAAAGTCAACCACTAATTTCTCAAAATCACTTTCATAAACTGAATAAAATTTATTCTTCCATTGGTTTGTTTTCCCAATTAATATTATATATGGGTCATTCCATGTCAGTTCAACGGAATTTTGGGTCAAAAAAACGTGACCATCACCAATTTTTTTGAAAATTGGCACACTTATAGATCTCAGTGAGAAAAACAGAATGGCACTTCTTTAGACACTAGGTCATATGGTTCTGGAGATATGGTCATTGAATTTTTGTAAAAAAAGGTCAATCTCCAAGGTCATACCATATTTCAACATGAAATATCAGCTTCTATTGCACTTACAGAGACCATTTAAACACTATTTTAAAGCTTTTAAGCAGATCTACAACTTTGTTTCTATTCATATTTTACCTCAGTGGTAAAAAAAAAAGTTTATTTTTTACCTTTGACCTTGTGTAGGTCATTTGATGTCACAACTGATTTTTTTACCCAATTTTGGGTACACATATCTACCTTAATCTTGAACAAGATTTTTAGTGTTGATTAAGTTAGTATAGATGCTACAGCCATTTCAGTGGACCATACCTAGCCCCATTTTGACCAAGTACCTTTTTCCACCAAACTTTGGAGCAGTTTCTTTGGAACTGTTTGAGCTAGAGTGTTGAGAAAAGTACCATTAGATTTGTCTCACTGAGATCTATAATGTCCGCTATTTTTAAGACAATTTGCCTTTTAATATGTATATTAAAATAACCTATTCCTTTATTTTTACCAATTGAGTTATAAGAACCAATTCTTGTCTAGCTGGGTGAAACCATGAAAAGAAAGGCATCAACATAATTTTATATTTAAAAAAGGCAGTTATTAGGTACTTACGATATATTTTATGGAAGCCATTATTGTTACATTGTTTAGTGCTTAGTGCAAATGAAGACAGAATGTGTTCCACTGGCACCTGGCAACACATTCTTTTGGCTGAAGCTCTGCAAATTTTGAAAATCCTATTTTAATTGTTGGATGGTTTGTTTTAAAAACCTCAAATGCTTCTTTTAGGTTGCATAAAATTAGCGATTTTTGTTTTCTTTCCCGCCTACCATCAGCTCCTTTTACAGAAACAGTCTTTCAACCCTGGCATTTGTCTACTCACATCTGATCTGGCGAATGATAGAAGTCAATTACTTTGGCAGCAGTTTCACTATTCAGGCGTTTCCCCAAATGTGGATTAGGAGTCGAAAGCACTCCCTTCTCCCTCACCAAACTCTTTGCTTGCCTAGCCATGTAATCTGAGTACTTAAATTCTTCTCTGATCTTTACTTGTGTCCATCTTTTTGGTAGGATAGTAAGAATTGTCAGTTTTTCATTTTGACTTGTCACTTGATTAAATTTCTCTTTTAGTTGTTGAAGAATCTCCAGTTCTGTATCATCTGAGTCACTGCATGAAATTGGTTGTTTAGTTGCAAGTTCAAGCTTTCTTTTCACAACTACTACTACTTTCCTCAACTTTCTCTTTGCGTAACCAGCACTGTCAGAGAGTTTACATGGTTTTATTGGGGTCTCATCAAGTGTGGCCAATGAAGCACTGAATTTACTAAGCTCATACTGCATTTCAACTACATCTCCAATGGTTTCTAGCTCAGATGGGGCACTTGATGAGGTGGATGGTGATTTTTCAAGTGGTTCACATTCAGGCATTAGGGATGGACAATTTGCTAGTATATTTCAACAGGTTGCACATGCTTTATGATTATTTGTTAGTTTCAATTCAGGATTTTGATCAATCAAATTTTTAGTCAAGGCATGAATGCCTTTTTTCACTTTTCCTTTGTGTTTTTTAAATGGGTCACAACAGAACCTGCCCATATTCAGACTGCTGAAATCCATGTTTACCTAAAAAGAAAAAAACCATATGTAGCTTAAAAGCCAGGGTTGGGGTCAATTACACAAAATAGAAACAATTACAATTTTTTTTATTTTTCTTCAAATTAATTACAGTTAGTATTGTACTTCACAATTTCAAGATCAATTGCAATTAATTTTGTCTGAATCAATTACAATTACACAAATATATATAACTATCTATTCTATATATCTAAAATAAATATATATCTATATCTAAGTATAACTAAATAAACTATCAAAGGTTTATTTTCATTGGATGATGTATGACTGCCAGATCTAGGGGTATGATTTTTAACAATTGACATTAATTGATCAATTACATCAGTAAATAGCTCAAAAATCAATTACAATTACCTTTATTTTATTTTGAATCAATTACAATTAATGGAAATTAGGATCAATTAATTAAAAATACAATTATAACACTGGTCAACACTCATTTTATTGCCAATCATATTAGAGTGATTTTGGGGTAACTTTGTGGTGCTGATTCCGAATATGACATCGGTTTTGCTAGATTGGCTCTAATTTATGAGATAATTGGTACCCCATTGAAACACGTAAAAATGCAAAAAATTTAATGTTCAGGCGGAGCCTACTTACTGGTTGGGTGGCCGATGACTTATATACGGAGGGGGAATATTCTAGAATGATCGCGGAGTAAACACTAAGAATATTCATGTGTCTCACCATCTAGAATGTTCCGGTAGTTTCCCATATGCACGCGTTATGGTTACGTTTCCTATTAATTGAGGGTATTCATTATCTCAAGAACTAGAGCCAAATCGGAAAAACTACTTTCATTTTGGAATTCAGCAACCCCAAAATACCCTAAATTCGTACGAATTTCTTTGGCAACGAAACAAAAAAATTTTTTTTGTTGAGCTGTGTAATTATTCATTGTATCCAACCCTATTAAAAGCTATTTTTGCTTAGATGGCACAAATAAAATTTGGGACCTACTGATCTTGTTTCAGAGGTCTACAACAAGGAAAAATGTGGAGTTTGATTTACAGATTGGAATAAATACAGATGCCAAAAAAATCCTTGCTCCAAGGTTTAAAGCTTATTTTCACATAGGTACATATTGTTGTACACAATGAATACACAAAGTTAAGTAATTCTATTAAAACGCGTCTAACTCTTAAAACTGAACTTATTCTATAGGGTAGTACCTATAGCCTAATATAAGGTACTTATATACATACATAGCTTTACCTTTAAACAGGATAGCAGGTTCGAAGTTCTTCACACTTTTGAATGTCCATATAAATTAATTAATTATGTAATTTAAATTACCTACATTATATAATTCTGAAATATACAAAAAAAAAAGTTTATAATAGGGCCAGATACTTATTGAACCAAATAACTGGGTTAGGTTAGGTTAGATAATTACCAATTTTTTTGAAAATTAGCAGACATTATATATCTCAGTAAGAAAAATCTAATGGTATTTTTCTCAACACACTAGCTCAAACAGTTCCAAAGATACGGTGCTCCAAAGTTTGGTGGAAAAAGGTACTTGGTCAAAATGGAGGTGGGTATGGTTCACTGAAATGGCTGTAGCATCTATACTAACTTAACACTAAAAATCTTGTTTTAGGTTAAGGTAGACATGTGTACCCAAAATTGAGTGAAAAGAGAAAAAAATTAGTTGTGACATCAAATGACCTACACAAGGTCAAAAGGTCAAAAATAAGATCAATTTTTTTTTACCACTGAGGTAAAATATGAATAGAAACGAAGTTGTAGATCTGCTTAAAAGCTTTAAAATAGTGTTTAAATGGTCTCTAAGTGTAATAGGAGCCGTGATATTTCATGTTGAAATAGGGTATGACCTTGGAAATTGACCTTTAACAAAATTTGAATGGCCATATCTCCAGAACCATATGACCTAGAGCAGGGGTCCCCAACCTTTTTGTGCCGAAGAGTACATTCAAGACTACCAGTAGTGCAGCGGGCACCATTTACTTTTTCAAGGCAAATTTATAGTTGGACTTAATAATGAACATAATACACAAAAAAAATATTTAATTCCTATGTAAAATAATGAACATAATAAACAAAAAGAAACAAGGATGGGCTAAGAATCTTAGAAAAATTATCAAAATGATAACTTCATTTATTTATAAAGAAATAATTATTTTCAAATAAATGAGCATCTGTTTCTGTAATTAACTACTAAAATTTAATAAAATGTTAAGTATGTTACATATTTTAAATATTTAGTAACTAAATATTGAAAATATGTAACATACTTAACATTTTATTAAAAATTTAAATAAAAACTTATCAATCGTAGTCAGTCAGTGGCAGGCACAGTCTAGGGTGCATCAAAAATGGCAACTTTCAAAAATTGATTTGGCCCTACGTTATTATGGTTACAGTCCCTAAAAAAATTCACATGCAAAATTTCAGGTCAATTGATTAATATCTACTGGGTCCACCTAGCTCCTAAACTTTTACAAAAATGACAATTTTTGGGATAAATTGCCTTAAATTATTTTTTCACATATACCTTTATTTTATTGAATTGAATGATCCTTAAGGTACTATAGGCCTAGTATGTTTAGTTTGCTTGTGTTTCAGCCATAGCTACTATTAATAAACATCATTTGCCATCATGAAATACCAAGAGCTATTTTTTCTTATTTTCAGGCATGTAGACTACTTTAATATTAATCTATGTTTCTATTACAGGTCAATTTTTGATATATGTTGGTGATAATAGTTGATATATGATATAATGGATAATAGTGGTAAAGCCAGTGAAGCCACTTCTAGTGGTAAACTTGTTCAAGTGGTGCAGATAAAGTTGATGTAAAAACACGAAAAAACCCCTGTATATTTGGATTAGGTCCTGGCATCACAAAATAATGATGCAAAGATTGTAGGATGTCGCTTGCCAACAAGTGAACACGTTCTTAGATGTTTCCTATTTCACCAGCAACAGGGTCTAAAAGAGAGAAGAACTAAGTGAGATATAGCTAAAATTGTTTTAACAGAAATTCAACCATTCTACAATAAAGCCAACATACCAATGATTACTGAGAAAAAAGCATGAGAGAAAATAATTTCATTGTCAGAAAAGAATGCGAAACTGAGAGAAATTCCATTGAAAAGAAGAGAGCTACAAAGTACAAAGACAAGACTAGAAGATATGGAAATGCAACTTAAAATGACTTTTCCACTGTGGATTAAAAATGCCAAAAAAATTATGAGTAATCCAGAAGATATACAATTTCTTCAATCTATGCAAGGGGATAGAATTGCTTCTTTTGGAGCTCATGATCAAACTTTAGCATCCAAAATGAAGCGCATTAATTTTCGAAAATGTGAAGAAAATGCAAGAAAAGAAAAGGAATTGAGAGACACTGAAGCTTCTTGAAGTTATGTTGAATTAGAAAGCAGTAGCACAAACTATACAACTACCATTGAGAGTGAGTCAGAAGCTAATGATGGAGCTGAAAAAGCTGGAAAATCCACACAGTCAACAGTCAGTTTAGGTACTCAAGCTATCATTCCTCATGACATTCTGAAAAGACCGAAACTTGTTTCTTTGGCATCAAGAATGAAAATGACTCCGGCACAACAGGCTGCATTCACAAAAGCTTTTGTTGAAGAATGTGGTGGTAACACTAAGGCAGTGGCAACTTCATATGCTACAGCTGATAGAGCAAGACGCGAAGTAGCCCAAAAAATTTCAAGTTCCATTAAAAAATCCTGGAATCCTCCTAAATTGGCCTCTCTTCATTGGGATTCAAAAATAATTTCTACTCTGCAGGATAAATATGTTACAGAAGAAAGATTAGCCGTATCAGTTGGAAATTCAATGGATCTCAAACTACTTGGTATTCCATCATATCATCCTAGTGCTGGTGGCAGTGGCCAATCTGGGAAAAACTTGACTGAAGAAGTTATGAAGCTACTGAAATTGTGGAACTGCTCCGATTCAATAGTGAACTTGGTTTTCGACACTACAGCAACCAACACGGGACATGTGAGCGCTGCATGCATAACTATCCAACAAGTGATTGGACGGCCTTTATTATGGTCTGCATGCAGGCATCATGTTGGTGAAGTTATTATGAGTCATGTGTTTCAGGACATGAAAGTAGAAACTTCGAGTAGACCAGAAATTAATGTCTAACAGATTTCAAGAAAAGTTTCAATGGATTTCCAAGGATGAAAAATTGAAAAAAATTGACTTCAATCAGTACTCCAAAGCTGTCCAGGAGATTCTTCAGGAATGGACTGCTTATGCAATTCAGATAAGTAATATAGAAAAGCAACATACACGATATGACTACAAACAATTTTCTGACTTAGTTGTGTTATACTTAAATGCAGGACCTAGTGATAAGGATATAACCCTTCAGCGACCTGGTGCTATACATAGAGCCAGATGGATGAGTAAAGCAATATATGCTCTAAAAATTGCATTACTAGAAGATAATCTCGAAACTACCTTCAGTAACAATCACAAACAAGCAACAAATTCTGAAACAGACTTCGCAACCTTCATTTCACTGATTTACTACCCATGGTGGATGACCTGCTCTTCAGTTTTTTATGTACCATGGCACGATTTGCAGCTTTACAAAAAGCTTCTTAGATACGAGGAAGTAAACAAGCAAATAGCAAAAAGTGCTCTAACATCTTTGAAATGTCATCTCTGGTACCTTTCATCAGAGATGATTCCTCTTGTATTATTCAGCGATTTGGTTCCAAAAAAGGAACTTCATGCTATAACAAACCATCTACTTTCCTATAAACCACACAAGATTGAGACAGTGGTTCCAGAAGGTAGACATGGATCTAGTTTTGGAAAGCCTAATTTCCCTAACAATCTACGATCAGAAACCACACTAGCTGACTTGGTTGACAAAAACTCATGGTTCATATTCTCTTCACTACAGTTAGAATATGATTTTTTAATGGTTGAGATTGTTGAATGGAAAACAACAGCATCATTTATATCTTCCAAAGAAAAACTTTTGGCTATAAATGTCATAAATGATGGCTCTAAGAGGGCAGTAAAACTATGCAGTGACTTTTATGAGGCTGCAAGGACTGAAGAACATCTTCAAAATGTTCTCCAAGTTGTAGAAGCTGACAGAAAAGCCACTCCTAATCTGAGAAAGAGACAAGCTTCTTTATCATCTGTTTTAGAAGAAAAAAGGACAAAGAATAATAATTAAGATATCAATAAGCAATAAATCAATTTTTACAAGTATTTTCTCATGAAACACCATTTTTAATAGGTGGAGGTGGTCGGTGGGATGCTTGGCAAGTTGGGTCCTCGTCCCGCATCCTGGTAACTCACTTCATGATTCTCAGAATAATACAAAAAAAAGTCTAAAAAGACATAATTTCATGAATTGAGGCTAAAACTTGCCTAAAACTAACTATATTTACAATTTTTTTTTCAAACAAAATCTACAACACTTACACATAAGATTTTCTAGTCAAACCATAAAATTTCACAATTGTCAAATTTTCATCTTCAAGGTGGACCCACTAAATATTGTCAGAACAGCTTGAAACGTGGACAGTGAAGGTTTGTTGTGGATTGTAACCATAATATCATAGGGCCGAATCAATATCTGAAGTTCGAAATTTCACCCCTTATAGGCTGATGCACCCTAGGGCACACGCAAAAGGGTCAGTGGGCACCATGGTGCTCGCGGGCACAGGGTTGGGGACCCCTGACCTAGTGTTGAAACAAGTGCCATTATGTTTTTCTCACCATGTGTGTGCCAAAAAAAAAAAAAAAAAAAAAAAAATTGGTGATAGTCACATTTTTCTCGCTATTGAACTGACATGGAATGACCCATACACACACACATATATACAGGGCATCCCAAAAAAATGTACACACACTTTAAATACTTATAAAGGCAGTGTTTATTAAAATACATTTCATTTTCAAAATGTAATAGAATCTACAGACATTATTTAATTGTTTTGTCAATGCCTGTTTTCAAACTGACGTCCGTTCTGGTCCAGGCACTGCTGATAACGCGAAGCAATGGAATCGCAAACATCACGAAACATTTTGTTTGGTATTTGTGTGCATTCTCGTTCAATGGCTGCTCTCAATTCAGCGACTGTTGCAGGTTTTATAGCGTAGACTTTGTCTTTTAAGTATCCCCATAAAAAAAAGTCTAGTGGTGTGAGGTCTGGTGAACGCGGAGGGTATTCTACGAAACCCCTTTGTCCAATCCACATCCACATCGTGCCAAGTACCACTCGCAATACTCCACTCTTCGGTCCAGATCATCTTCATTAATAGCATGGACTAATCTTGGAATGTAACTTTTCCATTGACAGCGCTTCAAAATGCGTTGGACAGACGATTCTGAAAGTCCTACCTCACGACTCGCTTGCCGCACAGATTTTCTTGGACTTTGGTGATATGTTTCCAGTACTCTTTCTTGCTTTGTGGGGCTTGTCGATGTCCGTGGTCTTCCGGAACGCTTCTTGTGGACATTCTGAACAGTTCCATTGGCTTCAAACTTATCTCTAATTCGAGTGATGGTAAGTCGCGTTGGTGGATCTGTTTGAAACTCCCTCCTAAACTGTCTTTGCACTTCAACTGCATTTTCACACTTCCAGTAGTTTAGAATGAATTTCCTTTGTTCAAAGCTTAGTCTGACTGCCATTATTAATTCTAATGGGTTTAACTTGGAAAGAAAGAAACATCAATTGAGCTATCAGCTGTTAAAGTGTGTATACATTTTTTGGGGATGCCCTGTATATATAATACAAAGACTGTGCATAGAAAAAGGAACTCTCCTGGGAAAATTAAATCCACTATAGTCTGAATAAGTAATGGTAAACGACAAACACTATAGTTTTTCTTTTTCATAATGTTAGCCCAACGTGGGCAATGGGTCACTCAGAGGGGCCCCAAAAATATAGCTTTCCTCACGAGTTATCTTCAAAGTTTAAGTATTTGGGTCAGTCAAACTATTACAAGCTCCTTGAGTGATGACTCGGATATAAGAAAATCTCAAAGCCTTTGTGCTAAAGCAAATATGACAAGGAACTTTCGGTTCTGTACAAGTGCAGACAAGTGTATTAGACTCCTTGCTTTTCCTTATATACAGTGTGTCCGTAAAGTCATGGTGAGATTTTAAATAGCTATATTATTGCAACGAAACATGATAATGAGATGAAAAAAAGGCAAATTGAAGAACAACTCTAAAAGAATAACTTTATTTAACGTAGTTCGATATGGGCTCCTCTGGTAGCCCTGCAGACATCTAGGCGGTGATTCAATTCCAGCCACACACGCCCAAGAACATCAGGAGTGACGGATGCGATAGCTTCCATGATTCGCTCGTGCCAGTGATGAATATCCCTAATGGGTACACTGTACACGCTTTGCTTGACGTAACCCCACAAATAAAAGTCCAAAGGTGTCAGGTCCGGAGAGCGTGGAGGCCATGGCTTCCATCCTCCTCTTCCTATCCATCTCTGTGGAAATTTTTCATTAAGGAATTCTCGAACAACGTTGGCATAGTGCGGAGGAGCACCATCTTGCTGAAAGATGACATTATTGTCAATAAATTGGGGTACTGCAAAATGTTCCAACATAGCGAGGTAGTTGTGTGATGTCACAGTGGGTTCCGCGAAGAAAAATGGGCCAATCACTCGATCTCATGCTAGAGCACACCACACATTAACTTTCGGGCTATTACGCTCATGTTCAACATAGGCATGTGGACAGCCTAGACTAACTACGAGATAAAGGTTAAGCTTAGCCTAGAGTAACTACAAGATACAACTTTGAGAGTTGTTCTTAAATTTGGCATTGTTTCATCTCATTATCATGTTTCATTGCAATAATATAGCTATTTAAAATCCCACCATGACTTTACGGACACACTGTATATTAACGATTTAGATGTTGGCCTAGTCAGTACAGTTTCAAAGTTTGCAGATGACACAAAGTTGGGTGGTAGGGCAATTAATGATGAAGATAGAGATAAAATCCAGGAAGATCAACAAAATCATTGATTTGTCAGTCATATGGCAAATGAGATTTAATGTCAATATGTGCAAAATTTTACATATAGGTTCGCGTAACAGTAACTTTGCGTATAGTATGTCAGGAAAGGAGTTGGCAAGCGTAGAGCAGGAAAAAGACTTAAGAGTTACTTTAATTGGTGACTTAAAAGTGGTGAAACAAAGTACAGCAGCAGTCAACAAGGCGAACAAAGTGCTAGGTCTTGTAGCTAGGAATTTTGAGTACAAATTGTGCAATATCATTGTTCCTCTTTATAAATCATTAGTTAGACCCCATTTAGAGTATGCAATCCAATTTTAGAATCCACATATGCACAAAGATGTAGACAAAATTGAAGGAGTTCAAAGATGAGCAACTATGATGATTTCGTTGCTTAGGTCAAAGTCGTACGAGGATAGACTTAAGGGATTAAAATTGACTACACTCATGACTAGGAAGCTAAGGGGTGATTTAATCCAAGTTTTTAAAATTATGAATGGGTTTGATAACGTAAATAGAGATAGCTTTTTTGAAATATCACAATATAATAGGACTAAAATAACGGGTGTAAGTTGACAAGTATAAGGTTCGAGACAGCAGTTGCCAAACACTTTTTTATGCATAGAATAGTAAATAGCTGGAATAGTTTGCTGGTAGAAGTAATTAGTAGCACGTCTATAAAGATGTTCAAAAATTGATTTAGACACATATGTTGGTTGATAGATTGGGTACCATATATTTTAAGGTAGTAAAATTAAGGTTTTTGTGGTTTGGAACCCACGTAAAATTATAGGCCCCCTCTGCCACCACAGAGGACATGCTCAATACACAACTACAACCACAGTTAGGTAGACCAGCCATGAGTGGATCCTAGGGTCTTTGTTGGTCTGAAACATTATAAAGTTGTGGTGGGGGTGGGGTTGCCAGATTTTGATGACCGGATTAAAGGACACTCAAAACGTTTTCAAGCTGCCACTCCCAGATTCTCAAATTTATATTATATATATATATATATATATATATATATATTTATATATATATGTATATATATAATATATATATATATATATATATATATATATATATATATATATATATATATATATATATATATAATATATATATATATATATATATATATATATATATATATATATATATATATATATATATAAATATAATATATATATATATATTATATATATATATATATATAATATATATATATATATATTATATATATATATATATATATATATATATATATATATATATATATATATATATATATTGACCATTTTACAGACAGTACCCCGAGGACACAACGTATGTTATTCATGTCGGTACTAATAACGTTTTAAATTCTAGATCGGAAGAACTGCTGGCTAGGTACAGGGACTTATTAGAGCGATTAAAGGAGAAAACTAATAAGATTGTTTTAACAGGTATACTTCCTCGAATTATCCAACGAAGCGATTTCTACAGCAAGGCGACCTATATTAACAATAACCTAAAGTCTCTTTGCCAACAGGAAGGAGTGCATTTTGCAATTTTTGGAACAGTTTCTACGGCAGGAGGGACTTGTTCCTCGAAGATGGACTTCATCTTAATGAAGTTGGAGCTGCGCGTTTAGGAAGACTATTTCATAATACTGTCTCTTCTTTTCAGGCTGCCGTAACCGAACGGTCCCAGCGTAAATTCCACAAATTTCCCCGCGCTCGCGAAGGTGTCGCAATTACAAACAATTTGAAGGTTCTATCCTTAAATGCTCGTAGCCTACGAAATAAAATAAACGAATTTTTTTCTTTAATTGCTTGTAAAGACTATGATTTAATTGCGATAAATGAATCGTGGCTTAGCACTGAAACACGTGACTTTGTAGGGGAGTATCAAATTAAAGGTTATAGACTTTTTGTTAAAAACAGAATAGGTAGGCGAGGAGGCGGTGTTATGTTGTATATCAAAGATAATATTGCGAACGTTATAGAAGTAAAGCACTCAATTCCAGAACCGATAGATTCGACTATAGCAGAACTTAAATTGAACGATTTCAAACTTCTTGTTGCGGTTATATATAGGCCCCCAAATCAAACAGCTGATACGGACGAAGCGTTATATCGTGAACTAAAGAGAATAATCGGTAGTGAGCAGGCTTTAGTTATGGGTGACTTTAATTGCGCCAACGTGAATTACGATACAATGCAGGGAGACGCGGAAGGTAATCGTTTAGTTAATTTTCTCGAGGATAGCTTTCTTATTCAAAAGGTTGGGGAACCTACGAGGTTGGACAGTATTTTAGATTTAGTAATAACTACGGATGATAGGCTAATTACTGATCTTCAAGTAATAGAACCGTTGAGCAATAGCGATCACAATATGGTAGAGTTTGTCCTCTCAGTAAGTCACTCGAAACCAACTAACTCGACTAAAATTCCTAACTTCCAGCACGCAGACTTTAGTAAATTTCGAAATAAATTTTCACACGTCAATTGGGAAAACGTAATGGGGAACTCCAACGCAAAACTAATGTGGGAATCGTTCGTAACGGTATTTAGGACTATAAATGAGGAATGTGTACCGTACAAAATTAAGCGTGCGAAAGTAAACAACAAGCCCTTGTGGTTTACTTCTAGAGTAGGAGACATTATAAAGAGTAGAGATAGGGCTTATAGGCTATAAGTGCGATAAAGATAATCTGTTGTTACGAAACAACTACATATCTCTAAGGCGTGAAGCTAAAAGTGTAATAAAAAAGTCAAAACGCGAATTTGAAATCTCCATAGCTCGTGACGGTAAAGAAAACCCCAAGCGATTCTTTCAATACGTCAATAATAGAAATCCAGTAAAAAGTGTCTTAGGTCCATTAAAAAATGGAAATGGAGATCTAGTCTCTGAAAACAAGGAAATGGCTACCTTGCTAAACGAATTTTTTACGTCAGTTTTTACTATAGAAGATGTAACGAATATCCCTACGGTCATAGACATAATACCTTTTGATAATGGTAATATTTTGGATAATATTGTCGTTAGTGAAGGGGAAGTAATGCGCTATATTGATAAAATGAAAACGCGTAAATCACCGGGTCCGGATTCCATATATCCCATACAACTAAAAGAATTAAAAGATAGCATTGTTGTGCCGCTAACAAAGATTTTTAATGCGTCTATTTCTGAGGGGTGCGTACCAGATAATTTCAAGTTAGCAAACGTAACACCTATCTTTAAGAAAGGCGATAAAGGTGCGGCGGGAAATTATAGGCCAATCAGTTTAACGTCTGTTGTAGGTAAGCTACTGGAATCAATAATTAGGGATCGTATAGTCGAACACTTAGAAGTGCATAATCTGGTTAGAAATACGCAGCACGGTTTTAGGCGAAACAAATCTTGCTTAACTAATCTTTTAGAATTTTTCCAAAGCGTGGTTACGTTTACGATAGACATCGGGCGGTTGATGTAGTGTATTTAGATTTTCAAAAAGCGTTTGACACCGTGCCGCACAAAAGACTCATTGAAAAAACTAAGGCTCATGGAATCAGGGGTGTAGTAATAAATTGGCTAGAAGAGTGGTTGCGAGGCAGGAAACAGAGGGTGGTCGTTGATGGAGCGGAGTCGTGTTGGGCTAATGTAGCGAGTGGCGTTCCTCAGGGTTCTGTATTGGGCCCCTTGCTTTTTCTTATATATATTAACGATTTAGATGTCGGCCTAGTCAGTACAGTTTCAAAGTTTGCGGATGACACGAAGCTGGGTGGTAGGGCGATTAATGACGAAGATAGAGGTAAAATTCAGGAAGATCTGAATAAAATCGTTGATTGGTCAGTCACATGGCAAATGAGATTTAACGTGGATAAGTGCAAAATTTGCATATAGGTTCGCGTAACGGTAATTTTGCGTATAGTATGTCAGGGAAAGATTTAACAAGCGTAGAGCAGGAAAAAGATTTAGGAGTTATAGTCACTGGTGATTTAAAAGTAGCGAAACAAAGTACAGCGGGTCAATAAGGCGAACAAAGTGTTAGGTTTTATAGCTCGAAATTTTGAGTACAAATCGCGCGATATTATAGTTCCTCTTTATAAATCATTAGTTAGACCCCATTTGGAGTACGCGGTCCAATTTTGGAATCCGCATATGCGCAAAGATATAGACAAAATCGAAAGAGTTCAAAGACGAGCAACTAAGATGATTCCGTCTCTTAGGTCAAAGTCGTACGAGGATAGGCTTAAGGAGTTAAAATTGACTACACTCGAGACTAGGAGGTTAAGGGGTGATCTAATCCAGGTTTTCAAAATTATGAATGGGTTTGATAACGTAGATAGAGATAGCTTTTTCGAAATATCTCAATATAATAGGACTAGAAATAACGGGTGTAAGTTGACAAGTAGAAGGTTCGAGACAGCAGTTGCGAAAAACTTTTTTACGCATAGAATAGTAAATAGCTGGAATAGTTTGCCGGTAGAAGTAATTAGTAGCACGTCTATAAACATGTTTAAAAATCGATTAGACGCGCATGTTGATAGAAAGGGTATAGTTTAAGGTAGTAAAATTAAGGCTTTGTGGGGATAGATCCCACAGCTCAACACAAGTGTTGTGGGATATAGGGAGGCAGCGTCTTGGGTTAGGGGATACTCTCTGTCCTTACACACCCCATTTAAAGAGATTCCTCTGCCGAGCGGTGCCCCCCATAGTACTGTGAGGTATTGAAAAACTCATGATCTTCACTTGCCCCACAAACACCTTTAAATGGGAGACCCATAATGGGTGCACACACATTTCTACATTACTGTACAGTCTTTACAGCCACACCTACACTTTTCCTCGTAAGTGTATATATTGTAATGTATATGGTTGTAAATTTTGACTTGGTCCGCAATCGATATGGACCGTGACTTGATGGATACCGTAATGAAATTGACTGGATTCTTTGGATCTGATATATTTGCATGTCCGTTATAAATAGATATAGAGTGTAACATATTTGTGGATAGTAGTCTATTATGACTTGATCCTCTGGATCCAGAGATTCTATCTTTAGTTTTAAATCGATAATTAATTATTTTAAATTGATAATTATTTAGTTTCGTAAAAATTGGTCGTTGCCAATTTACCGGCAGTTTTTACATAAATTTCTTATGTTCTTGTGGTTCGGAACCCACGTAAAATTGTAGGTCCCCTCCGCCACCACAGGACATACATACACGATTACGAACACAGTTAGGTAGACCAGCCATGAGTGGATCCTAGGGTCTTTGTTGGTCTGAAACATTATATATATTATATATATATATATATATATATATATATATATATATATATATATATACAGGGTGGGCGGAAAGTAGCTCCCTAATTTAAATTACATATAAATTATGTATAAATTGTGATTGTATTGTTATATTGTTATGGTGGTAATCTTTTTTTCTCTAAAGTGTTCTCTTTGTGTTCTCTAAAGTGGTACAATTGTAACGTTCATTTTTTTTTTTAATTTCAGATTGAAGGGTAACATGGCTGAGCGTTTAACACTGCAGGAGCGTGCCCAGTTGGCGGCACGGTACGAAGTTTGGCAATCTGTCGTTCGAGTTCAAAGATGGTGGCGGGCCATTCACGGACCACGTGCCCAAGTGGACCCGAAAACAATCAAGAACTGCCACTCGAAGCTCATGACCACGGGGTCTGTGGCAGATGTTCGAAGATGTGGTCGCCCTTCGACATCCAGGGCCCAGGAGACGGTGCAGGCAGTTCAGGAAATGTTCGCACGGAGTCCACGAAAGTCAACTCGCCAGGCAGCTCGGGAAAGTGGACTCTCCCGCTACTCAGTGCGAACTGTGCTGAAGAAGGAGCTGAACTGGCGTGCGTGGAAGCCGCATTACTGCCAATCTCTCTCGGACGAGGACTGCGACATTCGCATGGAGTTCGGGGAAATCATGCTGGCTTGGCATGAAGACTGGCCCCATCTCTTCCGCAACATCCTCTGGAGCGACGAGGCGGTGTTCCACGTCGGAAGCTTTGTCAACCGCCACAATTGCCACTACTGGGCAGGAGAGGATCCCATGGTTACCGCTGAAAAACGGCAGAATCGGTTCAGTGTAACGGTGTGGTGTGGTATGACCTCAGATCAGGTTGTGGGCCCGTTCCTTCTGCGCAACACCATGAATGCTGAGCGGTACCTTGCTATGTTGCGAAACGAGGTCTGGCCGGTTGTCAGCACATGGGAGAACATCGACGATCTGATATTTATGCAAGATGGCGCCCCTCCGCACTTCGCTCTTGTTGTCCGTGAGTGGCTGGATGCCCACTTCCCTGGGCGTTGGATGGGTCGTCGTGGTCCACATCAATGGCCAGCCAGGAGCCCCGACTTGACACCGTGCGACTTCTTTCTTTGGGGGTGGGTAAAGGAAGAAGTCTACCGCACCAAACCGAGGACATTGGAAGAACTGGAGGACCGAATTCGGGAAGTCATGTCCTCCATCCCGCCGGAGTTCCTGCTAAAGTCAGTGGACGCCATTCCTGGGCGGCTCCAGAAGCTGGTGGAAAGAGTTGGAGCCCACATTGAATTTTAGAGAAAACCTACCATGTATGCCTACCTTTTCATATTATTTCTTCTGAAATAAATGGATAATATACGTATTTTTTTACCAATCCAAAATAGGGAGCTACTTTCCGCCCACCCTGTATATATATATATATATATATATATATATATATATATATATATATATATATATATATATATTAGTGATGGGACGATACCAAAATTTTTAACGATTCCGATTCCGATACCACTAAAAAGTCTCGATTCCGATTCTCAATATTTTTAAATATAATTCTATACTTGTTTTTCTGGAAATTGTCATATTTTACTCTGGTAAGATTAACTATTTACATTATGAGTATGGTAATATAAATTATAAAAGATTGGTTTAAAAATAAAAATCAACTGTAAGTTGTAACTTCATTTTAATCTTCTTGATTACACATCATGGATATACATGTTTTAATGTATAGCTACAATACAATAAAAATAAAATTTGGTATCCTCTTTCATTAAATTTTAAAGTTTACATTGCAAAACTGGTTCAATTAAAAGTTAAAGAATCGTTTTTAAGAATCGGAAATCATGGTACAATTCTCTCGATTACGATTCCTGAAAAATGCTCGATTCCAATTAATCGTCCCATCACTAATATATATATATATATATATATATTATATATATATATATATATAGAGAGAGAGAGAGAGAGAGAGAGAGAGAGAGAGAGAGATAGATACAAGTTACAAGGAAAAGAAGTACCTCAAAAGGCCTTGCGGCCCATACCGAGGAGGTACCAATGGCAATGGGTGCCAGGGAAAATTTTGTAAAAGTTTATTTTTCTTTCAACTATCCTAGCAGTAGTAGAAAACTGGATAGAAAAGTAGAAGGCTCTCTCCCCACCCTCCGCTACCTCCCTGCCAGAGCAGGTACAGAAAAGGTTGAAGAAAATACCTTGACCCTGGAAAAGTAGCCAAGGAAATTTTACAGGAAAGTGGAGAATATATAAATAGCTCTATATTTAGCTTGCTCACAGAGACACCGAGCAAGCGAACTCCTGCAGAGTTTTCTGAGGTTTTAATCTTAAACTATGAGTGTGTTCAGTACTTTGTCTAGCTTATTTTTAAACAGATTTACACTGACTGGAAACAACCTCTGAGGGAAGTTGGTTCCAGATATTAACTATTTTATAGGAAAAGAAATTTCCGCAGACTGAGGTCCTAAATGTCTTTACACACTCAAATAGTGTGCAAGATTTCGTCTACCCTTTTCTTGAACTGATCCACAGAAGAACTGTTCACAACTTCCGAAGGTAACCTGTTCCATGTGTCACAGATTTTATACGTAAAGTAATTCCCACACACACAAGTCCTAAACCGTTTCAAATCAAACTTCCAACCATTGTTGCGAGTTGGGTTATCATTTAAACTAAACATACTTGTAAAATCGACATCGTTGAACCCGCGTAAGAGCTTGAAAACCTCGATCAGTTGACCGCACAGCCTCCGAGTTTCAAGCGAAAACAAATTCAAGGCGCGTAACCGGCGATTGTAGCCCATATGCCTAACGGAAGGGATTAACTTTGTGGCCCTCGCCTGCACTCGCTCCAGCCTCTCAATATCTTTCCTGAGGGTGGGCGACCAGAACTGCACAGCATACTCCAGGTGCGGCCGAACAAGGGAATTGTACAGTGAGAGCACAATCTCCTTGTTCTGAAACTGAAATTGCCTCCTGATATAACCCAATAGTTTCTGGGCTTTCTTTTCCACCTCTACACACTGTTTCGTAAACTTAAGGTCGCTGCTAATTAGCACACCCAAGTCCTTTTCTAAATCAGTCACCTCGATATTACTACCCAACATCGAGTAGTCTGACTTGGGATTGGCGTAGCCAATGTGCATCACTTTGCATTTACCCAAGTTAAACGGCATTTGCCATTTTTTGGACCACTCTCCTATCCTACCTAGGTCCGCACGCAGTTCCTCGATCGCTTCGGGCGTCCCAACATTGGCCCCAAGCTTCGTGTCATCAGCGAATTTGGCGATCCGACTGACGATGCCACCGTCGATATCATTTATGTAAATGATAAACAACAGCGGCCCCAAAACGGAACCCTGAGGAACCCCACTAGTGACCGAGGCCCAACCCGAACTAGCACCTTTAATTACAACCCTCTGCCGCCTATTCTTCAGCCAGTTTTCAATCCACCTACCTATTTCCCCACCGATACCCAGCGCGCGCACTTTCGCCATTAGCCGGCGGTGAGGTACCTTATCAAAGGCTTTCTGAAAGTCGAGATAAAGTATATCAATCGCCCTACTCTTATCGTACTCACCCAACATGACGTGGAAAAACTCGAGCAAGTTGGTGAGACACGACCTATGCTGTCTAAACCCATGTTGGGAGTCCCCAAGCAGCTTGTACGAATCCAAATGGTCAACGATCCTATCCGCTATTATCCCCTCTAATAATTTACCTACACCTGAAGTGAGACTAATGGGACGATAGTTCCCTGGACTTTCGTGATCCCCTTTCTTAAAGATAGGGGTCACGTTGGCCTCCCTCCAGTCACCAGGCACCTGACCCGTCTCCAACAATTTGTTGAAGACTGTAGCCAGGTGGGGAGCCAGGTGGGGAGCCAGGTGGGGAGCCAGGTGGGGAGCCAGGTGGGGAGCCACCTGGTCGCGCACCTCCCGCAACACTCTGGGGAGAAACTGGTCTGGCCCAGGAGCCTTAAACGCGCTCAGTTTGTCTATTCTATCGGCAACGACTGTCGCGGTACATCGAACATTATCCAGGCCAGCACCTTCGTGCCTCACACCTGGCTCGGGGATGATGCGGGTGTCCTCCCTGGTGAACACTCCCGCAAAGTACTCATTAAGCACATTGGCAATGTCCGCGTCCGAGGTCCGCAGAACGCCGCTTCCGTCCTTTAACGGACCTATCATGCTTCTAATGGGCTTTCTACTATTAACATAACTGAAGAACTCCTTAGGGTTCCCCTTGCAGAGGCTTGCCACCCGTAGTTCTTCGTTACGTTTCGCTAGCCTAACCTTCGCCTTCACTTCCCTACACAGGCGGACATACGCTAAAGTGTTCTCATGGGAACGATTGGCCTTCGCCCTCCTACACGCTACTTTCCTATTTTGGATAGCCGAAGCAATGTCACGATTGAACCACTTAGGCTGCGTTGAAGCAGGGGTGACCGGTTTTGAGGGTATGGCAGCAGACTGCACCACCATAAACTCATCCCGGAATGCACTCCACTCCCTCAACATCGCCGCCGACCTCTAACCCCATATCTCCTACGCTATCCCTGAGGCTAACAAAGTTCACCCGCCGGAGATCGAGCTTACTGCCTCTCTCTCTCTCTCTCCTCTCTCTCTCTCTCTCTCTCTCTCTCTCGAGAGAGAGAGAGAGAGAGAGAGAGAGAGAGAGAGAGAGAGAGAGAGAGAGAGAGAGAGAGAGAGAATGATGCTCCCAAAATTTTTTTTAATGTTATAGGACAATAAAGGACAAGGACAGGCAGATCGAAATAAAGGACGTCTGGCAACCCTAGGTGGGGGGGAAGCAAAGTACATGTGCACAGACTTACACAAAGTTAGACAAGGGATCTATAATGAAGCCTACAAACGTTTAAAACGACCCTTAATATCACACTATTCCTTCTACCTGAAATTCATCCTCTTTCCAAGAATAAAATTCTCAGATTTCTCTCGAGTAAATGGCATTTATAAACAATCTCTCACTACTTTATATGAAAATGACATTTTAATTTCTTCGGTACTACATATATATTTTAGGCAGCTGCTCCACTGAATGTGACATAATGCAAGCAAGTCCATTAACCAAAAAACACAGATATCACAGATGTGGTTCTATACAGTCAAACAAAGGAAGATGAGGTATTGAACACTTTCTTTGGTAGTCAAATTCTAATACCTATAATCCCCAACTAATATTAGGCTTATCAACAGTAGTACAATCATGAAGTGTCCAGAACATTAAGAGAGATGAAATAATCTGCTGTGATGGCAGAAGTGAATAGTATTTCTGAAAACTAACATTCATCTTAAATGACTTATTCTCAACAATGTTCACAAATCTTAAAACCAATTTGTTTGTATACAACTTTTAAAAATATGAGAATAAACATCAGTCTTGTAAAACCACTGAAAAAACCTTTAGAACTTGAAATTGTAACATACAATCTCGTTAATGCCTTACCTTCCTTCTAATTTGTAGACCTCAACATTGGGATTAAGTAGCAGCTTTTGACAAACATCACAGTAACAACCAAAGAGAGGGTGTGGAACCATCTAAGAAAATATTTATGTTGGGCAGTTAAGGTAAATAAAATTAAATAGGGTTTCACAAATCATATTTGGTCAATGAAACAATAATAATCATACCTACTTTCTTACTTAAATAGCCAACTTTTTCCTTTTTTTCTGGTATTTCAACTGTGAAGTGAAAAGGAAAAATATTTATTTAACGTTTTAATATGAAATAAACTATTACTTCTAAAACAACACCAAAATACAAGCCTTTTATTAGAGAACAAGAAAATTCTACATTTGGAGTTCCACATCACCAGCTGATGAATAGCTGCTGACTTCACAGTACGTTTGTTAGTTTTTCTTTCCATTATTATAAAGCAATTTTCTCTTCAGTCAATGATTTAGGCTACAATATTTGTGTGATGACTATCACATATAAATCTCATTTCAAACAAAGAATATCTTTTGAAGTTTGATAATTATACAATATACAATTATACAGCATATATTAAACTCTTAGGAACAGATTAAAATCGGTTATTCACTGGAAGTTACTAAAATTTCCTCACTGTAAATTGGAAAAATGCAACATTTAAACTTCCACAACTTTCTCAGAATTCAAAATTTCTTACTGTTCAAAGTTGGTAAGTACCATGATGTAGCAAGTACAGTGAACCCGCGCCATTCGCGAATTTGTCGTTCGTGGTTTCGACAGTTTGCTTAATTGTGTAACCATGGTCCCGTAAGCATAAGTCAAGTGGTAATGAAGACTGTGCCAAGAAACAGCGCAGTGATGGCATTGACTGAAAAGATTGAAATTTTAGACAAACTTATGTGGTGTGAGCAGTGGTGGTCAGCAAGCAGTATGGGGTTAATGAATTGACCATACAGTACATTAAAAAAAGTGAGGGCAAAATAAGGGCGAGTGTCAGTGTTGCTGCATCAATAAGTGTGAAAATGTCATACGTTAGCAGGCGCGACCCTATGTTAGAAAAAATGGAAAAACATTTAAATATATGGATGTAGGAGCAGGCCCAGAAAAAAGTTCCTCTTAGTGGACTGGCCATTCATGAAGAGGCCCTCTGTCTGTATGAACAGTTAAAGGAAACTGAAGGTGAATCTTGAACTAGTACAGTGGTTCCCAACCTTTTTGAGGCGACGGCCTACTAGAGCTGATTCGAATAACTCGTGGCCCACCTCCCATGTTGCTAAGCTGGTATCACATTTACATAAGGTTTAATAAGCAAAAGTTTTTATTAAAATTTATTAATGCTGAAAGACAAGCAAGCAAGCACACCAGTGAGCCATGGCCCACCAGTTATGAACCAGTAAACTAGTGGTAGTGAGTTTGTTGCCAGTTAGGGCTGGTTAGAACATTAAAAGAAGACTCAGCCTGCATAAGTGATCTCAAAAACTTGGTCATTCTGCAACCCACTGTTTCCTCAATATGCCCCAGTGACTTCATGTTTTCCAAATGAAACCCCATTTATCTAGTCTCCTATTTCCCAGTGAATTAAAGGTTTGCCATCCGCGCTGTTTCTTCTTAAAGTAACCCTTGCGAATGGCAAGGGCTCACTGTACCATATAACACAAAAATTAAATTAAGTAGACAGGGGAAATATGCTATATTAACAGTCCTTCAAAGTAGTATATAAAAAGTAGAAATACACCGAATATTGAATATTCATCATGTGATATTCAGGCGAATATCTGAATTTACAAAACCTAATACTAGGCTTAAAAATACTGAACATTCAGAGTGAAAATATCAATTATACACATCATGACAAGACAAGGTGCCTAATGGTAATTATAAAATAGCTTTTCATGCCTCAATCTAGATAACATTCCATCTATTGCCACTTAATTAACTGCTGGTTGACTGAATTCGCATTGATATTAGCATATTTGTGCAGTCAACTGTATACAATGATGAATATTTTGAGGATGTTCAAGTTTTGCATCAGATTTTGAGCATTCACCATAGTTTCTGACTTGTAATTAGTGCTTACTTAAATCCTTAGCTATACAATCTGTGATAGCTTCTTAAGTAAGTCTATATTTAATGTTTGTAATAATGTTTGTATTAATAATAATACCTAGCATTTTATTTGGGTTATTTCTAGCCTCTAAGCACTGCTTAGAAAATTTTAGATCACTACTAACTATAATGAGTAAATAACTTATGGAGGACTTAATTCAGCAAAAGTAGTTCTTTGAGTTACACATTTTCCAGAAACTCATTCTGGAAGTAATATCAGTAAACTACTGCCAAATGGAATAAAATGTTTTGACATGTCTGCAAATAAAATTTATGCGATTGTTAGGTGTGCTGTTCCAGCTCCATTTTTCCTTCACTCCCAATCAGTTGCTGTCTCTGTACAGGGGTCTTGTCCACCCCTGTATGGAATACACTTCTCATGTATGGAGTGGGCCCAGGTGGCTCAACAAACACAGCTCTTCGACACATTCTCATTCCTTTTCTGTCCAACTCTCTAATGCAAGGGTTTAATCGGTATTCTCAGTCTTTCATCTACTCAACCAGTCAACTCTCTCACTTCCTCAATCCATCTTTCTTTAGCCCTGTCTATGACCTTCACTCTTTCAAACGCAGAGTGTCCAGGCATCTCAAAAAACTTGGACCTCGATTTTGGCTCTCTTCTTCCTTTGGTCCGCAGGCGTTGTTCGCATAAAAAAAAAAAGATTGGTGATGAGTATCCAAAAAAGTGGATTTTAATCATTGTTATTATATACAGAAGTACTGCCATTGATTTCCACCAATCATCATCAGCAATGACAAAACTGCATACTTTACAGGAGTAACTGAGGGTACCAAAGCATAAACTGATGCATGATGATGTAATGCAATTGAATAATTCTCACTACATGTTGGTGTGTGTTACAAAACAAAAGTCCAATGCTACATACACAGTTGATAGCACAACTATCCAAACATTGAAAAATTTATGGTTGCATTAAAACCATTTGAGATTATTACAAAAAGAAAGTAGCAAAAGGAAATCAACAATTGCAGATATTATCCCAGCAATACTTGCTCTGAAGTTAATTTTAGGAAAGTACTTGGCTAGCACTTCGAACAGTTGCACAAGTAATTAGGTTGGTATTATTACAATGATTGAAAAATTAAATAGATCAGTGAAAAAAAGGGTTAGACATCTTTTTGAATAACAGAATGTTCTCCATTTCTTCAATTCATGATACTATTTCAGAAAGTTGATGCAAGTATCTTAAGGCAATGAATAGTAGAGTTAATGGAGGAAGTGTCATGAAAAGTTAAATTCAGATTTGGACACAAATTTGTCACAAGAGCCCATTTTTTAGTATCACATACTGCTGTGATGAATTGGCAGTTTTAGCAGCACTGAAATTAGTAGATGACAAGAAACAATGTGATACTAAAAGAGAAATTTTATCAGCAACTTCTATTTTCTACCTGTCTATTTATCCTGGATTTACCCATATATAATAATCCCCTGATCACTTAAAAATACATATTAAGTTAAAATAATGACTATATCCATGGCCCTAATGGCCCTATATCCATTTGGCTGGCAAGATACAGTATAACAGACACTAAAAACTAACAGCCTAATCTAATCTAACCTAACTTAATCTAACTCACAATAACTTGATTTTCTGTCATGTCAATCAGATGTCATTAGCTGGTAACCAATATAGCAAAGTATTTTGGTATTATAAAAGCTTTTAATGGAATTTTCAGACATTTAGAATTTAAAGTAAAATTCAATCCTTCCAACTTATTCAGATACTAATAAAATTTTCCTGCCTTCATAATTTGGTTTAAATTCAACCCTTCCAACTGATAGAGATGTATCAAATTTCATAATTTTAGGTTTTGGGGGCTACATCAATTTAACAATATAATCTCAATTAATGTTATGAATCTATCAGAAAAATCCAGTAAAATAAAAATGAATAAGGTGCATCCCTAATAAAAAAATTAAAAAAATAGCTAATTCCTACATAAACTTACTACTTTGACTAGATCTGCATAATGTCTGGTGCTTAAGATGATTCTCATTTTTGAAAGTGGCTTGAAGATTTAAGGAACTGTGCAAATCTTGTAATTTATTGCATACATTATTAGTGTGTAATTCTCTTGATTTTACATTTCCATTCTGTGAAAAATAAATGCTATTTAGTAAGTGGACAGTATTAACATCAGTAATTTAGGCTTGACTCAAAAAAAAGGATACTTAGGGTAAGTATGGTAGGTCTAAAATGGTACATTCTGAAATGGAAACCAAGTTAATAAACACTGGATGAATTATTCTAAATAAGTTACTAGTCATTTGGTTTGGCCTGAGTCATTGATGTTATGATGCTAAACAAATTAGCTATTCTAAATCATCCAATTTGTCTAAGTTAAGCAACAAATTTGGTCCTTAGTCTAAATTTATTCAATTAAATATTTAATGTACAGTAATCCCTTGTTTTACGCAGTTTTGTTAAATGTGGTTTTGCATATATGTGGGTAAGCCGCGCCATACCTAAGATGAAGAAAAGGAGAGCTGTGCTGTGCAGTACAGTAACATCTCATCAAGTATTCATCACTCATAAATAGTACTGCACAGAAATCCTCACCATCATTTTTGGTTAGTAAAATTTTATTTCTTTTATTATGTATTATTTATATATTATAATAATATTATATATTATTTACTAACTGTATTTATAGCTTAATACTTGTTAATAAGGTTAAATCAGGCTATATATAGGCCCATGTAACTTGCAAATGGATGTGTTGGGGGTAAATTGAATGTAAATATATCATGTCTTGTATATGTGGGTTGCGCAAGCATGGAACCCCCATGTAAAACAAGGGATTACTGTACTGTATTTCAAATAATAGTACTGCCCTTAAATGAAAAGTACTACCACCTTGGAGAGGCTTATGTACAAACTTTTTCACAAGTAATGCTGACAATATTATACAGCAATATAGTGCCTATGTAAATTTCTATATGCAAATATTGCATTTCAAGAACTTAGCCTACTTTCTCGGTGATGATATCATTGCTGTGAAAGTCTTGTTCCAGATTTGGGTGTTCTTCATACAGATGTTGAGTGAATACATTATCTAACTTTTCATCATCATGCATGTGTTTACTACTTTCCACCATCTTTTCTAAGCTGTGAATAAAAAAACAAGTAATAAATATTTCAAGTATTTAGTCTTAATTTACTACAAAAACCTTATATAACTATGGTCATTACAGGGGATTAAGAATACATAAAATAAATAAGTTTATCTATTTACTTCAGCATACTCTTCCTTAAAGTATTTATGTAGATCTACATCTCTATAAGTAAGTAAGTTATGCTTAATTCACATATTCTAGGTTTTTTTATCTTTGTTATCGACAGTTTAAATGACTCTAAGATTAATTTCTTCAATAATTTTAAGTCAATGAAGTTTCATTTCCACAAGTAGGCATTCTAATAAGTTCAAATACAAAAAATCTACACCCCAAGTAACCCTATAGCTTAATTTGTGAAGAAATTTTTTTTTAAGTGATGTACTGTAGTAAAAATCATAATGAAGCATAACTCATGTTGAATACATAACCCATTTGATAAGTATGGAAAAGAAACACACATACCATATATCACACTCTTGAGTGATTAACCTACAAATTGAAGTAGACTAAACTACCATACTGTAGGTTATATACAGTAGGCTTAGTACAGGGTGTCCCAAAAGTCTCCATACATAGGGAAAATTAGCACTTTTTAGCAAAATGTAACTTTATTTACAAAACATTCTCTACATGATTGCCATTTCTTTGTAAACACACACAGATGCGTCTCTCCCACTCATGGTGAACTCGTGTTAACACATTTGGTGTTATGGACGTAATTGCACTTCAAATGCGTTCCTTTAGGTGATCCATGTTCTGTATCTTTTCCTGGTACACCATGGCCTTCAAGTGCCCCCACAGGTAAAAATCAAGTGGACTGAGATCTGGGAACCTTGGAGGCCACTCCACGGGGCCATGGTGTACCAGGAAAAGATACAGAACATGGATCGCCTAAAGCAGTGGTGCACAAACTTTTTTGATGTGAGGGCCAAGCGAAGAAAATAACTAAATGTATTAGCCTACTTACTTTCCATCTGTCATAAATTGGGTCACTTTTATATTCTAACTTTTTCATTGAATTGAAAAGACCTGTGGGGCCACTGAAAAGACCCGTGGGGGACACATTTGGCCCGCGGGCCAGGGTTTGTGCATCACTGGCCTAAAGGAACGCATTTGAAGTGCAATTACATCCATAACACCAAATGTGTTAACACGAGTTCACCATGAGTGGGAGAGACGCATCCATGTGTGTTTACAAAGAAATGGCAATCATGTAGAGAATGTTTTGTAAATAAAGTTACATTTTGCTAAAAAGTGCTAATTTTCTCTATGTATGGAGACTTTTGGGACACCCTGTATTGTAGCCAATTCAAGAGAGTTAAATAAGTTATTGTGGACCTACAATGTTTCACATTTACTTATAACACCATACTTACAGCTCATTTTTCTTGATGAGGTTGGAGTTTTGTTGGAGCAAGTCTGCAAATACTGCTGCAAGTTGAACAGGCCCATGTTTTAAGGCATTTAAAGTTATATTTACTGACTGACTAACTGCATCATCTTTATCATTTGTATATTCCTTGTTCATAGTTAAAATTTAAAACCTATTTAACCTACCTTAGTATAAAAAACAAAACTGTTAGCTACTGGGCTACCTAAAATATGAAATAGGAAAATTTTGGCTTATGTTGGATTTTATTACTCATAGATTATTATTATTAATCACCACCTTTTGAGGTAGGATGACACAAAGTGTTTTAATTGTAAGGTTCTGTAGGGTAGGCATACATAAGGTGACCAGAGTCCCAAATTTATGACATGTGTCCCTTTTCAAAATGTCCTGAAAATGTCCCACATTTGGAGCAAATTTTCATAAATGTCCAAATTTATTAAAATTAGTGTTACATAGGGTTGCACCAATAAGCAAATTGTCTGATTAATAATTATTTTTAAAGCTGATTAATCGGTGTTTAAAACTGGTTTGCCAGTTCAGATAAAAATTATTATTGTACTAACACAATAAAATACCTGAAATAAGAAAAAATATATAAAAAATGATTGAAAAAATAAAATTAAGTGTCATTTACACTGGGGTCCAACTGGACCCCAGTGAGTACCCCCTTACATATCTACGTAAATGTTGCATAAATTTAAAAGCTACATATGGTGTTAAGACGAGTGGGAATAGAGAGGCAAATTCATAGAAGGGTGTCACTCTGATGCAAATAGCATAGCAGGAAATGAACAAAACCTATGCATGGGGTCCAAATGGACCCCGCTTGGTAGGATGAAGGTTAATTCATTTCAGTATGTCAAAGCTATCTGATGATTCTCTTGGCAGAGATGAAATGGCTCAAATTTAGCAGGCAATGACCAATTAATAAAAACTGATTAATCAGCCAATGAGCCGATAAGGCCGATTACCTACCAATTAATCGGTGCATCCCTACTGTTACATTAGATGTCCTTTATGAATTAATAGAATTATGCCACATTCCAAATTTAAATACTAGCTTGCAAACTGAACTGGTATGATACATGTCGCCGTGCGGCAGTGCTGTGATTCCCGACTAGCGTTTCAGTGTTTCATTAGCAGCCTCTGTGTAAAGTTGTGTTGTAGTGTAACTCTTTTATGTCTTTATGTTTGCTTAATTAATAACCTTAATTAATTTTTAGCCCTGCATCCTTTTTTTTTCTTTTGCAGCTAGGTTAAACTTTTTCGTTTGAAGGATAAGGAAAGTTATTAATTCTATCATACGTAAGGTCATAGGCCTAGTTTGACAACACAAAATGTCTAAAACTAAAAGGAAGTGTACATTTAATGCACATCTACAGTCTAAATATCCATTTATTACAAAAACAGAAAGTGATGTACGGTGTGAGAAATGTAGAAGTGACTTCAGCATTGGACATGGTGGGATTAATGATATTACTAAGCATCTTGGCTCAAAAAGACAAATCAGTTGATATCAGTGCTTCATCTAGTAAGATAGTGATTATTTTAAAAGTGTGACACCTAGTAATAAGGATTTAGAAGAGCTGCTGCTGAGGGTTTGTGGGCTTACCATACAGTCAGGGAAAATCAAAGCTTCAGATCTACTGACTGTGCAACAAAAATTTTGAAAACATGCTTTGAACCAAAATTTTCATGTACCAGAACAAAGTGCAAAGTAATTGTTTCAAATGTATTTGCACCATATGCTGAAACAGAATTAAAAAAAACAATTAAAGGATGCTCATTGCATAACATTGCTAACTGATGCAACCAACCATGGAAACATCAAGCTGTTTCCTGTTTTAATTCACTTCTTTCAGCCATATGAAGGTGCTCAAGTGAAGCTTATTGACTTTAAATCTCAGCCTGGAGAAACCTCAGATAAGTATTATGGTGAAATATTTAACCGATATTATTGAAGAGCATGACCTGGGCAGAAAATTAGTTGCTTTCTGTGGTGATAACACCAACTGTAATTTTGGTGGTGCTGCAAGAAAAGGAGTGAATAACATTTTCAGGAAGCTAAATGACTACATTGGTAGAGAACTAATTGAGATTGGTTGTTTTGCACATATTGTACATAATGCTATTCAGTCTGCCAATTGATGTGGAAACAGTGGTTGTAAAAATATATTCATATTTCTACATCTATACTGTTCGAGTAGAAGAGCTGAAAGAGTTTTGTGATTTTGTGGACACTGAATATAAACAGTTACTGGGATATAGTAAAACAAGGTGGTTGGCATTAATGCCTGCAGCTGAAAGAATACTCAAGTTGTTTCCTGGTCTAAGATCATACTTTCTGAGCCAAAGCAAGTGCCCAGCGATACTGAAAAACTTTTTTGAAAACCCACAATCAGAGATCTGGCTCAACTTTGTGCACTGTCAAGCAGCCACCTTTCACCAAGTGATTTTAAAGATTGAGGGTGAACATATATCAGTTGTGGAAGTGATGAGTGCAATTTCTGATCTGAAGGATAATTTGTAATCAAAGAAAGATAGGCCTAATATGTTTGTGCCACTCTCAGTCAAGTCTTGTAAACAAACTTGAACAAGATGGGTTGATTGATTCTAATGATTCCTTATCTGTAAAGAAAATATTAGTTGAGTTTTATGACATGTGTAAAGTACTTGGATCAGTGGTTGGGTCACTTGCCAAACATTGAGTGTATGCAGTGGGCTTTATTAAAACAAGTTCCAAAGTGGTCAGTTGTTGAGAAAACAATGGATTTTGCTGCTGAAAAACAACTATTTGACCCCAAATTTGACACTGAATTATTTGATGAGTTCACGTGTTTTGCAAAGTACATTAGCGATGAGAAAGTAGCAGAATGGAATGCATCTAAATTATCAACAGACCGGCTCTGGGTGGAAGTATTCACTCATTTCAAGGCCAGAGATGTCAATCATCAACGAATGTCAGCATTAGTTCAGTTCATACTCTGTCTTCCAGGAACTAATGCTTCGACTGAACATGCTTTCTCTCAAATGAATAAGATGTGGACATCTGAGAAAGCACAACTGAAAGTCTCAACTCTAAAAGCTTTACTTTTAACTAAAATAAACTTCAATCAAACCTGTAGAGGGGTTCCAGCACAGGTGAATCAGTGCTTAACACCCAACCATCTCAGATCTTGCTTATTTTTGGTGTATAAGGTAAGTTTGTGCAAGAAAGCCAGCTGTGAAAGTTTCAGCTTTCTACGACCATTACTTCATGAGTTATGAAGGTCAGAAAAATCAAGGTTAAGGTCAAAATAGCTCAAGGTCAGCATCTTTGGATGCACCTCACACATTCACTAATTATCGTAACCATATGAAACTACTGTATATGTTTTTGGACTCAGAATGAGCTGTAGAATCCAAAAATGCAACGAAAACAGCAATAGGAGAACAAATAAAAATGTTCACCCTTTTTCAAGGAACGAATTGACCCTTTGACCTTGAAGTTCACACATTTTGGGGAAACATTTCTTTACGCAAAATGAAGTTCCACCATTGCACTTTTAATATAAACAATAAAAATGTATCTTATTCACCATCTATACTGTCTTAAAGAATTTTTCAAATTTCTGGCAAAATCACCATATGTATATTAGGGTGACAATAAAAATCGAAAGTTGGAGTTTTTTATTGGCCATTTGTTCAATGCTGCTACTACATGAGAAAACAATGTACTGTAAATATTAGGTCATTCAGATAATATTTAAGGGTGTCTCAAGTGAGGTAAATAATTCTCCTTAGAACAAAAATTAATTATTCATTACCTAGTAAAAATAAATTAATATTTTTTTTAATTAATGTAAATAAACGTTAGTTTTAGTTCATAAGGTTTAAGTGTAGGCATACTCCAATCGTAATAAGTAAATAATATATTTACGAAATATATTCCAGGGTGTCTTTCATTCAATTGTAGACCACCCATTAATTCTTGCTTTTCCTCAAGCCATACCCCTTTTTCAATGTACCAAGCTGAGACTTCCTATGATCCTCAACAACCTGCAAGAGATGTTGGCGCTGTCATGACTCCAGATTCCTGGGATCTTGGGAGCATTGCTCCAGTAAATTTGACCATGAGAAAAAGTAAATTTGGGTTTGGGTTTTGTTCATCCGCTAGACGTTATGCAATTTTTTTGCGTATACGTTCTTGTACAAACCAATTTTTTTAAATTACAAATTTAGTTATTTTAAGTTTAGTTGGTAATTCCATATTTAACAATTATTTTTATTTTTTGTTAAGCTTCAATGTTTTGATAATTAAAATTTTATTAAAACGTATATTTTTTTAATATAAAATTATCAGGATTGGACTATGTTCCATTGATCTCGGCCAGGTTTGATAAATTGGCCAGATAATTACTTGTGCGGTTTTAAGTAATCCACCATGACTAGAATTGAAAAGTTTAGTTAAGTTTAAACTTACTTTACTTACTTTAACTTACCTACTTTTACTTACTCTTCCTTACTTTTACTAAGTTTAAAGCACTTACTTTTACTTACTTTCATTGTACTATATTTACTCACTTTTACCATACTATATTTACTAACTTTTACTTATTTTGTATTTTTCAGGTAGTCAATAATCAATAATGGATCCTAATATTGATGAAGTTGGAGAGAAAAGTGAGGGTGTTAAAAGGGGTTACTTTTGTGGTCAATGCAAGAACAAATATTCAAAGAAGCAAAACTGGGAGGAACATTTTAATTCCAAAAAAAATATTTGTTACAATACAAGAGGTCCCAGAGTTTGGGCCCACAGCTTAGATATTGCAGTAAAGAAATACCAGGATGAAGTGCAGCAAAGAGATACGGCAAAGCAGTCATTTAGTTTGTTCACAAAATGTGCTAGTGCTAGACCTCAGAAAAATGAACCAACTTCATCAACTGCTAATCTAGAAAATGAAACTTTTTCACTAGATGTTTCACAGACTGAAGAAAGTGCTTCTCCTCCACCTAAGAAACAAAAGGTAAGTGAGGAATCTGCGCATCAGACTAACAAAACTGCTTTAGAGGAATTTGAAAATTCCCAAATCCAGAAGACATTGAATGCAATTTTGCGCCTAACAAAAGAAACTCACCAAGCTGTTGTGGTTAATAAAGAGAGGAGTCAAAATATGCCTTCAAGTTCAAGTGTTGCATCCAAATCTAATAAAGCAAAAAGCAACAAATTTGACATTTCCATAGCCCATTTAAGCAAGTGTAAATCAATACAAGAAATCCTGAACAATGATTTGATCAAATCTACATTCAAATTGGTGGAAAAGAAGGATCTAGGGCATGCTGATGATTCATTTTCAGTACCAAGTGATATAATGGAAAACATTGCAAATAGTGACACTAATATGCCTGATGTAGATATAGCTGTTGAGGATGAAGATGATGATAATCAAGAAGATATGATGATGCTTCTGATGATAAAATGTTTACATTATATTGCATAGCTTGCACAGACCCCAAAGCATGTGCTTCAGACAAACATTCTAACATAAAAGGTTACTTCAATGTTAAAGATTTAACCTATGTATGCAAACAAGGAGAAAATCAAGAGAGGGGTTTAGAAATCTGAAAACCCACCTGAAGAGACATTTAATTAAACTTCAGCATCATCAAAGAGCTGCTGTTTATGAAGTGATGAAAACATCTTCTCGGAACACTACTAAACGCATAGAAGACTTATGTGGCAACATCTTATACTACATAATGAAAACAAACACTGCATGGGCTCTATATCCAGTACTTCTAGCTGTATTACATAGGTCAGGTTGTGAGGTTGGAAATTTGAATCATAGCACACATGCGTGCGAGACAATTTGTGAGCTATTAGATAATCAACTTAAAGAACAAACTGTAAAGTGGTTCTTAGAACAAACTTCAGTAACAATAACAGCTAACATTGGAACAATTTTGGGATTAAGCATGCTAGTTGTATTAGTTATGAGTGAAGAAGATAAGACTGTAAAACTTGCTGGGATAAATTTAGTACGCAGCAAATCAGGAGTTTATTTGGCCAATGAAATTTTTGATGTGTTGAAGTCTCCTAATCACTTGAAACTATCTGAAGAAGCAATTAAATCCAAGGTATCTGGAATGGTTGGAGATGGGGCTTTTTGTAAGGACAACGAGCCATTTAAAAACGAAATGAAAAAGTTGTTTGGAGAAAATTTCAAATTTCGATGGGACTTAATGCATCTTGTGAACAGAGCCCACGTTGATGCATTGAAGAAAATTTGTAAACTAAGTGAGCTTTTAGACTTTATTCAGAATCACTCTTCAAATCTGAGATCAGGCCTTGACTATACCAATATGGTTCTTGACAATATCGTTGGTTTTAAGAGACCAAAACTCAAATCTGATACTCGCATGGTTAATTACGAATTTGATCAATTTGACAGATTTGTGGAAAATTGTGTTTTTTTGATCATCCACAAGAGAAAGAAATTAGTGCCAAGTTCTATGTATTGATTTCCTATGTAACAAAGATTATGTTGCAAGTAGCTCAAAAAACCACAGTTAGTGCAGAATTTGTAGAAAATATATTTTATAAAGAAGGAGGGAAAACTGTTATGTTAAGAGTGATGGAAACAATTTCCAAATTAGCTAATGGAGGAAATGCAAATGATGTAGTTTCTGAATTTAAGCACGATACCACAGGGCAGCAAGAGGAACTAACAGCTGAGGATTACATCCTAAATGAAGTTTACAAATACGTCAAGAAACGTTCTGATTACTACCAGGTTGCTGAAGTTGCTAGACCATCCAGAACCAGATCTGAAAGTAGTTTTACAAAAGACTCAGTGATAAATTGGCTGACAGAATATATAGAACAGCTGTGGAAAGGAATCACAGAGAGATTAAAGCATTTTGATAAAGATGGATCAACTGCCTGGAGTGAAGCACCAGCTGAAGGGACATTCTCCATTCTTGGTTACATTGTTGAACACAAAGGATCCATTAAGCCATCTCATTTGACTAAGCTGTGCAGAATTGTGAAGGAGGGTCCAGCTCCAGGCACTAGATCTGCTGTAATGATCACACAGAAAGCCATTGATCAGTGGCCAAGCATACATGGCGGTAAATTCACAACAAATGCCTACATGCAAGGTCTAACATCGTCCACTGTTGCTGCTGCAATGAATAAATAAACTTAAGGTGAGTTATAAACTGTACATTATTGTATTATTATGTTTAGCTAAAACAATTTGTAATTGGTATGTCGTCAATTCAAGAGTTTACTATCATTAACCTATCTAGTGGTGTAAGGGGAAAAAAAGTAAATTCAGAGCTGTGCTCCAGTAAATTTTTTCAAATCTGGAGTCATGGGCGCTGTTCTTCATTCTTCGTAATCTTTGTATTGAAGGCCTGGATCAAGGCAATTCCCCTCTCTGCCATGTCATTGACGACTTTTAGTCCTTCAACTATAGTCAAACCAGTCTTGAAATCTTCGTCGTCCGGCCAGGTCTCTGGTTCCTTGGACAAGAAACCATCATTAATTTTTAGAAGTTCAAAGAGAAGCTTTGATCCTTTCGAGGCAAAGTCCGAGAGCTGCTTTGTTGAAATGGAAGAAACAGCAGGTATTGGGGCTCGCTTTGGAGGATCTTCAGCAGCTTCTTTTTCGAGGATTGATCGAGCGATATTCTTTTTCGTTGTTGCATTGATACCTTTATCAAAGAGTGCGAGACCAATCAAGTACTCGCTGAGGTACCATAAGTGACGACCGAGGACACTAAGGCAGGATGCTGAGATCTTTTCACGTGGTACTTTGCTAGGTCTTGAAGAAGCTTCAAATCGTTCGCGGGAGCAGATGAAGGACTGCTGGCCATGAACCACGCGCTGACATATAACTCCAGGGCAAAAAATACAAATCGTTTTAAGCCAGACATTTCACGAGTTGTAAGTCTGAACTGATGGGAAAGCAGCAGGATTTTTAATGAATAAATTACTTTTGCCATCCAACGTGCTCGGTGAAGTGCTCCAGGTCGCCGAAACCTAAAGTTAGGTAAATTACCTCCAAGGATTGTAATCGACAACTCCAAGAATTCACGGTAATCATCCCTCAGCTGATGTTTGTCAGATATAGATTCCAGCAAGCGATCAGTTTCTTCTCGATTCTCATTCAGACTTGATGGAAGGTCTGACAGGGTCTTGTACTTATCTTGGCAAATTGTATTCCACGTCTCTTTGAAGCGGGAGAATAGGAGGATATATGGACCAGATGATGGTCCCATGCATTCCATGTACGCCTTCTCAATGACAAGTTCTAGGATGTGATGGCGACATGCAAGGTATAAGAGTCGGCGGCCGAGTTTCTGCTCCAAAATTACGCATGCCCCAGACAAGTAACCAGTATTTGAAGCTGTAGTGTCGAAGCTCATAGCTGATACCTTTTCTGACACATTCCATTCTTTGAGCGCAGCATGTACCACCGAGGCGATGACCTCACCCGTTCCTGATGTCAGCTTAGGTACACCCAAGAGCTTCTCGGTATCAACTCCGGTTACGAAAATGGCTAGTCGGTCACACCGATCACCTTCATCGTCTGGTACAATTTTTCCGTCCCAGTGAACAGTGAGCACTTCGTTGGGTGTGAACCTTTGTTTAATCTTTTCTGCCGTCGCCAAACGGAGCCTTTCTCGTGATTTTCTAATGGTTTCATAGTTGAGCGCGAGTTTTTGTGAGTTATGGCCGAGGCTTCTAGCCGTAGCATCGATAATCCGGTGTGCTGAACGATGACTGATTCCTGTGCGATCCAATGTACTTGCCAATTCAGGAGTGATGACTTGGATAGTGCCACGAGCATAACACTTGTGTTTTTCAGGAGAGGCGGGCAGTGAGTCTTCAGATGATGGCGCAGAACTTGGTGCTTCAGACGTAGAAGATTCCAGCTCAATATTTTCAAAAGTAATATTGGCTTGAGGTTGGTGCTGAGCTAGGCGTCTTTCAGTTTGTTCCCAACGCATGACAGAATGAGCCATTTTCTTGTCAACTCCTCCCATTACTCCCCTCCTCCCTTTTTCTAGAACAATTTCCAATAATAATATAATCAATGTATCAAAATAAAAAATATTACCTTAGATATCTTAAAAGAATCGGGAGAGAACTTCTAAGCGTTGTTTTCAGTCAGGCAGTCGTATGCAAAATGAACTTGAAGCACCAAAAGCTGATCATCCAAAGATTGATACACATCATATTATTTAACGAATTATTTATGAAAATTTTAATTTAATGAAATAAATTAATCGATTTGCATAATCTATAGTATGAAATAAAGGAAACAATTCTATTAAATTATATAATACACTTGCATTCTCGAAACATTTTTGTTTTTGAAGCGTTGTCGAAACTCGTTCATTCTTGAAATTTCTTCCGCGCGACAGTTTCATTCATGTGACTCGAGGCACCCCTAAATGCTTTCCAAATTTCATGAGATTTCGTCTACGGTGTTTCCTCATAGGGTGGCAGCATTGGACAAATGGCCGGCAAATTTTTTTGAATTTCAAATTTTATCCCTATAAGAAGTTGTCACCCTAATTGTATATGCATATATGTACTGTACTGTTAAATAATATATTTTGTGAACATAAATTAATTACTTATTTTATGCCTTTCTTACAGATAGACAAGATGGGTAGAAAAGTTTGTGCTGATCCTCTTAGAAAACATAAGAAGATCGAAAAAGCACTTGTGCCAGTCCGTAATACACTGCAAGGAATTCACGGATTAATATATGGAGATTACATTTGTAAAAATTGTGTTAATGATATCAATAAAATCAAAGCTGAAGACAAAAAAGTCTGATATTGTCTCAGATTCGAACTCAGACACTGATGCCACTGCCACAGAAAAATGTTCCTCTGCCTATGGGTGTACTACTGAAATAATGTTTGAAGATTTCCAAGGAGATTTACACACAATTCTTCCAATGCTGAATGTGACACCAGTGAAGACAAGTAAGTTTAAGTATTTTTAAAGTGTTAATTTATGTAGATATTATAGCAACAAAACATCAATATATATAACTACATGTATGAACATTACAACCTTTATATATTTGACAAATTCAGATGTATGCATATCAATTTATATAATGAAGATCAATACAGTTATGATTATATATACAGTATTTACCAAATTCATATGTAATGTACATGTACATCTATAGGCCTACAGTTGATTAAAAAAAGTTATAACAATTTATTTTATTTGTTTTTCAGAGGGTCTGTCACGAAAAGGGAGATCTTCAAAGGCTGAAACAAAATTTGAAATGGCATCAACATCCCTGAAGAGAAAGCTAGAAACTTCATATGACAAGTTTTACACAAGAATGTGAAGAAAAGCAATCTAAAATGGATGACAATAATTTGTGAGTACTGTATATATATCTGTAGTACCTTCATTAAAGTATACTAAGCCTATATATAGATCATATGTTTGCATATAAATTTACTCAAACATGTATATCATTTTCGCAGGCATGCAGGAGTGATGCAAGCACTCAAGAATGCCTTCAGTGAGACGACTGACTACAAGAGGAAGATTCAAATACTAACACTCTCACCATACACCATTCACAGAACAGCATCTTTCTTCAATGCATCTACAAGAATGGTTTTAACCAGCCGCAAAATAAAGAAAGAACATGGCATATTACCAGAAGTTCCACATATTAGCAAAGGTCGGGTTATAACAAAGAAAGAGAAGGAAGCAGTGTGCACTTTCTATGAATCAGATGAAATAAGCAGAATATGTCCATATTAGCAAAGGTCGGGTTATAACAAAGAAAGAGAAGGAAGCAGTGTGCACTTTCTATGAATCAGATGAAATAAGCAGAATATGTCCAGGTAAGAAGGATTGTCTATCAATTAGGAATCATGAAGGAGCGAAACAACTACAGCAGAAACGATTGGTGCTTGGTAATTTACGTGAGATTTTCATTGTTTTCAAGGCAAATGACACATCCAAAAATAGGTTTCTCATCATTTGCTGCATTGAGACCCAAGTGGTGTGTCTTGGCAGGAGCTGGAGGAACACACACTGTGTGTGTCTGTACCTACCACCAAAATCCCAAACTTCAGCTATCAGCTTTGGGGGAAAAACAACTATCATATAAAGACCTCATTCTCTATGCAGTTTGTGACAGTGAAAAGGAAGTGTGTATGCTACAAAAATGTGCATTGTGTCCAGGAGAAGAAGGTGTTATTGCATTCCTTGAAGGATTGGAATCTGTTCAGGATGCAGTCGGCACCATAATTACATACAAGCAGTGGACTTCCACGGATCGGACAACCCTTATTAACATCGGTGAATCCCTTGAAAACTTCATTAAGTCTTTGGCAACTAGAATTTGTGCACTAACAAGACACACTTATGTGGCTGATGCACAAGCAAGTTTACTAAAAAAACTGAAAGCTAATCTGATGGTCACTGAAGGTATTCTCCTAGGAGACTTCTCTGAAAACTACTCATTTATTGTACAAGATGCTGCACAAGGTTACCATTGGGAAAATAGTCAGGCAACAGTTCATCCATTTGTGTTCTACTATAAAGTAAATGAAAATGATGTTGAAATTAAAGTTAAAAGTTATTGTTTCATTTCTGATGACATGAAACATAGTACAAACCTTGTCTTTGCGTTCTTAAAGCAACTGATCCCCATGATAAAAGAAGAGAGCTCAGGCCTGCGGAAGATTCATTACTTTACTGATGGTTGCGGAGGGCAGTATAAGAATAAATATAACTTCACCAATTTGTGTCACCACAAAGAGGACTTTGGACTAGATGCTGAATAGCACTTTTTTGCAACTTCACATGGCAAAAGTGCTTGTGATGGAGTCGGAGGCACAGCAAAAAGAATGACGGCTCGTGCCAGTCTTCAACGTACATTTAAAGACCAAATTCTGACACCACTTGACATGATGAAATTTCTGGATGAGAAAGATACCAGCACAAAATTTGTATTCTTATCGAAACAAAATGTCCAGCAGACAACTGAATTCCTGGAAAATAGATATAAAAATTCTGTAACCATCCCAGGTACTCGTAGATTTCATAGATTTGTGCCTATTAGTCATACCCAGTTGGAGGTTGGTGAGATTTCCTCAGGTCCTACAGAAATTATGACAGTTGTGCATCCATCGTTTAAAAATAATTTACATGAGCAAAAGCACATTTCAACAAGATATGACGCGTTCGGTGGAGAAGGGGCGAACGCAACATTTTCGAATTATGCCACAAAATGTAGTTAAAGTTTGTAAACTTTAAACCTTTGTATTTTTCCTGTTTATTGAAATGTTGTATGAATTTGAACACATATTTGAGTAAAATATTGTTGTGTAATATGTCAATATAATAAAACGCCAAGAAATTTTACATTATTATTTAGTGATAGCTTCTGATGTTAACTGGTGTAATCCATTATTTGGTCCTCTTCGTCAACTGTTGTATTACCTGCTTCAACTGTTTCGGTTTCTTCCAGTTCCTTTAACAATCTTGTATAATAGTTCACTGCAGTTGCAGGCATTAGGCCTGATAATTCTTTGAGATCTTTTATTTTTTCCTTAGTTATTGGCAGCAATTGGGAATACTTTGGTTGCAGTGTCTGCTGGGCTAGATTGAATAAACTGACAGTGTAGGATTTTTTTCCCTTTCTGCAGTCTGACGGGATGGCTATTATCTGGGGTTGTGCGGTATGCAGTAGATATTACGTAGCCTTCTTTGTGTTGAAAGTCAAATATTAACTTTCTTGCATCTGTAAATTTAGTAGTTGTTGATTTCCTAATGACAATGCACCACCTGAACTCCTCGATGAACCTATCTCACTAGTTTATCACCTGTCTTTAAACCTAAATTTTACCGTGAAAGAGTGCAGACTAACATCTAATTTTTTGCATAGGTAAAGCAAAGGTTTTAAAGGATAATATACAACAAAAAACTCATTTTTCGAATTTTGTGGCATTCGCCCCTTCTCCACCGAATGCGTCATATACAAGTTGGGGTATATGTAGCTTGTAACTATGATGATAAAATTTGGTTTGGATTGGTGGTTGAAGTATCAGAAGAATTTAGTGATTATAAGGTCAATTTTATGTCTCCACATGGAAGATGTTCTAAACATAGTTTCCCTTCTCGTCCTGACTCATGTTGGATGTTATCATCTGATATTATCCAGACAATGACTGCTCCATCATTGACAGCAGGTTCAAGAATAATTCAGTATGCCTTTGATGATCATGAGATGCTAACAGCTGAGGGTAATCATGAAGACCTGTTTGCCACAGTTTCCTGTTCTTGAGTCGAAAGTGTACAGAGCTCTAGTTTAATATGTATCTATAGAATACAGGTCTACATAATATGATACTCCTTTTTTACTCCTATTTTATATGATACTCCTATATATATATGTTTGTATTAATGTATTATTAATAAAAGTAATTATAAAAAAAAGTAAAATATTTCTAAGGGTGGAAAGGTGTGGTTGTAGGGGTGGAGGAGACCACAATAAAATAGAGATCTATATCATAGTTATACCTATGGTACCTAGCTTATATCTAAGTGATTTTGTATCACATTTCTAATAATATTTATTTTTGCTTAAGTAGTTTAAATAATGAATATCTCTAGATTTTAACAGTACATATATGCATATACGGTACATATGGCATTTTGCCAGAAATTTGAAAAATAGCCAATTTGAAAAATTCTTTAAGACAGTATAGTTGGTGAATAAGATACATTTTTATTGTTTATATTAAAAGTGCAATGATGGAACTTCATTTTGTGTAAAGAAATGTTTCCCCAAAATGTGTGAACTTCAAGGTCAAAAGGTCAATTCGTTCCTTGAAAAAGGGTGAACATTTTTATTTGTTCTCCTATTGCTGATTTCGTTGCGTTTTTGGATTCTACAGCTCATTCTGAGTCCAAAAACATATAGTTTCATATGGTTACGATAATTAGTGAATGTGTGAGGTGCATCCAAAGATGCTGACCTTGAGCTATTTTGACCTTAACCTTGATTTTTCTGACCTTCATAACTCGTGAAGTAATGGTCGTAGAAAGCTGAAACTTTCACAGCTGGCTTTCTTGCACAAACTTACCTTATACACCAAACATAAGCAAGATCTGAGATGGTCGGGTGTCAAAATGAAAATTTTTTGCTTCACCTGTGCTGGAACCCTCCTGTATAGAGTTCTACACTATGTTGAAATCAGCTCCGGAGTTACTTCAGAAGATTTCATCTACTGAAAAGTATGGGAATTAAAAAGCAAGTACGATAACATTGTGTATTGGTATGTCATAGATATAAGCCATTCTTATAAAATTAAGTTTTAAGCTATATATATATATATAATGGCCTATAAGCTAACTTTTTATTGCTGATTATGGTAGATCTTTGCTCAGGCAACATTTTTTCTTCAATAAAATTTTTAAAAAATTGATCCCTTCAAGGTCAAATCCTGAATTTTTTTTGTTTTTTCCAAATTAAGTGTTTTTTTATTAAATTATCCAAATGAAAGTACCATTTTTGGAAACTAGAGCTCATTCCACTTCCATCCATATAAAGTTTATTAAGCTACGACAATTAGAAACTGAGATATAGGGATTTAAAAAATTCTTACATCATGATTTGGCCAAAATTTGACCTGACCCTAAATTTTGACCTATTTGACCGATTTTCAAAAAAATTTGGGAATTTGTTTTTTTCACTAAAAAACACCCCCAGACCAAATTTTATGTAGCTTGAAGACATGACCATGTTGTTTATCTGTCTATTTAACCTGGATTTACCCAGACAGACAGACTAGAAAAAGTACAAAAGAGAGCCACAAGGATACCACCATGCCTCAGACACCTTAGTTACAGAGAGAGATTGGAGCACCTAAACATGTTTTCCCTAAAGCGAAGAAGGTTACAAGGTGATATGATAGAAGTATATAAAATAATAAATGAGTTAGATAAAATAGACTTCCACTTTCTTTTCACAAAGGATCACAATGATAGGACAAGAGGCCATAGCCTAAAGCTTTTTCAGCAAAGATGTAAATCACAGTTACTACAACACAGTTTTTCAAATAGAATAGTAAAATTCTGGAATAGCTTAGATGAAGTAGTTGTGAATTCCCACACTTTGGAGACTTAAGAATAAACTAGATAAATTAATAACAGAGGTATTTGGTAATGACATTTTGCTGGAACTGGTAATGGTGTGAAGAGGTTTGTGAACCTTTCCCACATATACATATAGTTTATTTCTTATTTGGGTAAATCTCATCACCCACACAGAGTGATGGGATGTAAGGAGGCAGCATCTTGGGTTAGGGGGTACTCTCTGTCTTTATACCCCCCATTTAAAGAGATTTCTTTGTTGAGTGGTGCCCCCAATAGCACTGTGATGTATGAAAGACTCATTATGTTCACTTGCCTCATAGACACCTTTAAATGGGAGACCCTGAATGGGTGTAAATTCAAATACTCTATACAGTCTTTACATTCCCACCCACTCCTTTTATCTTAATTGTAGAGCTTGTATTATATTATTCAGGTTATAGTTATATAGATCCATGTAAAACTTCTTGTGATGAGATAACCATATGATGTCTACAACTAGTACAGTAATGGTATTGATGAATGATCCACAACATCCAAAGTTTTGAAGTTAATGTACAGCTAGTAGATGTGTGACAATCTGCAGATCAATTGGATATTAATTTTGCATGTAACTATATTTATGGTTTGTTTATATTAACAGTGGAGCCACCCAGATGGGCTGAAGGGCCTCTAGTGTGCCAACTATAAAATTTTTACCATGTTACCATGAAAAGAGCGGGTAATATTAACCCAGAAAAATTTATTTTTTACCAAAAGTTCAGGTCATGTGACCAGAAACATAAACCAATTAACCTACCTGGGCATTCAATTAATCATTTAATTAATCATCTAGGGCATATGACAAATCAAGTTCTCAAAGTCGAAACCATACAAATGGCATGTCATAATTGTATCACAACCACCACCAAACTGAATCCAATTAAAAAATTAAAAAATAGCTAGAACAGAAACCAACAAACTAATTAAGTTGCAGAGTAACAGGACATCATACCACCCCCAACTACAAATACACTAAATATAGTATATACGCATTATACAGTATATTATTATTATTTTCTACAATAGTTTGCACAACAAATGAGTAACAAATTTGAATAAAGCAACTAAAACTACCTCATAAAAAGTTATCTTGATGTACAGGTCCAGCTCATGTCATTTAAAACATATTAACCAATTTCAGTTGACCTAACCAGGCATTTAATTAACCTAATTGGGCATTCAACACCCAGGTGCACAACCTCGGGACCTAATCATTACTTAATTATTTTAATTTTATTATTTTAATTAACATTTGTTTTTGTTTGAACCAATCATAGCAAAGCCTATTGCGTGACTTACAAAGTCAAATGTAAAATGTTAAATATCTCACTTACACGTAATTTACAACAAAAATGCCATAGAAGAAGTGTCTTGGATTTGTCAAAACTACCTATTGTAAAGACAAAATTCCCAAGATTCTGTGGTTGCACGAAACTGCAATAATACCAATTTATCAACCAATGATTTGGTGTAAAAATGAAACTTTCAACAAACAAGTACAGGTAACGCTGGAGTAACCCTATACTAGTCAAAATAAACAGTTCCAGAATGCAGGATCAATCTCAACTGCCCTGGTTTAAGTAATATTATTATAGGTTTGTTTATGGTGCGTTCAACCACTTCAGGTCATTTACACCTGCAAAGAAAGAAATTCTATCTACAAAGGGAAGGAAAAAGTTAAACCATCTTCAGATCTGGGGCCGGCTCCAGATCACAGGTAAGTGATGAGGCCTGTTAGTATCACTAACTAGTGAAGCATGAAGTCATAAAGGATAGTACTGGTTAGGGGTGCACCAGATATGAATTTTTCATATCCAGCTAGATACTAGATATGGCCATATCTATCCAGCCAGATATATATTATTAGGTACCATACCATATTAATATATTTTTACACTCATATTGCTATGTTTTGTCTTGCATTAGGGGCAAGCACCCCCCCAAATATAAGATAAATAATAATTTAACACATTTCATGTGAATGCCAATTTTTGAGTTTTCTTCCCAGTGCAAATGGCAACAATTCGCTACTGACATCAGGAGGCTGCCAAATCTCAGAGGAGGAGGATGTAAGTATTTTACTCTTGGTATTTTGAATCCACTTCATTGAAAAGAATGTGTACCCACCGGTGGGTCATATCGCAGAGAAGTTACAAGTTTTGTATTCTACTGCAATATGACCCACCAGTGGGTTCATTGTTTTTTTCAATATAGTTTAAATATAATCATTTGTTTTATACTTTATAGGCTATGAAAATGACTCGTGTGCTACTGGGTGTAGCTCTTTTGCTTTATAGGCTATATACCGTATATCTACTGTATATATATTCTACTCACATACCTGGCTATTATTTTTGCTCTCTCTCTCTGTCATAAAGGTTATGACATTTTTTCTGGATGTTGTAAACTTTATACTTGGGGTGTGACACTCGCAGGGGGTATAAAGGTTATGACATTTTTTCTGGATGTTGTAAACTTTATACTTGGGGTGTGACAGCCCTCCGGTCCCGAGTTGTGGGATTCTAGAGAAATTGGCTGCCAGTTTCTTTAGGTTCTCTCTCTCTTTCGGGAGGGCGGGTAAAGTATGTTGTACAATCCTGTCCCGTGGGTTACTAGGACCCCATCCCATCCCTACTCTGTCCTTTTAGCTTACATTAAGGATGTTCTCCTCTGACTGAAAAAAAAAAAAAAAAAAACCTTTTCTTTTAGTATAAAGTATTTTTCTCTTCTTTTACTATTAGGACCCTACTGCTACCTCATGCGTGGGAAGAGAGGCTTTGGAACCTCTATAAATAACACCATTTAACGCTCGTAGGTTGTGAGACTGGGATGGAGGGGTCCCAGGCGTAGGGGCGCGATGAATGGAGTGTGGCTAGTGCCCCGTTAAGCCCATTCCTAACGCGTAATGGCCTGACCAGCCCCCTGCGACCGTTCTTTGGTGACCAATTGATGGTGCTTGGCTGTACTGCTCTGAGGTGAGAGAGCTTTACTGCCCAGCTGGCTGCCAGGCCAGCGTAAAGTCTCGGGCGTAGACTCTGGGTCTGGTGGGATATCCCTTGAACACTGGATTCTAAGAGTTTGGCCGCTTGTGAGTGACTAGTAAGACTTAGTAAGGGGCTGCATCTCGCTGGCGCTCCTGGCGGAAAATCCGTGATGCCTGCGTCGCGAGTGTTTGTCAGTTGGTAGCTGCGACACGTTTGGGATTGTCCGGCCCTGGGGAGACCTTTGGTCGGTGCGGCAGCAGCGAGAGGTGTAGTCTTCTGGAAGGGATGAACGTCACTTGCAAGTAGGTGGATGCGTCTACGCGCGGGATGAATTCACCCCCACCCCCTTTTTTATATACTGGTCAGAACGTTTTTGATAGTTTTCATTGCTAGAACGCTTTATCTTATTCAGAGTATTCAGAAAAAAAAAAAAAAATATGGCAGGGCCAGCTAAATTGAAAGCAGAATGCTTTAAATGTAAAGTTAATCATTGGTGCGTTGACTTCCCTGAAGGTAGTATCAGCGATATCACATCCCTTAGTGTATGTTTGTTTTGTAAACTTAGAGACAACCACGAAAAGGAAGTTAAAGAGCTAAAGGAATTAGTAAAAAAGCTTGAAGCTAGGGTCGTCGCACTGGAAATCCAACCCAGTGGACAAGATCAAACTAAAAACACACCAGCAGATTTAAACTGTAAGATTAAGCATCTAGAACAAAGCGTGGCACGCTTGGAAAACACTGACTATTCCGGAAAATAGAACGGAGGAACAAGAATTCAAATTGGTCAAAAATAAAAGACCCTCCAAACCAAAACCAAAACATAAGGATTTGGAACCCATTACCATCAAAAATAAGTTTCACTTACTTGCTGATGAGGAGGATGAATCCTTTTTAATTGGGGATTCTATGCTAAGGAATCAAGGGGACTTTTTCGGAGCAAGACGGGTGACCAAGAGAAAACTCCGATGTTTTCCGGGTGCCACAAGCCAGATAATTAATAGGGAATTAGGCAAAATTAATATCAAGAATAAGAGTTGCCCTATCATTGTCCATGTTGGTGGCAATGACGTTTTTCTGGGAGGGACAGGAGGGCAGACAGAGCCCATTATAAAAGAATTTAAGAACCTAACTGACAAGGTTAGGGATAGGACAGACATGGGTATGGTCGTAGGAATTCTCCCTCGAATGCGTGCTAGTGATTATACTCTAAGTAAAGCCATTAGCATAAATAAAAGAGTTAAACGCATGTGTGAGGAAAAAGGCCTAAAGTTTGTCGATTTTTGGCCTACATTCTACGGAAATGGGGAATACTTTGGTTCGGACGGGATACATTTTAACCAGAAGGGGAAAAAGAAGTATGGTGATTTACTGAACATTAATTTGTATAATCTTTTTAAACTAGGACCCCCCAAACCAGTAATTGATCCTGCTTCCCAAACAGTTAAACCTACTCCCCCAGCAGTTAGTCACCCTCCCCCAGCAGTTAGTCACCCTCCCCCAGTAGTTAGTCACCCTCCAACAGCAGGTAGTGACTCTCCTTCCACGTTGGAGGGGACTCAGGCTCCTGCGGAGTTGTCCCCTCGTTAGTGAGGGGCTCTTCAACTCCCGACAGCCCTGGCTGTTCGGGAAACGGGTCGTGCTAGGGGGCGGTCAGAACAGGGGAGGCTCCCTCCGTGCAATGCTTTTTAATGCTAGGTCGATCAGGAACAAGTTTGAGCTACGGGCGCTCTTAGCATCAGAATACCAGGATATCGTTGCTATCACCGAGTCCTGGATTCATACTGATCGTAGGGACTACGTTGGGGAGTTCGAAATTCCCGGGTATAGAATGTTTCGCAAAGACCGCACCCGTGGGGAGGGGGGTACTAATATACGTCAGGGACACGTTGAGTCCGGTTGACTGCCAGTTCCGGTCGGAACGGGAGCTGCTTGGCGTCGATCTGAACGTGGGAGGGACGAACTATAGGTTAATCTTGGTGTACAGACCTCCGCATCTCCTCCTCGAGGAGGATACAGCCCTGTACACCGAACTCAGTAGCCTGCTAGGGGATAGGGTGTGTGTAGTTTTAGGAGACTTCAACTGTCGCGGCATAAAGTGGGAAAACAGGACTGCCGATGCTGAAGGGAGGAGGCTAGTTGACTTTGCTGATGAGAACTTCCTCACTCAGTGGGTCAACGAGCCTACACGAGGCGAAAGCGTTCTAGACTTAGTATTCACGACCGAAGACAACCTCGTCACTGGCCTCACCGTTGACGAATCATTGGGCGGGAGTGATCACGGTCTTATTAGGTTCTGTGTGCGTCCCTCGGGTGAAGCGTAGTAACTCGAGAGGCAGTAAGCTCGATCTCCGGCGGCGAACTTTGTTAGCCTCAGGGATAGCGTAGGAGAGATGGGGTTAGAGGTTGGCGGCGATGTTGAGGGAGTGTGGAGTGCATTCCGGGACGAGTTTATGGTGCTGCAGTCTGCTGCCATACCCTCAAAACCGGTCACCCCTGCTTCAACGCAGCCTAAGTGGTTCAATCGTGACATCGCTTCGGCTATCCGAAATAGGAAAGTAGCGTATAGGAGGGCGAAGGCCAATCGTTCCCACGAGAACACTGAAGCGTATGTCCGACTGTGTAGGGAAGTGAAGGCGAAGGTTAGGCTAGCGAAACGTAACGAAGAACTACGGGTGGCAAGCCTCTGCAAGGGGAACCCTAAGGAATTCTTCAGTTATGTTAATAGTAGAAAGCCCATTAGAAGCATGATAGGTCCGTTAAAGGATGGAAGCGGCGTTCTGCGGACATCGCTAATGTGCTTAATGAGTACTTTGCGGGAGTGTTCACCAGGGAGGATACCCGCGTCATCCCCGAGCCAGGCGTGAGGCACGAAGGTGCTGGCCTGGATAGTGTTAGATGTACCGCGACAGTCGTTGCCGATAGAATAGACAAACTGAGCGCGTTTAAGGCTCCTGGGCCAGACCAGTTTCTCCCCAGAGTGTTGCGAGAAGTGCGCGACCAGGTGGCTCCCCACCTGGCTACAGTCTTCAACAAATCGTTGGAGATGGGCCAGGTGCCTGGTGACTGGAGGGAAGCCAACGTGACCCCTATCTTTAAGAAAGGGGATCACGAAAGTCCAGGGAACTATCGTCCCATTAGTCTCACTTCAGTTGTAGGTAAATTATTAGAAGGGATAATAGCTGATAGGATCGTTGACCATTTGGATTCCTACAAGCTGCTTGGGGACTCCCAACATGGGTTTAGACGGCATAGGTCGTGTCTCACCAACTTGCTCGAGTTTTTCCACGTCATGTTGAGTGAGTACGATAAGAGTAGGGCGATTGATATACTTTATCTCGACTTTCAGAAAGCCTTTGATAAGGTACCTCACCGCCGGCTAATGGCGAAAGTGCGCGCGCTGGGTATCGGTGGGGAAATAGGTAGGTGGATTGAAAACTGGCTGAGGAATAGGCGGCAGAGGGTGGTAATTAAAGGGGCTAGTTCGGGTTGGGCCTCGGTCACTAGTGGGGTTCCTCAGGGTTCCGTTTTGGGGCCGCTGTTGTTTATCATTTACATAAATGATATCGACGGTGGCATCGTCAGTCGGATCGCCAAATTCGCTGATGACACCAAGCTTGGGGCCAATGTTGGGACGCCCGAAGCGATCGAGGAACTGCGTGCGGACCTAGGTAGGATAGGAGAGTGGTCCGAAAAATGGCAAATGCCGTTTAACTTGGGTAAATGCAAAGTGATGCACATTGGCTACGCCAATCCCAAGTCGGACTACTCGATGTTGGGTAGTAATATCGAGGTGACTGATTTAGAAAAGGACTTGGGTGTGCTAATTAGCAGCGACCTTAAGTTTACGAAACAGTGTGTAGAGGTGGAAAAGAAAGCCCAGAAACTATTGGGTTATATCAGGAGGCAATTTCAGTTTCGGAACAAGGAGATTGTGCTCTCACTGTACAATTCCCTTGTTCGGCCGCACCTGGAGTATGCTGTGCAGTTCTGGTCGCCCACCCTCAGGAAAGATATTGAGAGGCTGGAGCGAGTGCAGGCGAGGGCCACAAAGTTAATCCCTTCCGTTAGGCATATGGGCTACAATCGACGGTTACGCGCCCTGAACTTGTTTTCGCTTGAAACTCGGAGGCTGCGCGGTCAACTGATCGAGGTTTTCAAGCTCTTACGCGGGTTCAACGATGTCGATTTTAGAAGTATGTTTAGTTTAAATGATAACCCAACTCGCAACAATGGTTGGAAGTTGGATTTGAAACGGTTTAGGACTAGTGTGTGTGGGAATTACTTTACGTATAAGATCTGTGACACATGGAACAGGTTACCTTCGGAAGTTGTGAACAGTTCCTCTGTGGATCAGTTCAAGAAAAGGGTAGACGAAATCTTGCACACTATTTGAGTGTGTAAAGACATTTAGGACCTCAGTCTGCGGAAATTTCTTTTCCTATAAAATAGTTAATATCTGGAACCAACTTCCCTCAGAGGTTGTTTCCAGTCAAAGTGTAAATGTGTTTAAAAATAGGCTAGACAAAGTACTGAATACTCTCATAGTTTAAGACTAAAACATAAGAAAACTCTGCAGGAGATCGCTTGCACGGTGTCTCTGTGAGCAAACTAAATATAGAGCTATTTATATATTCTCCATTTTCCTGTAAAATTTCCTTGGCTACTTTTCCAGGGTCAAGGTATTTTCTTCAACCTTTTTCCATACCTGCCTCTGGCAGGGAGGGAGCGGAGGGTGGGGAGAGAGCCTTCTACTTTTCTATCCAGTTTTCTACTACTGCTAGGATAGTTGAAAGAAAAATAAACTTTTACAAAATTTTCCCTGGCACCCGTTGCCATTGGTACCTCCTCGGTATGGGCCGCAAGGCCTTTTGAGGTACTTCTTTTCCTTGTAACTCTCTCTCTCTCTATATATATGTAATATGCTTTGTATATCCTACACATATATTTATTTTTATTCTACTCTTCAGAATTAGAATAATGAATCCATCATCGTTTTATAGAGGGCCAAGTCAGCTGAGAAATATGGAAGATGATTTGAGTTCACATGATTCCTTAGAAGATATTGATGATAGTTCATCAGACAATTCATATTATGTGCCAAAAGATTCTTCTTCATCTGAAGAAGAACCAGAATCAAATGAAACAACTGCTGAATCAGATGGAAATCCTGATGACTTGGAAGAAAGTATATCAATTTCTTCCAATTCATGAACATCAGTGAGTACCAAAACACGGGAAATCATTGCTTTGGAAAATGATAAAGGTGTAAAAGTATTCAATTGGAAAGAGAAATGGAATATGCTCACACTATCTACAATTCCAGAGCACGATGACAAACTGGTTGCAACAGGCAAAATATCCAGAGTGGGTATTGAAATAAAAAAGTCCCAGTGTGTCTTAGATTATAATATTGCAAAAAAAGGTGTTAACGTTTCAGATCAAATGTCATCCTACTACACAGCTCTGAAAAAAACAAATAAATGGTATAAAAAAGTCGCGATGGAACTAATCACTGGTACATCCATTGTAAATGCCTGGATTTTATTCAATAAATATTATGCTGAAAAGAAATGGTCCTTGAAAATCAAGAAAAAGATGCAAAGGTTGTTATGACATATCTGTAAGTGAGGGCTCAAAAGTAGCATCAAAGAAAGCCAAAAAAGTTTCTACCTATTGCAATATGTGTGAAGGAAAACCTTATTTATGTATTTCTTGCTTTAGAGTAAGGCACACCAGTTAAAAACTAATAAAAAAATTTTATATTTTTTATAGCAAAAGTGTAATTTTATAACTTTTACTCAAAGCTGGTTGGAAATGTATTTTTTTCAAATTCAAATTTATGTACTTCTTGCATTAGAGTAAGGTACACCAGTTAAAATATTTTATAAAACCTTGAAAACTAATAAAACTAATTTTTAATTTTGTTTTTTACAGCAAAAACGTAATTTGTTTTATTAATTTTCCTCAAAGCTGGTTAGAAATGAATTTTTTTCAAATTCAAATTTTCAGCTCCAGTTGTTATCGATTTTCATAAGATAAATATTAAAAATACTTATTTTTACTAATTTCAACCTTCTGGTTATCCATTGCAAAGATAAATTATTCATATTTACATTTAACAGGTCATTTATAGCCAAAAATAAAAAATATGTATTTTTCTAATTACGACCTACCCGTGGGTTATATCACACCAGACAAAAGGTGGTGATGACTCACGGGTGGGTCGTATCGCAAGAAATGTGTTAAGTATATTCAGATGTTTAATTGTTTTGTTCTCTTTCAGGTTCTTGTGTTGTATTAAACTATTAAGTATTAATCGTGACAAGTTTTGTGTGGTCACTGTATACAATAAATGATCCTAGCAATATCACTGCAAAATGTAATATTTGCCAAAAGATTATCAAACGTGGGATGGAGAAAGGTGGCCAAAAGTCTTTTAGCACAACACCTCTTCATAATCATTTGAAGATTAATCACCCAAAAGAGTATGCTGAAGCCAAAAACGAAAATGACAAAAAAGAATAGCTGCGACTGAATCAAAGGAAATAGGCATAGATAGAATACAGGCTAGACCATCAACTTCTACTGGTAGTACTCTGAAAGGAGAGAAAATGGACCAAATAAGTAAGCAGATCTCAATAGAGGAAAGCTTTTCATCTAAAAAAAATATGGGACATCAATGACTCCAGGTCTGTGATGATTCACCATAAAATTGGCATGATGATGGCTTTGGACAACCAGCCATTTACTTTAGTTGAAGATGATGGTTTTATTGATCTAATAGCCTACCTCCAACCCAGATATCTCTTACCGAGCAAAAGGTACTTCTCTGATACTATAATTTGCTGTCTTTATAATGAGTTCAAGTCTAAAATTGCTCAGAAGCTGGAAGAAGTAAAGCATGTCAGCTTTTCTTCAGATATATGGACATGCACAAACTCTCAAGAAAGTTTTTATCATTATCGGGTCACTGGATAGGTAAAGATTTTGAAAGATACGATGCTGTGCTACATGTCTCTCATTTCTCAAGGTCACAGTGAGATGGTATGGTTAACACCCCAAGTTGGTGGGAACCCCACTATTGGGAAGGATTCCTGAGAGCTCCCAAACCCCTCAGTAGGGCCTGGGAGGTCTCAGTAATCCCAATTGGGCCAGAGCTTTCTTAGAAAGCCAAGCTTTCAGAGTTACTAAAAATGTTTTTCTTCTCTTTTTAATTGATTATAACAGATTTGAAATTCTCTCAATATAGAGAATGTTAAAAACATTGAGGCAATCATATGCCTGAGTATAACAGCTTTGAAATTCTCTCAGTATAGAGAACAAGAAGCAGCTTGAGGCAATCATATGCCCATTTCAAGAGAGAGGAAAGCATCTCACTTCTCCTTGATGGTGTGGTAGGTGATCCTATAGTCTTGTTTTTACCATTGGTGTTTTGTATTGCTTAACCATTAGCTATAAGAACCATGTCTCACATATTTGGATCACTTAAAATTATCATGTATCAATCATTTTTGAATGCCTGATTTCCTTTATAAAGACCTTGTTGAAGAACCTAACTTCAGTTATCAACATGCATCACAATGGATGTTGAGCTTTCTCAGGCTGTGAACTAAATTGTACCTTTAACTGCCTTATGAGCAATATTAATGCAAATACATATCCCAAAATTTTAGAACATTAATTATCATTGTCAGTTTTGCTCCCTTTTCTGGCATCATTGCACTCATGGATTCCTGTGAGTCCACTGATGACAGTGCTGGGGGGATAATCTCTAAATGTTGTTGGTTTTTTTCTCTTTATCAGGGATTTGTTTTTGGCTGGGACATTTGTTTATTGAAGTGAATTTGGACAAAGCTTTTTCTTCCCCAATGCCTGCACAAATGCTGAAGCCAGTGTTCACATATTTTTTGTTATAAACATTGCTTTTGTTTGTACTGATTGAGCCAACAATACCTTTAATGATTGTGAGATGAAGTGGAGTTTAAAATGACACATCTGGGACTTATCAGGTTTATACAATTTGGGTAACACTCATTGACTTTGCCCTAGTGACTAATGTTCTTTGTTTTTTTTGCATTAGTTATGTAAGTTACTTTTTTTCTGTAAGTCTTGTCTCCTTTGTGTGGTAATGGGCTGGTGATGGCCAATAATTTAATGATTTTATTTTATGTTGACATTTTTGTGTGTGGTATGGGACTAATGATGTTTGTTTCTTTTGTTTTGTAGTAATAATTTTTTTCAAGTGCTTAGTTGGTTCTGAATACACATTGGTGTATGATCAATAAAATTGTTCATATTTTCTTTAGTTACCTGTAGTGATGTGAGTCGTTTTTTATTGTCATTTTTTTGTCATTTTTTTTTTGTTTAAAATGAAGATACTTTTTTTTTTTTTTTTTTTTGTTTTTATTGTTTTAAACTTATTCCATATTTTTCTTCCTTTAATCTAATAAGTATATTAGTATTAGCTATAATTTACTATACTACCATGCTTATACGGTTATACCTAGTATATATAGTCATTTAGAAAAACTGAATCACACAAAAAGTATATAATAGAAATAAAAAATGAGGGTTTGTTTTTCCTATGTATATATATTTTTTAACTAGAACATGAAACATTCTTCCTCGTTTCAAACAATATACATAATTGTGATTGGCAAGAGTACCAGTATATATATTCCAGATAGAAAAAAAAATATTCACCTTTTTGTTAACCTAATGTTGTTTAACCTTCATTTCCATGGAAGAATCATCACTAGATTGGGTAGAGCATATATGCTAGTTTCAATATCACAGGTACTGGTATAATATACATAATAAAAAATACATAATACTGGTATAAAACAATATATATAATTGTGATTGGCAAGAATACCAGTGTGTGTGTATATATATATATATATATATATATATGAACAGAAGGATCAACACAACGGCAAACATTTTCATTTATTTGTACTTCAGACGTTTCGACAAATCTTTTGTCATCATCAGTGAATTAAGTCTTAAAACCTTAAAACAAAAGTGAAAAGTGAAAATTGGGCTTGTCAGTCCGTACCAACCGTCCCTTCAGTAGCCCTCCACAATCCGCAATTAGAAACCATAGTAATGAAAACGACCATCCCCTTCACAAAACTCAGTTTGAAATTTTAACTAGATCCAATAACCTTACAGAACTCCGAATTTTAGAATCTTTGTACATCTATAGAAACAAACCCTCCCTTAATAATAATAGCTCATCCTACAAATTACAACTCTTTTAACTAACCAACCGATTCTCACAGACATACCTTTTCTAATCCTCTGACCATCCAGTGTTCTCTTAGACTGCCAAGTATGGAGGTGGATGTAAACATTGTATATTTACCTATTGAGGTAATTTAATTTAATTTTAGTTTTTATAGTGATGAAATTTAAATGATTTTAATTTTGTATTGATGCAATTTTCATTTTGCTTTAAGGTTTTAATTTTAATGGTTTTAATATTGTATTGATGTAATTTTCACTTTTTACTTTTGTTTTAAGGTTTTAAGACTTAATTCACTGATGATGACAAAAGATTTGTCGAAACGTCTGAAGTACAAAAAATAAATGAAAATGTTTGCCGTTGTGTTGATCCTTCTGTTCATCTGTATGCTCCATTTTCCTAAGGAGAAGTCAATAGCTTTGATATTAACCCAGAGATATGGCCGATCGACATTGAACTATTATAGACAATGTGAAAGAGTCTATTTGAAACTTAACAAGGCTATTTGTGATGAGAGTTTCTTGTCTAAGTGCAAAAGTTATAATATTGTGCCTAATTTCCTTAGATTTAAACTTTATAATAAACGCCTCCACAACTCCAAACTATATAAATCATGGCAACATAAATTATTAAATTTGGAGCTTCAATCAAAAACTAAAACAGTGAGTTTTCTCAAGCTGAAATATAAGAATTCTCTGGTCTAAAATCTAGGGTGTCTTATATTGATTATCATTGTTCAGTTACTAAATTTCAAACTTGCTGTGATAAAATTGTCAATAGACATAAAAGGATACATGCTGCCAAATTGGAAAAATTGGGAATCACTCAGTCATTTTTTAATAATCCAGATAATTTTATTTTTAATTTCTCTAATAGAGTTTTAAGTATTAGAGAGAAAGAAATATTGTCATTAGGCTTAAATTTTGATCTACCTCATTATAAACTAAATTTTTATAAATTTTTCTCTGGCTTTGAAAATCTTCTCATGAATATTAAGAATTGTGAGATCCGACCAAATTTCTCGTTTCATAACTTGGTAAAACAAGTGGAGAGCATCTCTTTTAAGAATTTTTATAATTTTAAACCCCATAAGGTGTTTTCTCCCCTCTTTAATAAGCAAGATTTTAAAATTCTTAATAATTTGAAAAAGGATAACTCTGTCATCATTACAAAACTGGATAAGGGTAAAGGAGTAGTGCTGATTGATTCAACAGTTTACATAAATAGAATGGAGACAATTTTGTCGGATACGTCTAAATTTAAAAGGGTAAAAGAGAATGTTCTGTCTAAATTACTAAAACTCGAAGATAAACTTAATAGGTGTTTGCGTAAATTAAAAAATAGTAATATTATTGCTGACAATACATACAATTTTTTATTTGCTTCTGGTTCTAATCCAGGAATTCTATATGGTTTACCTAAAGTCCATAAGCCAAATTTCCCACTAAGACCTATTCTTTCGGCATGTGGTACATTCAATTATAATTTAGCCAAATTCTTCGCTCCCTTGCTTTCAAAACTCACCTTTAATGATTATTCTATTAACAACTTGTTTGATTTTGCTAGAGAGATAAAAGAGATCAATCATGCCGATTCTCTTACTATGGCCAGTTTTGATGTCTCGTCATTGTTTACTAATGTCCCGTTAAAAGAAACATTAAATATCATACTAAATAAGTTATTCACTACTGATAATACTCTTATTAATGGCCTCACTCAGACTCAATTTAAAAACCTTCTCGAAATAGTGTGTTTTGATAATCTTTCCTTATTTAATAGCAACCTTTACAGCCAAATTGATGGGGTAGCTATGGGTTCCCCGTTAAGCCCAACACTAGCAAATGCATTTCTTTGCCATTACGAAGAAATTTGGTTGAAAAGTTGTCCTAGTAGTTTTAAACCCATATATTACAGAAGATACGTGGATGACACTTTCTTAATATTTAACCATCCTTCACACGTAAAACTTTTTCTTGATTATCTTAATAAACAACATAGTAATATTAAGTACACGTGTGAAAATGAAACAAATAATAGCTTACCTTTCCTGGATGTTTTAGTTAAACGGGCTCATAATAAGTTCCATACTTCACTATTTCGAAAACAAACTTTTACTGGCTTGGGAACCAATTATTTAAGTTGTATGTTTTATAAATATAAGATTAGTGCTATAGTAACATTATTAACAAGAAGTTACCGTATTTGTTCGGATTACTTTTCGTTAAACGAAGAATTTAAATTTTTAAAACAGTACTTTATTAACAATTACTACCCTTCTCATCTATTCGATAACCAATTAAAGAAATTTTTAAATAATACTTTTGATACTAAACTACCCATAACTACAGTACAAAAAGAAACCAGATATATTAAATTACCTTTTTATGGTTATTTATCATTGCATATTCGAGGTGAATTGTCCAAACTGCTCAAGTCTAGTTATCCCCAAATAAATTTTAGATTTGCCTTCATCAACCCACTTAAATTATCAAATTTTTTAAAGTTCAAAGATGAATTCCCCAAAACTGTATGCCCCAATGTTGTTTACAAATACACGTGCGACAGCTGTAAGGCTGCGTATATTGGCAGCACTCAACTCCAACTGGAGGTGCGCCTTTCTCAACATTTGGGCTTGTCAGTCCGTACCAACCATCCCCTCAGTAGCCCTCCACAATCCGCAATTAGAAACCATAGTAATGAAAACGACCATCCCCTTCACAAAACTCAGTTTGAAATTTTAACTAGATCCAATAACCTTACAGAACTCCGAATTTTAGAATCTTTGTACATCTATAGAAACAAACCCTCCCTTAATAATAATAGCTCATCCTACAAATTACAACTCTTTTAACTAACCAACCGATTCTCACAGACATACCTTTTCTAATCCTCTGACCATCCAGTGTTCTCTTAGACTTTGCCAAGTACGGAGGTGGATGTAAACATTGTGTATTTACCTATTGAGGTAATTTAATTTAATTTTAGTTTTTATAGTGATGAAATTTAAATGATTTTAATTTTGTATTGATGCAATTTTCATTTTGCTTTAAGGTTTTAATTTTAATGGTTTTAATATTATATTGATGTAATTTTCACTTTTGTTTTAAGGTTTTAAGACTTAATTCACTGATGATGACAAAAGATTTGTCGAAACGTCTGAAGTACAAATAAATGAAAATGTTTGCCATTGTGTTGATCCTTCTGTTCATCTGTAAGCTCCGTTTCCCTAAGGAAAAGTCAATAGCTTTGATATATATATATATGTATAGAAATGACGTAAGTATAGAGGAGCGTTCTGCACACGCGGAAGAGAAATAACGAACAAATGAAAAATGAGGTGAACCGCCCAGGAATCGAACCCAGGGCCTTCCGATTACCGGTCGGATGCGCTACCATTACACCACGGACCTCGATCAGTCATAAGTCGAAATTCTCCTACATAGGGCAGAAACCAATGCCCTGAGAGGGCACCCTCACAAATCGTGAATATGTACATTTAACTGCAATGACCACGCAGTATATTAATGTATAGAAACGACGTTCATTTGTTCGTTATTTCTCTTCCGCATGTGCAGAACACTCCTCTATACTTACGTTGTTTCTATACATTAATATACTGCGTGGTCATTGCAGTTATATATATATAATATATATATATATAATATTATATATATATATATATTCCAAATAGAAAAATAAAAAAAAATAAAATATTCATCTCTTTCTTTAACCTTTGTGTTAACCTAATGCTGTTTAACTTTCATTATCTGATTCTATTTCCATTGAAGAATCATTATCACTAGATTGATTAGAGCATATAGTTTCAATATCACAGGTACTGGTACTTATTGCAGATTTGGATGTTGACGAAGCCAATGTAGCACCATGTTTTACTTCACTTTCTTGGAATTTTGCATTTTGGGATATAAATACTAGCTTTGCTGCTCTGTCTGTGCTTAATCAGTTTCTTTTGGCTGTATGGATATTACTGTATGTGCTAAATGATCTCGGAGGTAATGAAAGGGCGAAATAGAGGTGTATGAGTTTGTGTAGGTATATATGTGAGTATGCTTGCGTATGTATGGGGTATATAATAGATATAAATGTGTGTATATAAGTATTTATGTATATATTGGTATATATGTATATGAGTGTATGTGTATGTATATATATGGATGGTCTTGGGGGGAAAATGTCATCACGGGTCTAAAGGATAGTTAAGTGGGAGATTCAAAATCCGAGGCATGGATGGGAGAGTCCTGGAAAGGTTGGACAATGGGCAGTCAGCTCCCAGCTAGTGTTCTCGCAAGTTTAACGGATCTCAAGATACAAGACTTTCAGTGCAAGGCGGCGGCAGCCAGTTTTTTTCTGTAAATAGGCTGAAAAGGACATTCTATACTGGTACCATATGGCCTATTTTATTATTTATTTATTTATTTATTTTTATAATATATATCATTGCAAAAGTATACCTTATAATTAAATTGGCAATATCTATATTAATTATTAAAAAAATAAAATAAAAACGACAAAAAAAAAAATAAAATGGACATAAAAAAACCATTTTTTAACATCACTAGTTACCTGTAAAAACTTGCCTGCGGATGCAGTTAACCTTGTAAGTGTTAATTGTTGTTTCGTTGATTAAATTAGGCAAAGGACATTTTACTTTTCTTAAATCCTCCCACCATAAGCCGAAGAGTAAGTCGTTAAAAGAGGCAGACTGGCTATGCCCCAGAGATCTTAAAGGTGAGAACCCAGTTTCAGATTGGTAGGAGCTGCCTATCTGACATAATCTCAACCACATTAAAATTGGTAACTTGCTCACCTCATTTCTCTCATTCTTAGCAGTGCAGGTGGTGCTGAAGTCAAAGGATTTTTATTCAATTGAAGGCCCTCTGGGTGGTCCTCACTGGCAGCTAAATCTCCCTCAGCAACCAGCAGCAGCTGCTGTGATCCCACTAACAGAGTATCCAGTAGGTGAGTAACACAAACGCATCTTTACGCAGATACACTTACTGACATCGCACCCCGTTTCAACATACTGGCAAGAATATATTTGAAAAGTTTCGCTCTATGTGGGATAGTTGGGATCTTGATGCAAATAAGAGGAATTTGTTGGTGAGGGATGGAGCTAGTAATATGACTTGGTAGTGACCTGGCTGAAATACCTTCAATACACTGCAGCATTCATTTACTCCAACTGGTTATTAGTGACTCAATTATGGTTCAGAGGGGTGTAATTGATATCCTTGCAAAAAGTCACTGCCTTGCAACTCACTTTAATCATTCTCCTTTGGCCTGTAACAATTTCAAACACATTCAAATGCAGCAAAATCTTGAGCCTCTCCTATTGGTTCAAGATGTCCCAACACGTTGGTTGGAACAGTGCATATTTGATGCTAGAAAGATTATATAAATTAAAAATTCCAGTGCAACTATATTTGGCTGATCGTAGTGAATTACCTACCATCACATCCTTTGAGTGGACACTGACTGATACAAAATCTCCTTAAAATATTAAAACCATTCTTCCAGCTAACTCGGGAAATGAGTTCGGAAAAATCAACTTTGTCTTCTGTAATCCCAAGCATTTGTATTTCATAAAGATTTCTTTCAAAGATTGGCCATCATGACCAAGGTATTGAAACGACAGAGAGAGAACTCCTGACTTCTCTTCAAGCACATTTCTTGTCAGAGAGTAATGATGGGAAGACTTTGAACATAATGAAAAACAGGGCTTATGTGACTGCGACTGCAATAGATCCGTGGTATAAGTTATCTTTCTTTCAACAAGATCAGAGAGAGCAAGCTAAATCCTGGCTGATTGAAGAAGTCATAGGTATTGAAAATGATAAAGGTGGTAATGATTCTAATGAAAATGAAGGTAATGAAAGTGGAAGCGAAAAACACACAAATTCTAGTTCTCCTATGCGAAAGAGGAAAGACGAAGAGGACATTCTTGAAGCATGTTTTATGGAGATCACAAAAGGAGAGCAATCTGGGGAAGTAAGTTACAAGAGAAGAAAGGTTGAAAAAAAGACTGCTCCTGTTCTACTGATTGCAGGGGAGTTAGACCAATATGCATCTGAACCTCTTGTAGATAGGAAACGCTGTCCAGTTCAAATTTGGAAGCAGGAGCGATTTCCTCTCCTTAAAACTATTGTTTCAAAGCTTCTCTGCACACCCGCATCCTCTGTATTTTCAGAGAGAATGTTTTCTGAATATGGAAACATCTATGAAGCAAGGCAATCCCGAATATTGCCTAAAAGAGGAGAAATGCTCTTGTTTCTCCACCACAATGGAAAAAAGTTCTAAATCACTATTGAGTTTTTTTTATTCTGAAGACCTCCAGGCTGAATGGCAGCATCTGACCTACACAATACTGCCCTCCATTCATTGATTTCATTCCAAGCATTTTATATTGTATTCAATGTATTGTTTTACATTTGTCAAGCTTGTAATGTTTTGTATTGTTTTGAAAATAAAGGAAAAAAAGGAGAAAAAAAGAATGGAAAGCAAGTGCAGGGCCCGTAGGGTGACAATAAAAATCGAAAGTTGGAGTTTTTTATTGGCCATTTGTTCAATGCTGCTACTACATGAGAAAACAATGTACTGTAAATATTAGGTCATTCAGATAATATTTAAGGGTGTCTCAAGTGAGGTAAATAATTTTCCTTATAACACAAATTAATTGTTCATTACCTAGTAAAAATAAATTAATTATTTTTTTAATTAATGTAAATAAACGTTACTTTTAGTTCATAAAGTTTAAGTGCAGGCGTACTCCAATCGTAATAAGTAATTAAAAAAATATTAATGAATAAGGAGAATTATTTACCTCACTGAGACACCCTTAAATATTATCTGAATGATAATATTTACAGTACATTGTTTTCTCATGTAGTAGCAGCATTGAACAAATGGCCAATAAAACACTCCAACTTTCGATTTTATTGTCACCCTACTTAGGGTGACAATAAAAATTGAAAGTTGGACTTTTTTATTGGCCATTTGTTCAATGCTGCTCCTATATGAGAAAACAATGTACTGTAAATATTAGGTCATTCAGATAATTTAAGGGTGTCTCAAGTGAGGTAAATAATTCTCCTTATTCATTAATATTTTTTTAATTACTTATTACGATTGGAGTACGCCTGCACTTAAACTTTATGAACTAAAAGTAACGTTTTATTACATTAATTAAAAAAATATTAATTTATTTTACTAGGTAATGAACAATTAATTTGTGTTATAAGGAGAATTATTTACCTCACTTGAGACACCTAAATATTATCTGAATGACCTAATATTTACAGCACATTGTTTTCTCATGTAGTAAGCAGCATTGAACAAATGGCCAATAAAAAATCCAACTTTCGATTTTATTGTCACCCTATGCAGCAGCAGGGGTCTAGCAATATTTTACTCTTTTTAAAAAATTTAACACCTAGACGTTCTTATAAAAAGCTCTTATTATATTAATAGAACTGTAATCATTAAGGATGGACAGATGTTTTATTTATTCTTGTCATCAGTATTGTGTTGATTTAATATAAAAAGTGTTGCTGGACTGGTTTAGGGGTGGGCCCTGGAGGGCTTTCCATTTGTTTTGTCTATAAAATATTATATGTAATGTGTTAGCATCATCATATGGCAGATTTTCATACAGGTGTTAATTTTCTAATGTCTTGGCTTATATCCGGCTGGATATGACCCATATCCTGCCAGATACCGGGTATTTTGCAATATGTGGCCGAATATCATATCCAGTACACCCCTAGTACTGGTACTTTATGAAAAACTAGCTGAGCATAAGAGGCTGATTGTTAGATTAGATGGAGGAATATAAATTAACTGACTTTAAGAAATCTAAAATGAGCTTAGAAGGCACAAGGCAAGATAAGACAGTAGAGAGGGTGAAATCAAGCTGTTCTGCAGTGCAATATGAATGAATATCAGATTGAAGTGAAGAAAAAACTGGGTAATCAATAAAAATGTTTCAATGTGAGAGTCATATTACACTGGAGACAGGAAGGAATGGGACAGGCACTAAAATAATGCCCATGCGTCAGGAGACATTCCCATAGTCTGAGCTGGGCTAGGACAGTCTGGTCCCTTTGGCTACCTATGTACGGTATGTTCCCAATCCCGAAGAACAGGTTTAGCATCGCTAAGAAAACTATTGCTATGATTCAATTGACACTGCCACCTGTTGCACACACGAGACTGTCAAATTCCAAATCTCAGGCAGGGAGAGTCGAAGACCAACTGCCTCTCCTGAGTGCACAGTAGACTTGGCTGCCAAGTCCACCACCTCATTGCCCAGGATTCTAACATGTCCAGGGACCCATAAAAGAACAAAACTGTAATGTGGAATAGATCTTAACAAGACAATAATTTTATTGACCAGAAAATGAGAAGTATTTCCTGACTTCAAAGCATGTAGAACAGAGAGAATCACAACAGATGAGAAACTTATGCTGTGTAGAATTTACAGAAACAAAATAAATTGCCTTGTAAAGGGCATACAGTTCAGCTGTAAATACTGAGCAATGAGGTGGCAACTTATAACCCAACAAGGTACCTTCAAAACTAAAGGCACAACCTACTCCAGTTGGGGACTTTGAACCATCAGTGAAAAGAACCTTGTAACCTAAATCTAGATATGATGCTTTCAATGAAAGAAACTCTCACAAAGTTATTAGCACAGGTTATAGATTTCAAAGCAGAAGACAATCTTAGGTCATAAATGACATCTACTGGAACCCAATTTGTAATTAGTGATAGGGAACTTGTAGCAATATCCTCTAAAGAAAGGCTCATTTTAGTCAATCCATCTTGAAACTGGCCAAAGAAGGGAAGTGGGTGGGGTCACAACCTGTAAAACTGGTAAATATAGAAATCTACAAAGAAAGGCTGGATGGGATGCTGGTCATATGACAACACTTTGGCACCATAGTTGATACCCAGCTGCTGATGATGGAGGCTTAGAGGAAGGAGAAAGGCCTCTTCATTTAAGGTGTCAACTCTAGTGCATTTGAGGGCTCCAATAGCCAGATGAATAGTCCTATACTGAATTCTGTCTAATTTTACAAGTAGTGATGAGGATGCTGTATCATAGAGGAATGAAGCATAATCTAATTTGGACCAGATGAGAGATTTGTAAAGCTGTAATAGAGTCTTCCTTTTAGAGCCCCATGTTCTATTAGACAAATACCGCATGATATTAAAGGCACCCTCACAACCAGGGCTGTGGAGTTGGAGTCGTGGAGTCATGGAGTCATGGAGTCGTGGAGTCGTGGAGTCGTGGAGTCGGAGAGTCGTGGAGTCGTGGAGTCGGAGAGTCGTGGAGTCGGAGAGTCGTGGAGTCGGAGAGTCGTGGAGTCGTGGAGTCGGAGAGTCGGAGAGTCGTGGAGTCGGAGAGTCGTGGAGTCGGAGAGTCGTGGAGTCGGAGAGTCGTGGAGTCGGAGAGTCGTGGAGTCGGAGAGTCGTGGAGTCGGAGAGTCGTGGAGTCGGAGAGTCGTGGAGTCGGAGAGTCGTGGAGTCGGAGAGTCGTGGAGTCGGAGAGTCGTGGAGTCGGAGAGTCGTGGAGTCGGAGAGTCGTGGAGTCGGAGAGTCGTGGAGTCGGAGAGTCGTGGAGTCGGAGAGTCGTGGAGTCGGAGAGTCGTGGAGTCGGAGAGTCGTGGAGTCGGAGAGTCGTGGAGTCGGAGAGTCGTGGAGTCGGAGAGTCGTGGAGTCGGAGAGTCGTGGAGTCGGAGAGTCGTGGAGTCGGAGAGTCGTGGAGTCGGAGAGTCGTGGAGTCGGAGAGTCGTGGAGTCGGAGAGTCGTGGAGTCGGAGAGTCGTGGAGTCGGAGAGTCGTGGAGTCGGAGTCGTGGAGTCGGAGTCGTGGAGTCGGAGAGTCGTGGAGTCGGAGTCGTGGAGTCGGAGTCGTGGAGTCGGAGTCGTGGAGTCGGAGTCGTGGAGTCGGAGTCAGAAGCAATTTTGGGTGGAGTCGTAGTCAGTAAAAATGTACCGACTCCTACCTCAATATAAAATATTAAGAAAATACTATTTTAAGTATAAATAATAAATATAAATCAAATATATTTATTATTTATACTTAATTAATTATCAGTATTAACCCTTACTTTTTTTTCAGGAAATATTTTTATAATTGTGATACTGATAACTTGATAAGTTTAATTTCAAATTATTGATAAAATTATTTGTTCTAAACTTCAATGCACAATGGCAAAGAGACTTCCAATGAAATCAGCTGTGTTTGAACACTTTACAATCACTAAAGATGGAAAGGAGTCGGAGTCGGACATTTGAAAAATTGAGTCGTCGGAGGTTTTGTGTACCGACTCCACAGCCCTGCTCACAACGCTCCACAAGGGAAGCAATATGGGGATTCCAAGTCAAAGTTCTGTCAAATGTAAAACCTAGAAATTTATGAGAGGAGGCAAAAGGAATCTGGCTTGTCAGCAAGACAAGAGGTTGAATGAGTTGAGGGGGAACTGCAGTAGCGGATTATAATGGGGGCAAAGGGGGCATTTGCCCCTGGCCCCAGATGCTGACCAACTCCAAGAAACTATGTAAATGCTATAATCTACCGTTGAAATAATTGGTCGACCGTGAGGAAGAAAAAAAAATTCTAGATTACGCTTCCACAAAACCTAGTTTAGTATCCCATTTATGTGAACAAAGTACACATTTTCTGTAATCACATCTGTTTTTGTTTCATTTTCTGTTGATTGATCCCAGTCAGCTGATCACATCACTCATGTATGATGTATCAGGTAAAGAATTGTGTTTTTCTAGTGACACCAGCCCGGAAATATTCATTGCCCCCGGCCCTAACAATGCTTAATCCAGCCCTGGGGAACTGGCCACTTACTAAAAATGACACATGAAGACTTGGAAGGAGAAAAGTGCAAGCCATTATTCTGTGACCAATTAGTAATCCTGTGTAGAGCATTTTGCATAATGGCCTTGGCAACATGAATGTCAACATGGGATACCCACAATGCCCAATCATCTGCATACAGAGAATAGTTAAGAGCAGGTTCCATACCCTGAAATAAGTCATTAATCATGACATTAAATAAAAGGGGACTGATGATACTACCTTGTGGAACTCCAGCATCTAAATGATAAACATCTGAAAGAGAGGATCAAATTGATACTCGTATGCGTCTATGCTGCAAAAGGTTTTGGATAAACATGGGTAGATTGCCCCGCAACCCTAAATGATACAGTACAACTTAGAGAGTAGGGAGTGTTTTGAGCCCACAGACAGACCCTGAGATGTAAGAAGAATGGGAAAATGAGAAGAATCACAAGGATAACTCAAAACTTCCCAACCAAATACATGAGACAAGTCCATAGTAGAAAATGATAGATCTAAGAACATAAGAAATTTTTATAGTGGGCACACTAGGGGCCACTTTGGCCCATCAAGGTGGCTCCACTATGCAAAACCTGCCTGTACATTGGCAATAACCAATTTTTACAAAACTAATTAATTATCAATTTAAAATTAATTAATTATCAATTTAAAATTAATTAATTATCAATTTAAAACTAATTAATTATCAATTTAAAACGAAAGATAGAATCTCTGGATCCAGAGGATCAAAGTCATGATAGGCTACTATCCACAAATATATTACACTCTATATCTATTTATAACTGACATGCAAATATATCAGATCCAAAAAATCCAGTCAATTTTATTACAGTACCCATCAATACCAGTACCTTGCCAAACAAAAATAAGTCACGGTCCATATCAATTGCGGACCAAGTCACAATTTACAACCATATACATTACAATATATATACTTAGGAGGAAAAGTGTAGGTGTGGCTGTAAAGACTACAGTAATGTAAAAATGTGTGCGCACCCATTCTGGGTCTCCCATTTAAAAGTGTTTGTGGGGCACATGAAGATAATGAGTTTTTCAATACCTCACAGTACTATGGGGGGCACTGCTCAGCAGAGGAATCTCTTTAAATGGGGTGTGTAAGGACAGAGAGTATCCCCTAACCCAAGATGCTACCAACCTATATCCCACAACACCTGTGTTGAGCTGTGGGATCTATCACCCAAATGCACATAATATATATGAAATAAACTACTACCATTCATGCAATAAAAATGGGCTTAAACACCATCACCAGATGTCCCTTGCAGACATCAAACTATCCAACCTTCTTTTGAAAGAATCAAGTGTATCTGAAGTCACCATTTCTTCTGTCAGACTGTTCCAAAATTTAATTACTCTGTTTGTAAAACCATTTTCCTAAATAATTTCATACTATGACCTCTAGTCTGGTTATTGTGATCTTTAATGAAGAGAGACTCAAAATCTATCTTATCCAACCCTTTTATCATTTTATACACCTCTATCATATCACCCCTTAACCTCCTCCTTTTTAATGAGAACATGCTTAGATATGCCAGTCTTTCCTTATATGTCAATTATCTTAGAGATGGGATCATTCTTGTTGCTCATTTCTATACTTTTTCCAGTTTTTCAATATCTTGTATCAAATAGGGACTATTAAACTGAAGGCAGTATTCAAGGAGGGGTCTCACATATGAAATGTATAGTTGCTTTATAATATTGGGTGATTTGTATTCAATGTGTCTAGTGATGTTAAAAAAACATTTTTTTTTTATGTCCATGTTTTTTTGTTTTTTATTGTCATTTTTTGTTTTTTTTCAATAATTAATATACCGTAGATATTGCCAATTTAATTATAAGGTATACTTTTGCAATGATATATATTATAAAAATAAATAAATAAATAATAAAATAGGCCATATGGTACCAGTATAGAATGTCCTTTTCAGCCTATTTTACAGAAAAAAACTGGCCTCTTTCTTGCACTGAAAGTCTTGTATCTTGAGATCCGTTAAACTTGCAAGAACACTGACTGGGAGCTGACTGCCCATTGTCCAACCTTTCCAGGACTCTCCCATCCATGCCTCGGATTTTGAATCTCCCACTTAACTATCCTTTAGACCCGCGATGACATATTTTCCCCCTGAGACCATCCATATATATACATACACATACACCCATATACATATATACCAATATATACATAAATACTTATATACACATATTTATATCTATTAGTATATACCCCATACACACGCATACATCCAGAATTCCAGATACATACGCACGCATACTCACATATATACCTACACAAACTCATACACCTCTATTTCCCCCTTTCATTACCTCCGAGATCATTTAGCACATACAGTAATATCCATACAGCCAAAAGAAACTGATTAAGCACAGACAGAGCAGCAAAGCTAGTATTTATATCCCAAAATATAAAATTCCAAGAAAGTGAAGTAAAACATGGTGCTACATTGGCTTCGTCAACATCCAAATCTGCAATAAGTACCAGTACCTGTGATATTGAAACTACGTATATGCTCTAATCAATCTAGTGATAGCGTCAGTAGGGGTGAGTTGAGCCGCCAATTTACATATTTCTATGCCACACCTATAATACCTATCATACATGTCTGATGGTTTCATGGAAGGATAGTTACTAAATGATTTATACTATGCTGTAGGGGTGATAGGCTAATTCTAATATTAATCATAAAAATGGAAAAAGTATGTGGCTCACCGTATATTCCAGGTCATGGGGTGAGTTGAGCCAGTGGGGTGAGTTGAGCATGGTTTCATTTGTGAGAGTGAGTAACTTTTTAAAACTAAAATTAGCTAACACTAGGAAGACTAGCTACATAACTATTAACATATATTGTTTGTCTATTGTTTCTTGGCCTTTTTGTAGGCCTGGAAAGAATGGTCCAGGCCTACAATATCAAACTTTCTTGCAGAACACCTCAAACCATGCAGCAAATACCTCACTCACCATCCACCCATTGTCCGAGAAGGCATAATGCATCCCAGGGTAAGGCTTAGACCCTCGCCATGTGCTCCAGAACTTCTTGCCTTTGAAGACAATGAATGGTGGGAGCTTCTCTCCAGCAGCAGATATTCCAGCCATGACTGTAGTTGCTTCCCTGCCGGAGGTTGCCGTTACACGTGATGCTTTCTCACCTGCAGGTGAAATGATTTTTGTCTTTTGTGGGTCAGTGAACAAACAGGTTTCATCAATATTCCATACACATTCTGGGTGCCCTTCAATGTTTAGGTTCCTCATTTGTTTTTTGACATTGTTAAAATACTCATAAATTATTTCTGGGTTACTAGCTGCTGTTTTTCTAGTTTTCTCCAGAGCTGAAGGAATCTTAACCGAGAGTCCATACCTCCTCATGAAGCCTGTGAGCCAGTCATCCCCAGGCAAACCATCCTTAAATTTGCAATATTTATGTAAGTGATTGCCAACAGTAGTGTCACTATCGATGTTGGACTTCACATAGCTCTGGACGATGGTTTGCACTTCCTTCCTCATTTGCCCAAATCCCCATTGGGCTTTGATCTTTATGCATTGGGCAAGCTCCTGTTCAGCCTCATGAGGAAGAGACAGTTGGCCTCCCGATTTCTTTGAGGGTGAAGGGTGGCTCAGGTCTGTCCAACCTTCTCTGAAGAGTCATCCTATCCACTTTGTATTGCGCAGCAGCTGCTCTGACACTAAAGCCATCATCTTTCACAGCTTTAATTGCAGCACTGAGCTTATCTTTATGAACTGGATCTCTTTTTCTCTGGTAAGTGCGAGGCATTTTGCCTTTCTTACTGTGCACTGCACCAAGCTAGCTTATTTGCATAGAAAACAATATATCTGCAAAGAAAATAAATGCATTAACATCATAATGGCATCCAAACTGGGATTTTTGTAACTGAGAAATATAGGCTCAACTCACCCCATGGTAACAGAAATGCCTGGGGTGAGTTGAGCCATTACCAAAGTCAACACCAACTTAATGTTTGGACTGATATACCATTTTGGCTCCTAAAATTTAACAATATAAACCTTTCCCTACATTCACTTCAAATTTCCAGACAGTGACATTGAAAATAGTGTTGCCAGGCAAATTTGAAAAAAACATTGTTTTTCGGGCTCAAAATTTTTTTGAGGTGCAAAACCATAGGATCACTTTGAACCTCAGTAAAACAGGTTTGTTTTTAATTCAACTCAACAACCTGTTGTGGTGTTATAGTACAAGACTTAAACTTTCAACATGTATATCCATCTTTCATGATTTAATTTTTTTTAGGAATTGGGGGCCCCTGGATCAACTCACCCCAGGCAGTCTGGGGTGCTCAACTCACCCCTACCAACGCTAATGATTCTTCAATGGAAATAGAATCAGATAATGGAAGTTAAACAGCATTAGGTTAACACAAAGGTTAAAGAAAGCGATGAATATTTTTATTTTTTTTATTTTTCTATTTGGAATATATATATATACACACACACACACACACACTGGTATTCTTGCCAATCACAATCAATTATGTGGTGTTATAGTACAAGACTTAAACTTTCAACATGTATATCCATCTTTCATGATTTAATGTTTTTTAGGAATTGGGGGCCCCTGGATCAACTCACCCCAGGCAGTCTGGGGTGCTCAACTCACCCCTACCAACGCTAATGATTCTTCAATGGAAATAGAATCAGATAATGGAAGTTAAACAGCATTAGGTTAACACAAAGGTTAAAGAAAGCGATGAATATTTTTATTTTTTTTATTTTTCTATTTGGAATATATATATATACACACACTGGTATTCTTGCCAATCACAATTTTATATATTATTTTATACCAGTAGCTATTATGTATATTATACCAATACCTGTGATATTGAAACTAGCATATATGCTCTACCCAATCTAGTGATGATTCTTCCATGGAAATGAAGGTTAAACAACATTAGGTTAACAAAAAGGTTCAAAAAAAGGTGAATATTTTTTTTTTCTATCTGGAATATATATACTGGTACTCTTGCCAATCACAATTATGTATATTGTTTGAAACGAGGAAGAATGTTTTATGTTCTAGTTAAAAAATATACAGGGTGTTTGAAAACTTTCTGTACAAATTGTAATGGGGGATAGGCAACACCAAGACAAACCCTTTTCATCAATAAGTGTATGTCCGCTGATGTCACCATTCAGCGCGAGAGGGCGCCGCTGCAATTGGCTAAAAGATGAAGTGGGCTAGACTCGCGCTTGCAGCGGGCATTCTTAAATCAGACGTAGTACGCGTAACATGGAGCGCTTCACGACTGCTGAGATGGCTGACATGCATATGGTGTATGGGGCTGCCAATGGAAACAGAAGAGCTGCTGTGAGGTTGTACCAACAGCGCTTCCCAAACAGACATGTGCCAAACCACCAAACATTTGCGCATTTGCATCGGCGACTGCGAGAAACTGGAACATTCCATGCAAACATGCATGACACTGGTCGGGAGAGAAACGTGCGCACTCCTGACATGGAAGAAATCCTACGGCAATTTGAGGACAATCCAAGCGCAAGCACGCGAGGTGTTGCACGTATCCTCAGTGTGAACCACGACCTGGTCTGGAGAGTGTTGCACGAGCAGCAGTTACATCCGTTTCATCATCAGAGAGTCCAGGCATTACAACCTCGGGATTACCCTCTTCGTGTGGAATTCGCACGCTGGTTTCTGCAGCAGACAGCAGTGCAGCCTAATTTTCCGGCTTATGTGCTGTTCTCAGATGAGGCCTGTTTCACATGTGAGGGTGTGTTTAACATGCACAATTCTCACATGTGGGCACACGCAAATCCACATGCTACACGGGTGCATGCTCATCAAGAATGGTTCACCATCAATGTTTGGGTGGGTATCATCCATGGCAAGTTGATTGGGCCGTACCTGCTGCCCGACTCGACAGGCGGGTTTATCGGAATTTAGGCCAGGGTGAAACTATAATTTTTGTTTGATTTTAATTTATCAGAGTGACTAACAATTGGCTTTTGATATAAAAATAAGATTCCTGAAAAAAATAATTGGTGGCCACCAACGTGTGTCTGGCCACCCCCATTTTTGTAAAAACATCTAATGCTGCACTAGCAAAATCAGGAAAATGGCAATATCTCTTCTTCTGAACATGCTAGAGATGGTTTGCATACCAAAAGATGCAGAATTTGATTTAGAACAAATTATTAAGAGTGGTATTTTTTCATAAAACCTTTAGTTTTTGAGTTATTTTAGAAAAACTAATTTTTTGGGCCCATAGACCCCCTTTCAACTAAATGTCAACCAGGGTTGTGGAGTCGGTCCAAAATTTTCCGACTCCGACTCCACACATTGTAAAAAATCTAAAAATCTGACTCCTCACATTTTAAATATACGACTCCGACTCCTCTAGTGTTTCACTCTATAATTATCATAATAATAAGACATTTCATCACCACCACACTAAGTGTGAAATTTTATATTTTATATTTTATATTTAAATAAATATTAATTGTATATTCTGAAAATGTAAAAAAAAAATATTAAAAAAACTTAATCTAGGGGCTATCAATGAATAAGGTTTATTGACCAAAAAAACTAAATAACCTAAATGTTAGTATTTAGGATTTAGAAATTAAGGGTGACACAGGACAGAAATTGGAGTCGAAGTCAGAAGTTTTTTACCGACTCCGACTCCGCCCTGAAACGTGCGACTCCACGACTCCGACTCCACAACCCTGATGTCAACACAATAAAATATTCTCAAGCTGCAAATTGACATGTATTAGTGGTTTTCAATCAGCAATCAAAATCAATCAAAATCAGCCATTTTAAATTCATTGAAAATGCTTTTTGACATTCCAAAATGCCAAACATTAAATTATACAATTAACAAATTGTCATTTTGTCATATTTTAGCATGATAAATAATAATCTAGAACTTAAAATATTTTTTAGACAAAATCTTTCATTAATTTACGTGATCTAATTTTGTTTCTAATAAGACCATCTCTACGCTCATGACCTACAACAACCAAGGATGCTTCAGTGACAAGCTTGATGTGCCTTTCAACATTCTGACTGTGGCGCTCGTGATCCAGTTTCAATGCGGTACGGTATTAATGATATCACGCAGTTCATCATTACTGAATTCTTTTAATACAGGTGGAACAGTTTCCCATTGGGACATAGCAGACAGCTTGTGGTATGCAGAAGCTTTGAAATTGATGATTGGCTTTCTAAAGACCCTAACATTCTCATCTAAGCAGGATATTCATCAGTACCGTACCACCTTCATGATCCTCTTCATTCTCATTGCTACTACCAGATTCATCATCAAAATCCTCTATAACTCCCCTCAGAACAGAACTTTATTGACAGCACACCTCCTCACCTCTTCATCTGCCAGCATTCCAACTAAAATATTTTCACTATGAGCAAAATAGCTGTTATTGTTTAATACGTCATAACAAATTTCTCTAATTTTCCTGTCAGGGAATTTATTTACTCTTTGGATCATATTGAATAGGTTTCTTGACCCATCACTTAGCCTCTTATTAGCCTTGATATTGAACCAACTGTGAAAGTATACTTTGATGATGAATTCTACTATGATTTTGAGGTTCTTACTAGGTCTTTTTTGTGAAACATAAAAGTGAAGAATTCTATAGGCTAAGGTGAGCCATCGAGAGTGATTTAGCAGGCCAACTTCTAAGAGTGCAAGGTCTTCATCCACTTCACCAGTAATAATTGCCCAGCAGATGCAGTATCCATAGTATTGGTCTGTTGATAAATTATTGACCACCTCATTTGGTAGAAGCACAAATGCAGGATAAGGTATAGATTTGAAGTCCACAACATTCCATTCTGACACATCCCCATTGAGCTGAGAACCAATAGGGCCAGAAAATTTGTCTGGACTTTTTGTTGTCCCATCTAAAGTTATGAAGATGTGTCTAAGTGGCAATTCATTTAGATGCAGAAGACAAATATCCCACTGAAGAGGTTGCCCTAAAAACATTTCCAAATATCTGATTGACCCATGCATATGTCCTGTGTTAGTATTTGTCCCATCTGCTTTAACTTTAGCAACTGTTTTCCTTGTAGAAGTCATACTTTATATTGCAAATGTTGAATTCAATGACAAATTGCAGTTGGAAACTTATAACAAAGGCACCTGAAAAAAAAAAAAGTTTTCAATTTATTACGTTTAAAAAAAGTTCATGAAGCAGCCCCACCCTCTATTCTTTAATCAAGCATAATGGATGCAAGATAACAAGGAAAAGTCATATCATGTGATCACTATGTCCATGTCAACATCCTTTTAGGGCAATGTTAGTAATCAAAAAGCCAAATCATGCTTATTTTAGAATTTCTTTTGTCACTAAGGTCTGTCGAAAGGGGGTCTATGGGCCCCAAAAATTAGTTTTTCTAAAATAACTCAAAAACTAAAGGTTTTATGAAAAAATACCACTCTTAATAATTTGTTCTAAATCAAATTCTGCATCTTTTGGTATGCAAACCATCTCTCTAGCATGTTCAGAAGAAGAGATATTGCCATTTTCCTGATTTTGCTAGTGCGGTATTAGATGTTTTTACAAAAACAGGGGTGGCCGGACACACGTTGGTTAGGGTGCATCAAAATCACCAATGACAAAGTTTCACTTTGTCCCTAAGTTAGAAATGTTCCAATGGTTAAGAAAACCTACTATGTGAATTATTTTTGGATTTGAATGCCATTTATGGGGTCCACACAGACTTCCTATATGCACACCAACCCCACAGTCATTCTGTGATTTGAGATCCAAATAGTAGAAGTTTAAAGATTTTGTTCACTACAAAAATCAGCCCAAGAACATGTAAGTGATATTTCTAAAGGTCATATATACACTTCTAAAAAGTGATAGAAACTTCTATAAAGTGATAGTACCTCTAGAAAGTGATAGAAACCTCTAGAAAGTGCTAGGAAGTGGTGGAAAGTTATAGAATATTCTAAAAGGAACTGCAATGTATAATCTGATATGCAAGTGTTTATGATAAATGTGATTTTTGTGTGTTTATGTTAAATGTTTATGTGCAAGTGTTTACGTTAATAAATTTTGTGTTCTCTTTACACCTGTCGTGCATTATGGCCAGTTCAGGTAGCACAAATGATAAATATGCTGTTAAAACTCGTCAAACTGCTGCCATTTATGGTCTTGGTGCTGGAATCAGCGATGCAGATGCAGAGATAACAGGATCTAGGCTGCCAACATGTGAGCAAGTGTTGCGATGCTACATGTTTCATCAGCAAGAAGGTCTACCGTTTAACCGTACAAAATGGAACAATGCTAAATTTGTCTTGCAAAAAGTTATTCCATTTTATCAGAAAGGCAACATTGCCATGATTACCGAGAGGAAAGCTGTTGAAAAAATTATAGCACTATCTGCAAAAAATGCAAAACTTAGGGAACTTCCAGTGGATTAGCGTTCTTCGCCTGGTGCAGTTGCGAAGCTTAAGGGGATCGAAAAGGAGTTACAAGAAACATTACAGTTTTGGCCAAGGAATGCTGAGCAACTCATAAAAGATCCTGAAGATCTGGAGTTCTTGCGGTCAATGAAATCAGGCAGAGTCGCATCGTTTGGAAGCCATGACAAGAAGCTCGCATCAAAAGACCAAAGAAAGCAGGAAAAGGAAATGATGCAAGCAGAACAACAGCTTAAAGCTCATAAAGCCCAAGCATCTACAAGCAAAGTTCAGATTGAGAACAGTGAGGAAAGCAACAGTGATGTTGAGGATGAAGAGGGTGATATAGAGGATTACAAACCAAAAACACAAAAATCTCGCCAAGCAACTCGTTCAGGAACAACTGCTTTTATAAGTCATGACATACTCAAATCCCATAGGATGGTTTCCCTGTCTACACGCACGAAGATCACACTGGCCCAACAGGCAGCATTTACCAAAGCCATCATTAAGGAATTAGGAGGTGACACAAAAAATGTTTCACACTCATATTCTATCGCCGACAGAGCAAGACGTAAGGTTGGTGAAGAGCTTGCATCATCGGTCAAAGAGTCCTGGGTTCCACCACAGTTCCTGTCTCTTCACTGGGATTCTAAACTGATGTCAACTCTGTCATACCAAACTAAAGCTGAAGAGAGGCTCACCGTAGCAGTTGGCAATTCCTATGACATCAAACTTCTTGGTGTGCCTTCCTACAAGCCAAATACAGATCAGCCAGCTGGTCAAAGCATTGCTAATCTCACCATGGAGCTTCTCCGATCATGGAATTGTGTTGACTCAGTAGTGAACATGACTTTTGACACAACAGCTAGTAACACTGGTCATGTGAGTGCTGCATGTGTTAGCCTGCACCAGGACATAGGTCGAGCTTTACTGTGGTCAGCTTGCCGGCATCACGTTGGCGAGGTAATCCTTACACAAGTCTTCAATGATCTGAAAATAGAACCACCAATGTCACTAGAAGTTACCATATTCTGTCAGTTCCGAAAGCATTTAGACACAGTTCAACACAACAATAATCAGGCACTTAATTTTTTGGATGGTACCTCTTATTCAGATGATGTACAAACCATAATCCATGACTATAGGGCCAGAGCGATTTCATGCGCGCAGTCTGTTGTGAAGCATCAATGTGATGACTACAAAGAATTTTCTGATCTTTGTTTGCTCTACTTGGATGGGACAAGAAGAGAGTTTTCATTTCGACGTCCTGGTGCTGTACACAAGGCTAGGTGGATGGCCAAGTTTCTCTACTCCATTAAGATGGTGCTGCTGGAGGAGCAGACCAGCTCTCTTCCCTCTGGAACCATTACCACGGAAGCACAACAACCCAAACTGCGCGAGTTTGTCAACTTTGTTTGCTTGCTGTACAGCTGGTGGTGGATCACCTGTTCAAGCGCGGTCGAGGCTCCATGGAATGACCTGTCTTTACCAAGACATCCTCAGATATGAAAAACTCAGCCCCAGCATATCATCTAGTGCGATAAAAGCTCTCAAGCATCACCTATGGTACCTGACTGCTGAGATGGTACCTCTTGCGCTCTTTAATGATGCAGTCCCTGAAGCTGAACGCCGCTATCTGGCTGAGAGACTTATAGCAGTAAAGCCAGCACAAGATCAGGCATCTTTACCACAACATCGATTTGGTACGGGATTTGGGAAACCCAAATTCCAAACTCCATTTCCAGCATGACAAAGCTTGGCGACTTAATCAACAAAGATTCATGGTACATTTTCTCTGTTCTGGAACTTGACAGTTCTTTCCTGACTCATAATATCGAAAATTGGCCAGAATTAGCTTCCTTTCAAACATCCAGAGAACACATCTCGGCAGTTAACGTCGTAAATGATTGTGCTGAGCGTGGGGTGAAGCTAAGTTCTAATCCCTGTTTTGATTATTTAATACATTTTTACTGGTTCTGATACTTTTGCAAACACGGAAACCGGGATATAAAATGTTTAATTTTTGGTCAATTTAACTCCAATACTAAATATTGCATCAATGATGTGGACCCCCTAGATGACCACATAAATCTTTGAAATTTGGCCATATGTGCTATTTCAGGCATTGGAACACAGTAATCATAGGGACAGATTGAAATAAAACTTTTTGAAAAATCATGGGAAATTTGATGCACCCTAACGTTGGTGGCCACCAATTATTTTTTTCAGGAATCTTATTTTTATATCAAAAGCCAACTGTTAATGACTCTGATTAATTCTATCTTGAGTTTCAGCCCGGCCTATTAATAATCGGATATTTCTTGAAGAAACGTTGCCGGAACTGCTGGAAGATGTTCCCGTGGCTATTTGTAGATGAATGTGGTTTCAACACAACGGGGCCCCAGCACACTCTAGCAATGATGTGTGGGATTATCTGAATGCCACTTTTGGGGACCGATGGATAGGCCGGGGTGGGCCCGTAGCCTGGCCACCGAGATCGCCCGATTTAACATGCCTTGATTTCTTCCTGTGGGTACACATGAAGAACCTCGTGTATGAGACTCCCATTTACTCAGAAGAAGACCTCGTAGCAAGAATCGCTGTCACCGCTGGAACTGTTCCCAAAATGCTGGGAATCTTTCAACGTGTACATTGGTCAATGCTTCGACACTGTCGGGCATGCATTGATGCTACCAGTCGCAACTTTCAGCACCTTTAAATAAACATGTTACGCGTACTACATCCAATTTAAGAATGCCCGCGGCAAGCGCGAGTCTAGCCCACTTCACCTTTTAGCCAATTGCAGCGGCGCCCTCTTGCGCCGAATGGTGATGTCAGCAGGCATACACTTATAGACGAAAAGGGTTTGTCTTGGTGTTGCCTATCCCCCATTACAATTTGTACAGAAAGTTTTCAAACACCCTGTATATACATATAAAAAATGAGAGTTTGTTTTTCCTTTCTATTATATACTTTTTGCGTGATTCAGTTTTTCTAAAATATGACTATATATACTAGGTATAACCATATAAGCATGGTAGTATAGTAAATTATAGGTAATTCTAATATACTTATTAGATTAAAGGAAGAAAAATATGGAATGTTTAAAACAATAAAAAATAAAAAAACAGACTATCTTCGTTTTAAACAAAAAAAAACAAAAAAAATAATAAAAAACGACTCGCATCACTAAATGTCTCTCTACATTCCTATGGAGGAATGTAGGGGAACCATCATTAAATAGAGAGAGATTATTGGCATCTATGAAGTCTGCAATGGTGGAGCCCGGCTGGTCACTGGAAGGGGAACCCCATAGGGGGTGATAACCATTGAAGTCTCCTATTAGAAGGAAAGGGGCAGGAAGTAGACGAAGCAGTCTGTGTAATACAGCTGTAGAGAAGGGAGGACCTGGAGGAAAATATACAGTACAAACCGTAACAGCAAAAGAGGAAGTGTGAATTATTGCTGCAACTGCTTCAATATCAATATCAAGAGGAACTGGAGTAAAAGGAAGGGAGCTGTGAATCCTCAGTAAGACACCACCACCATGGGAACCCCTGTCTTTCCGGAGCAAACTGTAACCTTTGACACCTGCAGAATGGGATAAATCCAGCCAAGTTTCTTGAAAAGCAAGGATGAGAGGAGAATACCATGACAGTAACTGCTGTATAAAAGGCAATCGTCTCCTATAACTCCTTACATTCCAGTGGAAGATGGATAAAGCCATGATGTAAAAGGATAAAGGGAAGCAAAAGCAAACAGTGTCTATGAACATTAGTCTGTGCTATTAAATAATATCCAGAAGTCATCCCTAGGATCAACTGCAGTCTTTTGAAAACCTTCTTTGCAAAGAATTGCGACATTTTTTGAGCCATAGTCTGTGGAGCTATATTTTTAGCCATGAGTGACTTGAACTCCAATAAGCACCTCCAAAGTAAGGTATCATCTACAGGAGGGAACACAGGATGAGCTATCCCAGTAAGTCTACCTTTTGACCTAGGATGATCACTACTAGAATCAAGTTTTCCTTTTAATCCAGCACTACCTGTACTATGAAGTGGTTCTATATCTGGTGACAAAGCAGAGTCTGAGGAGGGTTGGTCAAAATCAAGGAATGAACATTGGGTGCTCCTTTAGTATGCGGTCTACAGACAAATTCACACTTTAGTATGCGGTCTACACCAATTTGTTTTTTAAATGTAGTTAAAGAAGGTTGAAATGACAATCTTACTTGAAAAAAATTTATTGAAAAGTTAAAAACACAAAGTTTAAATGTAAGTATACCTTCTTAGCTTGTTTACTAATTGCTTGTTTACATCCCAATGTCAGTCACCCTTGATGATTAGTTAGGTTTAGTCATGATATTTTTGTTAGTTTTAACGAAAATATCTTGACTAAACCTAACCAATCGTAGGTAGACCGCATACTATAGTAGCACCAGCAATTGAATTGTTTACAACTTTACTCCTTCAAATTTCTCAAGCTACTGATGTTAAACAATCATTTTGAATGGATCATATGTAGAATTCGGACCCCAGGTAACCCTAATGGAGAATACAGACCCCAACTTTCCCCTAATGTAGAATCCAGACCCCAACTTTCCCCTAATGTAGAATCCAGACCCCAACTTTCCCCTAATGTATAGATTATAGAAGCCAGACCCCAAACAAATCGTATAAGGACATCAATAAACAATTTAAAGGTTCATAGAAAATTATTTTATTATTATTATCACAAATAAAAACCATTAAAATCACACAATTGTAAAATCTTATATCAAATGTAGCCTTCTTTAGTTAGCTTTATAAGGCTAATTAACGAAAATATCACAACCTAACCTAACCAATTGTTAGGTTAACTGTACGCCCTTGATGATTGGTTAGGTTAGGTCATGATATTTTCGTTAGTTAGCCTTATAAAGCTAACTAAAGAAGGCTGGGGTCCGAATCCTACATTTGATACAATCTTATTAAGTGAAAGTTTAATTAAAAGGATATTGTGAAAAAATGGTATCACAAAATTGGAAAAACGTATTGTTTATGTGTCTTTCATGCCACATAAATTCGTCTAAGTATGAATTTAAGTGTGATCTCCTACATCCATGCATTGATTTAAAACTGACTCGAATAGTTAAAGCGTAGCTTAAACATGGCCTCGGATGTTAAGGCAAATGTAGAAACTCAAATAGTTAGAGTAGCTTAAACAAGCCAAATGGAGAATACAGACCCCCAACCTTCCGCTAATGTAGAATTTGGACCCCAACCTTGGTAGGGGTCCAAATTCTACATATGATCCTTTTGAATTTCAAGGTCAAATAGGGTCTAAGTCATGTGAGTGAGTCATTTAGCAAAAAAAAAAGTGGCAGAATGCGTGAGCAGGCACAAATTTAACGAAAAAAACCTGTAGACTACACTTTGAAAAAAGTAGAGCGCAGCAGAATTTGTAGACCGCATACTAAAGGAGCACCGAACATTGTGTACCACAAAACTTGGCTTCTATGGGCTGGGAATTAGACAGAGCCAGAAGCTGCTGCTGGCAATCCAGAAGTCTGTCTCTTACTCAAAGGTGAAGGAGACCCTTGACCCACCTCAGCATAAGAGACGGACCGAGATGACCATGGACCCATCTCAGCAGTATATAACTTACGGGCTTCAATAAATGTAACACGATTATCCACCCTTACCTTGACAATTTCTTTCTCACATGTCCAATGGCTACAAACTCTAGAAGAACCTAAATGTGATCCCTTACAATTAACACAAGTATATGAAGCCAAGTCTTTCTGACAAGATTGAGTGTCATGAGACTCAGCACACTTAGCATGAGAAATTTTATTTGTGCAATTACGCACACCATGTCCAAAATGGAGGCAATGAAAACACTGCAAAGGGTTAGGATAATAAGGGTCAACATGGTACCAGAGATAGCCATAATGAATATATTCAGGATGAGTGGCACCCCAAAAGTAAGGACTAAAAGGCTAGTAAGAGTTTTATCACTACCCTTGTTTAGTCATTGAATGCCAATTACATTTTTCAATTTCATTTCTAGTAATAGATCTATGCTCATGTGAAACAATTCTGGAGCATAAATGATACCCTGAGTAGTATTCAGATTTTTCACAAATGAGACTTCTATTGGCACATTATTAAGAAAAGTAGTCATGTTCAAAAGAGCCCTAGTTTGAGCTGCATTGAAAGTATGGACTAGCAAGCTACCAGAACAGCAGTAGGTGACAGACCTTACAGTCATTATGCAGAAAATGACATGGCCTAAAGTTGAATTAAAAAATATATTTTTCTAGTGTATTTTGGTGTGCTCTGTTCAAATATAACCTTCATTTCTTGTGCAAATGAACAGAAATACAGTTGTCAATGCATGACCCAAACATATATTTCTGTTCATTTGCACAAGAAATGAAAGTCATATTTGAACAAAGCACACCAAAATACACTTGAAAAATATATTTTTGACTACATTTTATACAATAAAGCATAACTTAACATGTTCATATTACGAGATCTCATAAATGACGCATTATCACAAGAAACATGCAAAATACCAAAATTAACCAGAAAAGTTTGTTCTCATCATTTTTGTTTAAACTAACAAAAATATCATAACTTAACCTAACCAATCATCAAGGGCGTACAGTTGACCTAACTGGGCATTCAATTAATCATCTAGGGCACATGACGAATCAAGTTTTCAAAGTCGAAACCACACGAATGGCACATCATAATTCTATCACAAACGCCACCAAACTGAATCCAATTAGAAAAAAAAATAGCCAGAACAGAAACCAACAAACTAAGTTGCAGAGTAATATGACATCATACCACCCCCGACTACAAATACACTAAATAAATATATACATATACATATACCTATATATTTTCTATAATAGTTTGCACAAAAAATGAGTGACAAATTTTAATAAAGTGACTAAAACTACCTCATAAAAAGTTATTTTGATTTACAGGTCCAGCCCATGTTATTTAATACATATTGACTGACCTTACAGGTCCACCACAAATACGTTCAATCAATTTTTTAATTCCAAATGGGGTTTAGACGGGTGAGGGTTGCAGAGCATTTACTCGCCACATACAAGTAAGAGACATGATCAGGAGTCAAAGTAGGTTGAGAAGTCTTAGTAGTAGGCAATGAGAAGTCACTCGTAGAACCTGAGGATGCATCTCCCTGACCAGGAGACACAAGCCCCATAGGAAAATCTCAAACAGCTTTCTGTCTGACTGATAACTTCACTCAAATACATTAGATCCCCATCAAATGCAGTCGAGCTGTTTTGGTCATGCTGATTTTTACGCTTTTTACTGGCAGAAGTACAGTTTTTCAACTTATCACCTATGCCTAATACGCTGCAGAGAAAAGTCAGGCCTAGGTCAAAAGCTTAAGCCCAACCACCAACCTCACAATAGGAAAACAGGCAAAGCCTGACAGTGAAGAGGTCCAACTCACCACAAATAGTGCAAAAAGGCGAGCTAAAGTAATAACCGAAAGCTAAACAGCAATAAATAAAACAAACGTAATATGATAATATCAACACTAGAGAGCAAAAGTCAATTCACTGCATCACAGGTAACACGTTCGATCACCATCAAATTCGACCGAAAAAACCGCTTAAGTAATAAATAATTTGAATTTGATGATGATGAAATGTCGTAGGCCTAAGCCTTTTCAATGGCGCCTCCTGATGTCTTCATCCTCTGTGCTGTGCTCTAACCATTTGATATCGTATTTTCCAGAATTTATATATTATTTGTTTTTTGTGGTCTATATTTTCCTTCCCAAAGATAAACCCCCCAATAATCTCCTCTTTGTCTGCCTTAAACGGCTGTTGTAATTCGATGGCTTTTACTCTCTCCTCCCTGTATGCACTACAGTCCAACAAAAAATGCTCCAGATCTTCATTTTCGTATGCACACATGGGGCATTTGGTGTCCCCTCCCATATATCTATTTCTGTCATTAAGTTCCAAATTATTTGCCCGACATCTGTACAATATGGTTGAGGCTGGGGTGTTATCATATATATCCTCCGTGCCTCCAATGCTTCTTTTCCATTTCCTATATAATTTTAAACTTTTCTTACCATCCATATCTTTCCTCCATTGTTCTTCATCCCAGGTATGTATTTTGTTTGCCAGTTCCTATTTTTTGCAATCATTTAGGCTCAAGTTCAATTGTTTACAAGCAATTCTAGGTACGTCCGATTACCACAAAGGTTCATCGAAACACCAGAAAAACGATTGAACAAAAGTGAGTAAAGAAACAATCCAGGAAAGGTAAGGTCTAGAAGGCCAGAGACCATTAAGAAATTTACACCTAGGTTAGATCCCGTTCACCCGACACCCGAACGGATTTTTTTACCAAGAATCTCATTAAAGGGTCCAGCTTATAAGTACCTTCGCACACATTAAAATTATCTTCTTATCAAGAAGATAATTTTAATGTCTCTAGAATGTTCCTTACCTTTCCTGGATTGTTTCCTTACTCACTTTTGTTCATTCGTTTTTCTGTATCCACCCGAAGAGGATGCCAGTGGGCATCGAAACTGTTGTGGAAATAAACTCCGCCTATTAGTGTGGGTTTTATTGTCACATTTCGACCTCCACATAAAAAAGTGAAGTTTTGCATTTACTATGGAATGTTACTCTATTCTCCTTGGTATTTCTCCAAATGTTTATCCTTTGGAATGTTCCTCTAATTTCCTTGTGTTTCTTCTCCTGAAAGACACTTCCTTTACCTGCTAGTGTATATAAATGAAGCATTTGTTACTCGTCTTTCATTCACCAGAAGAATTTCACAGGTAGCAGTCCAACTTAAAATTTTATTCCTTTTCCAACAATGGGACGTTATAAAACTAACGTGGTATATTCTTACTCCACGCTCTATGGTCCTCGTGAGCATGCAACAACAGCTTGCAAAGTGACTGGATGTAGCATGATTTTGAAACATCCTTGTGCTACTAATCTAAAGAAGCATCTGGAAAGACACCATCAGGCAGAATTTAATGCTTTAGAAAGAAGAAAGGAAGTTTCTAATTCAAAGCTGAAAAGATGTTTGCCACAAGATGAGTAGACATTAGATCACACCAACACTAAGCGTATGAAAACTATTCAAGAGATGCTTCGTCTAACAATAAGTATTCCAATGGATATAAACACGTTTAATGATGCTATGGTTGAACTGGTAACTCTAAATGGAAGACCATTTTCTGCAGTAGAAGTCAGTGGTTTATGTAAGATCATAGATCCAATTAAGAACGCACTCAACACATCAATGGACAGGAAGAAAATCTCGAATTTAGTTGATGAGAAAGCTGCAGACATTGTGAAACAAATAAGTGAAGAATTGCAAAACAGAATGTTTTCACTGAAATTAGATATCGCATCTCGTCTGAATAAATCTGTTTTAACCATTAATGCCCAGTTCATTAATGGGGATTCTCTTCAGATACGAACATTATCTGTTACCAGTGTTGGGCACTAAAGCGTTAATCCGATAACAGTTAATTAACGAAGTTAACTTTTTTTAACGGACTATTAACGGAAGTTAATTTCCATTTATCGTTATCGGACCAGTTAACTTCCGATAACTCGATATTTAGTCTGTTAAAGTCCGTTAACACGTTAACTGCGAGGAGTCATTCACGGAAGATCACCACTCCGCGAATGAATTCAAACCGCCATAACTTCAGTCTGCCAATTCCGTCCTCTGCCGCAGTGGAACGGCTCTTCTCTCTCGGCAAGGACATCCTGAGGCCCAAGAGGTCAAGACTGGCAGTTGGGCCTAACTTTGAGAAGTTGGTCTTTCTGAAGGGCAACCAGCACATTGTGTCATAGTCTTTAATAAATGTGCCTAAAATTTAATTTTACCTTTCAGTTCCCGCCATAATAATTCTCTGGTAAATTAAAATTTAGTTAATGGTTAGTGGTTACAAGGGTTTCAAAACATGTAATCAGTACATTTTTTATTAAAAATAAAAAAAAAGTTATTAAGCAAAAAAGTTGCAAAACTTGATAAAAATACAGTTAAATACCTATTTATTGTTGGATTTTGCATAAATAAACATTTTCTATGGGTTTTAAAGCTTTTTTCCTTGATTTTTTTAAATGTTAGTAAAGAAATAGTTATCGTTAACGGATTATCGTTAACTTCCGTTAACTTTGTAGTAAAATTATCGGATTATCGTTATCGGAGTTAAAAATTGGGGTTAACGGATTATCGTTATCGAAGTTAACTTTTTGGTTAACGGTGCCCACCACTGTCTGTTACAGACTTCTCTCATGCTCATTCGGGTGAAAATATCAAGGAACTGGTTTTAAGTGTGTGATTGAAATATAACTTAAACGTTCGTCAAGTGTATTCTATTACTACTAATAATGCTAGAAATATGGTGAAAGCTGTAGAACTGATCTCGAGTGAAGGAAATGACATTGTAAACGATGAAAGTGATATCAGTGAACTAGATGAGTTGAAATTAGGAAATGTTCTTTCTGTTAAATGTGCTGTACATACTTTGCAACTTGCAATAAAAGACTTTAAATGCAGGCTTGCTTGTAAATACTATAGCCCATTCGCGAAAACTTGCTAAGAAGCTGCGAACTCCAGTTATTATGAATATTAAAAAACAAAGAAGTATCATATGCCTATTGTAGACGTCATGACGAGGTAGTGCTCAACATATGACATGATCTTCCGTTTAATGGAACTCCGACCGTTCATTGATGAATTTATTGAACTCATAGGAACCGATTTAAAACTTTCTCCTTAAGCTTGGGAATAACTGCAAGAAATTTTGCAAGTATTAGAGCCTGCTAAAAAAGCTACAGTACGACTGCAGAAGAAAATTTGACTCCAGGAGACTTTTACAAATAGAGAAGGAGCTCCTACAAAAAGTAGTGCTATCATTGTTATATCTGGATCCTAGGTTCATTGTTATGCTGTCCGAAGTAGAACAGAAGCGTGCGATTACTCATTTGACCCAATTTCACACGAAAATGGAATCGACATCTTCGGCAAGCTTGGCATCCAGTACACCAGAGGATGAGTTGGAAAACATGCTTAGAGCTGCTGCAAAAATAAAGAAAAAATCAACCATTGCTACGAATAGAGGTATCATTTCGGCTCTTCGAGATTTTAAAAATATTGAAAGAATTTCAGCAGACAGTAGCCTAATTGCGTGGTGGAACGCAATGAAGATAAAGCATGAGAAGCTGTACAAATTGTCTTTAGTTGTGCTTGCTGCTCCAATGATGCAAGTGAGTGTGTAACGGTTTTTTTCTCTTTTTAGATTGATTTTAAGTTCTCAAAGAAACAATTTGTTGCCCGAAAACATTGACAATATTTTAATTGTTCGCTCTAATTTTAACTTGTGAGTTTACAAGGTATTTGCATTTTGTATATAATAAACAGAGGTACATTTAATTGTTTTATTTCCCTTTGTAATACTATTATTTATATATTTTATACATGTCGTGTGCTTTAAAATTTAAAAAGTGTACGAATTAATAAAACATTTCGAACTGAAAATTTTTTGTTAAATAGAACTTTATGTGAAAGAAATGAAGCGAATAAGTAAAAAAAAAAAAAAAGACGAGTGTTTCGTGCTGATTCAGTTGGCTATAGATGCTTACATGTTTAATTATACAAAAGTAAAGATAGTTACTAAAGCAAATTCTCTCTTTGAAAAACAGAAATCGAATACAAATATAAAATTAAATCTGAATTTGTCAATAGGGTATCCCCAAAAAATAATATAAATAGTACAAAGAAATTCTTAAAGAAATCTGAAAAAAAACTGGAATCGAAATTTAAATTGAATCGAATCGAAAAATAAACTTAAATCGAAAAAAAAATAAAAACTTAAATCGAACCTGAAATCGAAGTTTTTGCAAACTTAAACTGAAATCGAAAACTGGACTTAAAAATTTATCAGTTTCCCATCCCTGATATATATATATATATATCGACTGTCTGTCTTGCTGTCATTGACGTGACTGGAAATAACTTGTCCAAATATGGCTACGGCAAACTTAATTCAGCCATTATTGAATTGAGGATATCTGCATGACATCACAAACACAGCAAGTACGAATGAAAGACGCCGGGCTACTTCCTTCCTGGGCCCTGGCCCCTCTGGCTATTAAACGGTTTTTTTTTAAATAGTTGCCAACTTTAAAATTGTTTGTTGATTACACTGTACAACAAATTTTCGGTTCAGAAAAAAAATGGGAATAACATTCGGTCATTCTTAATATTTCGAGTGTGCTGATTCCAAATCTGAAAATAGTTTTTTCTATCACCACGTTTTTTTGTAATGACTGCTTAAAATCTTCATACCAAAAAATAAGAATATATTTTTAAACAGATAGGCTTTATCATATGGAACAGTTCAATTATTGCTATACTTCAACATATATGCACAAAATTAACATAAAACTCTCGTATTATACTGTTTTCAACTCATTATTTGTATTTATGCTGGCGTATGTGTGATGCTTCTGGTTGGTCACGCTTTAAATTCCAGCAGAAATCGGCCAGCATAGCAGGACTCCACTTCTTTGTATCGGCTCTCCATTGTGGCTATATCCTGGTGGAATCTCTCCCCGTGTTCGTCGCTAATAGCAAATGCGTTTTCCAGAAAGAATGAGAGATGTGAATGCAAAAAATGAATTTTCAATGACATCTTACATCCGAGACATTGGTATGAGTTGATAAGTTGATCCACAAGTGCAGCATAGTTGTCATATTTAGTCTTTCCTAGTAGACCGCTGCACACGTTTTTGAATGCACACCAGGCTGCCAACTCAACCTCATCCATCACCGCTTCAAAGTGTTCGTCTAGCATGAGTTGGCGATTTTGAGGGCCGACGAATATGCCTTCTTTAATCTTGGCATCACTTATTTTTGGGAATTTTTCCTTTAGATATTATAAGGCAGGCTTATCCTGTTTCAACGCCTTTGCAAATTGTTTCATCAGCCCTAGTTTTATGTGAAGTGGCAGCAAGATAACCTTTTCCTTTCGTACTGGTGGTTCGTGAATAATATTGTGAGATCCAGGTGAGGAATTGTCTCGCAGCGGCCATACTGAGCGTGTGTAGTGATCAGACCTTGCTCGGCTATCCCACTTGCATAGGAAACACATGTATTTCGTATAGCCAGTTTGCAATCCATTGAGAATAGCCACAACCTTCAAATCTGCGCAGATAAGCCATTCATGTTCATTGTATTTTATACAGTCCAGAATAAAAGCAACATTGTCATACGTTTCTCTCAAGACGACTGAATGAGCGATCGGAACAGAAGGCATTGTGTTCCCATTGTGTAGCAGTACACCCTTAACACTGTACAGAGATGCATCAATGAACAATCTCCACTGATTCGGTTCATAGCACAAACCCAGAGCACCGAACAGACCATGTGTATCAATGCAATAACAAAGATTGTTCTTCATTATGAAATATCCCTGCAAATCCAAGGAGCGCTTTCGGAATGCTGTAATTCGTACGTCTTCCGCCAGCAGATTCCATTCTTGTAGACGTGAGGCCAGCAGTTCACTTTGTTGCTTGGTAAGTATTAAATCACGGACCAAGTCATTCAGTTCAGGCTGCGTGATGAGATGTTGTTCTTTCTTGGACTCGACTTGAGCTTCATAGCATTCGCCGTCTGATTCCGATTTGTCAGAATCTGTGTTATCGGTTGGCATTTCAGCTGGAGGACGAGGGATGGGTATATCTGTAGAATGTTCCACAGGACACATAGCAGAATGAAGATTTGGGTAGACTATAGCCTTTTTCCCTTTTCTGTTGCAACCTGTAATGTGAGACAATAGACATTGTTGACTACTTAAGATAGCATAATTGTGTAATACATTATGCAGAGCAGGATATGCTAAAATGTGCTAAAAACACCAAATTTGACGTATATTCAGGAAAATAAAAGATTCAAACCTGTGATGTTCGTTAAGCAGACATAGCAATCAGTTGAATGGTCCAGCGGTGCTCTCCATACCATTGGGACACCGAATCTCAGACCAGGACTGGTGCCTTTGAACCATGCAGATAACGAGCTTGTACATCTCACACAGCAGATATGAGGCACCCAGTGCTTGTCCTGATCACCAACTTTGCATGCGAAGTATAATTCATAAAGCTTTTTCATATGAGAAGTCAACTTCCTTTTATACTGTTTTAACGTTAATGTCCCACAAATACAGGGCTATTTAAAATGATTCATCCGATTTCAACTGAGAATACTTCCGTACCTATCAACCGTGCATCAACTGGGCATACACCACATGAAAGAGGAAATCTCTGAGTTTTACAAGATCACCGCGAGAGGGCTCCAAAGTCACACCGTGGCCTAGCCTAGCAACAAACAGTCAGTGTGAAAATGGCGTCCGCACAGCAGAAGGCGTTTTGTGTGTTGCAGTTTTCGAGCTGTAAATCGGTAGTCACAGTGCAGCGTGAGTTTCGTGGACGTTACAGAACAGATCCACCGGGTGCTCAGAGCATCCGTCGGTGGTATCGGCAGTTCGAGGAAACATTCGCATTGTTACTGCCGTAGAGTCAGTGACAACGGACATGCTGGAGCGAGTATGGGAGGAATTCGACTATCGTCGACGTTGCTCGTGTAACTAGGGGAAGTCACATAGAGCATTTATGAGGTGAGAGACAAAATTTGGACAGTTTTTCTTTTGGTTGATGTATCACAAATCACTCTGTATTTGTAACATTAAAAAATATTCTCATTTGAAATCAGGTGAATAATTTTGAATGGCCCTGTATAACAAAAACTGTCTGGCAAATTTTTGCACTCTCTAGGCATTGTAGCATAACATCAATAAAAACCTGTAAAATAAGAAAATGATAGAGCAATTTGCAATTTCACACAATATAGACTTTGTCGGTGAAATATACATAATTTGATAGCTGTTATTCAATAATACTCACTTATAGCACCGATTTATGATAAAATATGGCTGACAATTTTGTTTTAAATAATTAATGAAAGAAATTTTTCATAAAATCAAAGTGGAAACACAGAGCCGAACACCACCACCACAGCATATACATGACTGAACAAAATGTAAAAGATGCGTTCAGAGAACCAGTGGTTCTCAAAATGATACAATGAAATAGGGTCATTTTCATAAAATCGGTGGGTGATACAAACAAATGAGTGTTATTTTCGAAATCTACCATATAATTAGCCATAAAAATGACGATCTCATTTCCGTTTTTTTCACTGTTGTACAGTAGGGTGGATCGATTTTACATTTGTTTCGATTTCCATATTCTAATAGAGACAAACACTTGCGCATGCATGAGAAAATAGCCTCTGCAAAATCTGAGCTAAATAGGTAATCATCTTCTGCCCCCGGCAGAGCGATGAAAATCATATTTTAGTAGTCAAAAACGTATTTTTAAACCCTAGCCTTGAGTCATAAAATTTTGCGTGTGTGTTATTTCATGCCTAAGCAACGATATAAATGCTATGGGAAATATATAAATGCATTGTTTAAGACAAAGAGCCGATCTGAAAATATGTATAATATACATATTTTCAGATCGGCTCTTTGTCTTAAATAATGCATTTATATATTTCCCATAGCATTTATATCGTTGCTTAGGCATGAAATAACACACACGCAAAATTTTATGACTCTAGGCTAGGGTTTAAAAATACGTTTTTGACTACTAAAATATGATTTTCATCGCTCTGCCGGGAGCAGATGATGATTACCTATTAAGCTAAGATTTTGCAGAGGCTATTTTCTCATGCATGCGCAAGTTTTTGTCTCTATTAGAATATGGAAATCGAAAAAAATGTAAAATCGATCCACCCTATTGTACAGTGCAGACGCCGAATATTAATAATAATAGTTGCCAAGTTTTAAGTTCTTTGTTGATTATCTGCGGATCTTATGGGTTATAAAATAACCAGGGCGACTCAATTTTATTTTCTTTCCAATTATTAACTTTATTTAACCTAAACAATTCTTTATTTGAAACTTATTTGTGGATAAATATCAACGCTTAATAATAAAATAAAACACATCATATTCATTTGTTTATTAAATTTTTAACGAACTTATTTAGATATGTTGTCGGAGTTTGGGCAAATCACTAGGATAGCTAGTAATAATTGCCTGGATTTTCGCAAAAGCTGATTTCGCAGTTTTAGGCATGTTTGAAATTTATATATTTTGCCAAAAGAGAAACAAAATTAATGTAGTTATTTAAACATGTAATTTATGGTACTGAAATGATTCTAACAACAAAAGCCAAAACATAATATTCACATATTGTATGAATACACGCCTAACTACCAAATGTAGAAAAGCTCCGACAAACACACGTCGAAAAATAACGAGAAAGTAATATAGAAATAATGCATCATCAGCTTGTATAATCATCATTAATCAATGTATAGACTGTGTAAATAAGAATCCAAGATGCATATTATAACATCATGTTAGAGAACCAGAAATAATTTATTTGCTTACTCAGTTTTACTCCACATTTTCGTTAATTTTATTTTATTAATCCATCACGAAAGTCCTAACTTACAGTAGCAAATTTTTAACCTTATTAATAATTTTATTAACTTTATTAACCTAATAGCAAATTTTTAAACTTATTAGTACCTTTATTAACTTTGGGTCGCCCTAGTTATAACCCATCATTTACTTAATTTTTTCACATAATACAACAACCCACAAGATCCAATTTTTCTTATGTAGAATTTAAATCTGAATCTATTTTCTTCTACAAATTTATATTAACGAAGATATAAGCGATTTTTGGATCGATTAAAATAGTATGGTGGTAATTATTCGATCAATATTAATAATAACCATTGGGTAATATTCGTTTTAGCACACATCGGTGTTTTTCGATTAAAACATATTTCTCTGGTCAATTTTTTGTCGTTTTCATGGTGACTTGTAAATTATATTAAACTATGCTACAGACCCTATATAAGAGAAACGAAACGCAAATTTGAACAGGGCAAAACTCCCAAAATTATTGAAGCAATGGTGGTTTTCAGTTACATTAATTTTATCAGCTAATCAAAGAGAAATTCTGAAAAAAATAATTATTGTACTTATTCTTGTAAACTTTACCACTTTTACTAGAAGTTAAGATTTTTTTTTTGTTGAGAAATAAACTGCCTAAAAAATTACTAAAATTATTTTGTTTTTTTTGTTTACCTCTGTCATATCAAGGAAAACAAAATTTAAAGGTTAACTGCGATTTAACATTCAAGGATTCTTAAAAAACGTCAGTACTACATCCAGTACCATGAAGGTTTACTTTTAAGTGTATCACGGGCAAATATACATAAAATGGTAGACAGGTTATGAGCCATTAACTTTCAATAAAAACCTGTTTGTTTTACAGTAGTTTTTAACAAGCGGTAGCTCGCTATCGCTCTCCAGTACTTACATTCACTTGTAATAGACATTAAATAGCTCGTGCTCGGCCGCGGAGTGACCTAGGACGGGGAAACTTGACATAGCACATCGGCAGCTCATGGGCTATCAGTTGGTGGTGGTTGCAAAATTTTCCGATGTGCCACACACACACACCACACATTTTAGCTCAATAGCATATAGGAAACACTAACTGGCAATGAGAAGATTGCCCGTTTGTTCCAAAATACTGTATCTCAGTCAGACTATCTTTCGTGAATGATTTTACGCAAGTTAGAACAGGAAGAAATGGCATTCTCGACATTTGTTAGTCACCAAAGGAAACCTGAAGCAGCAAACTTTAATATGATTATACACAAAGTGCGTGAATGTATCCTACAATGGCACGACGTCGAATTATTTTATTACGCGTATAAGAATTATTAAGTAAGCAAATACTAACACATTTGATTTTCATTAATCATAAATCTAATGAGAAACGTTTCCATTTAGGGATAATGAATAAAAAAAACTGAAAATAATTTTAATATATTATTATAAAATGTGAAAAAAAATTTAACATTTGTAAAAAAGTTAAAACTTTTAAATAATTTTAAATAAATAAAATATGTGTTAAAAGTATTCTAACCAAACAAATAACTTGCTACTCTTAAAAATCTCAACCACCTTTTTACAGCTTTAAATGTATACATAATATTGACAGGAAAAAAGCTACTTCGCATGTCAAAATTAAGTGTGTTTTTATTAAAGTTTAACAAAAGCTCGCGATGAGGTTACCTAAGGGGAGGAAACTGTAGATAAATAAATGTTTTCCACATATGAAGGAATGTTTTAAGTTTTGAGACTAAAATCGAAATTTAACTAGTTTATAGTCATCTAAAAATGAAGACTTTTGAAACAAGATTTCAACATTAAAGTATTTGCAGGAGGATTGCACCAACATCGGCTTGAACACAGATTTTGGTTCAAATCTAAGTTACGAACTAGCTTTATTTTTTATATAAAGAATTCAAATCCTCTAAGTCTAAGATACCCAAATGAATGATATCGAATGATCTGTTGAAGAAGCTATTTGAGAGAACTGCATCACAGTTTTTTCTCAACACAAGTTCAATGACGTAATTTTAGAGAGATTTTTTTAAAGTATTAAAGTGATGTTGATTTGTAATAGTTACGACAGTTTTCTATTAATTAATTAATTAAAAACAGAGTGGTTACAAATTTATACTTGCGTGGGTTGAATCCGATTCAGTGGTAATAAAAAACAATAAGCATGAACAAAAACAAGGACAGTGCTTGTACTTCCATAGTAAAACAATCTTTACGTTTGTTCTTAAATTTATGACGTTATTGTCTACCTCATTTGTGGAATTCTGAGAGCCACTTTCCAAGATGGAACGTACAATATAAGCTAACGATCGGGCAATAGCTTTAGGCTCTCTCGAAACTACAACACGTCTATATTGCAATGTTATGGAACTACTCGTTCATTTGTGTATTGAGGAGGATTAGAATGGTTATTCATTTGTGTATTGAGGAGGATTAGAATGGTTATTCATTTGTGTATTGAGGAGGATTAGAATGGTTATTCATTTGTGTATTGAGGAGGATTAGAATGGTTATTCATTTGTGTATTGAGGAGGATTAGAATGGTTATTCATTTGTGTATTGAGGAGGATTAGAATGGTTATTCATTTGTGTATTGAGGAGGATTAGAATGGTTATTCATTTGTGTATTGAGGAGGATTAGAATGGTTATTCATTTGTGTATTGAGGAGGATTAGAATGGTTATTCATTTGTGTATTGAGGAGGATTAGAATGGTTATTCATTTGTGTATTGAGGAGGATTAGAATGGTTAAGTATCAACAAAGTTTCATTTCAGCTGCAGCAATTTTACTTATATAATAATAATAATAAATAATGTAATACATTTAAGATTTAAATACTATTTTAAATAAAGAAAATATAGCAAAATTTGTTATTTTTAGAAATTATTTATTTCCCCCTACAATTTTCTCTTAATTACCGTAATACTCAACAGAATATCATAAAAGAATTTGGGAAGCGGAAGCGTAGGATTGCAACATGTATAAAAAAAAAAATACATTCACAAGGACTTCATCTGAGCCATAAGGTCATCCAAAGACATCTGAGTTTCTCCAGTACAGCCAACAGTCTCCACTGTGTTACTACTGGTGACCTCAACATTAGCAGAGGGTCTCTCGTAAGCCATTCGGATTCCTTGTGCCACCGTTAAGTCCGACTGGGAGTTACTGTTACCCGCAGAAACCGGTTCTGATTCGTCTACCAAACATATTCCTGAAAAAGTAATTTTTTTAATTAAATTAATTAGGACTACTTCTAGTTCAAGCAATTATGAAAGTTTTTACTGTCTTTAAAGTGTTAATGGAAATTGAAAATGCATATCGACCGCAAATAATCATAAGGATAAAATCAAAGCAATTACTATGATACATAATTACTGAGTTTGAATGACTAAATGCAAACAAAATAAAGGACAAACGCTTTCTACAGACGATCTAGCGCATCACAAGACAGCGACACGAATGAAAATATTTTGATGGCGTCAGATGCTCCTTACCCCATTCATTCTCTTCATGGAGGACCTGTTCCTCCTCCTCCTCTTTTGGTTCTTCCTTCTTATTCTTCTCCTCTTCCTCTTTCTTTTTTGCATACTCCTCCTGCTTCTTCTTACACCAGAAATCTTCACACTGAGGGTTCGGTTTCACCACCATCGTTGGAAAGAAGTCCTCGAGTGCATTATAACCCAAGTAGTAGGAGACTTTTCCGAACTTGAGGAGGAATCTATAAAGAACCGTTAGCCTTTAGATATCGATTATAAATGATGATTAAAGGAAAAAAAATTATAACCCTTTAAAGGACCTCCACTAAAAGAAAGCATAAAGACGTTCCATATGTATTTATTGTGGGAATGGAGACTGATGTCAATACGATGTATTACTCAAGGTTTTATCCACACTACTTCATGAAAAGTAATACTGTACTGAATTTCTGACAATGGGATTGTATTCTTCATTGTAATTTCCTGCGCATAATTAAAGAACAATTATTATCCAACGTCTGTACAGTCAACCTAAAAGGTTATCAGGTTGTGGTTTAGCACAGAGTATGAAGGGAATTACTTGAGGACATTTTGGACAAGAATTCCTGCCACGATGCCCATTGTAGTTGGAAGAGAGGCAGCACAAACACCTTCCTTCTTCAGCGTTTTCTCATCAATTTGACTGGCAACAACCAAAGGCGGCGCGCACTATAATCCGGAGAAGGGCAAATTAACAACTAACAACAGTATCAGGACTCATCCCGAAGTTTATAAGAAAAACCGCCAGAGATGAAATTGGTAAAAATAGTTTACAGTCATCATTACAACTTCAAACTATAAGTTACAAGGGTAATTCCAGGACAAATAGACAAATGAAAGTGCCAAATGTACACTCCACCATCTCCAAAATTCATGAAACTTGGTGTGAGGGTTGGTTTTGGTCCAAATGAAAAAAATCTGAATTTTTTTGAAAATTGGGCAAGTTGGTCAAATTTTATGGCTTGACCAAATTTTGGCCAAATGAAAAAACCAACAATTTTCAAACGTAAATATCTCAGCTGCTAATTGTGGTAGCGTAATAAGTCTTAAATGATAAAATATGTAAAATTAACTGGTTTCTAAATATGTATCATTTTTTTAGGGTAACAAAAATAAAATTATGATTTTTTGGAAAGTTTTTTTTTTTTTTTTTTTTTTTTTTGCGATTTGGCAGCGAAGATATCATTTTTCGAAAAAAAGACCAAGAATAAAAAATGTTTATATGATGTATGTACACCATAATAAGCAATAAAAAGTCAGCTTATAGTTTATTATAAGGCTCAAAACTGAGTTTGAAATTAAGTAATAAATTTTTTTTTCAGACGACGAAGATTTATTACAGACTTGGTCCAAAAAAAGACAATTTTCAAATCATATAAAAAATACATGTAGACAGGGCCGTAACTAGGGTTTAGAAATTAGTGAGGTCCAGATTTTTTTCGAGCGCGGCGGGACGAGCAAAATTCAGACCAAAATGACATCTACAAACACAACCCAAGCTATACACTAAACACAAAACACAAAACGCTCGACGCTCCCTCTTTTCAAAAGAAAAGCGGTAATATGAGTTTCATACACGGAGAACGGTTCAGTCTTTTTTTTTTTTTTAGGAAATAATTACCGAGGTCCGGACCTCGGTGACCTCATAGGTAGTTACGGCCATGCATGTAGATAAACCAAAGGAGAAAAAATCTTTTAAAATATATGTACAATGTACATACATAACCTCTCTTATATTTAGGGACAGAATATATTGACAATAATAATGTTTAATTTATAAAGCGCTTATCAGAGTATAAAATACTCTTCCTAATACTACACGTACACAAGTCTTTGAGAATGAATTAAGACACTATTCTCATCCAGTGAATCCAAATTTTAGACACTAATAATATAATAATAAGAAAAAAGAATTTGAAAAGATTTTTATAACTATTAAGTAGATACACAAATCTTAGATAAAAATTTTAGAAATATTATATAGACAATCTTAAATAGTATACATTCGATAGAATTTATTTTATCTTTGAAAAGTTATTTAATTCTTGAAGTGGAAAAATTTATTGTATTCTTGTTCCTCCTCATAAACTTGCTTCAATACTCCCAAATATATTTTCTGTTGGAACGTGACAAACATCATCTTGTGCAGGAAAAACGTATGAGGGACATACGCCCGAAGGCTGGAGAAATTTTATCAGAAAATCATCATATTCACAGTCAAAGGACTGGACTAATCCGAGCCATAGTTTATTTTCATACATACAACCCACAAAAGAGCCTGTTTCAATTTCGCGTTGAGAGACAGTATTATGTTCTTGAACCGAAGCAGAAACTCTAATGAGCTCTCTTATTTCAACTGACTGTGCACTCTGAGAGAATGGATAAACCTTCAACGAATTCTTGGAAATTGGGACGAAGCGATGTAATTGTTGAGTACCTTTGATAGAAGTAATAGGTTCACTCAGACGTTTTTGCAAAGAAAACTCTACATCTACAACTTCGTAGAAGCCTTTATCTGTTTTTGTCCCGGCTTCAATCCAGCTGTAAAACAAATTCATAAATTTAGGTTGCGTGAAATAATCAAATATCAAATATTTTGTATATATGTATTCAAGTGCTGATGCTAATATTTAAAAACAGAAAACTACGAATTTGGCATTAAGAAACAAATGTCCTGAATGGAGTCTCTATTGTTTTATTACCTGTTTTAATAGGGATTTCATCAAATAAAGGTAAAATATTGTCGCTGAGCAAATCTTTATTGAATTGCCTGTCTTGAACGACAAATTCTTCCAATGGTGGTGGATTCATGGAATCGCTACTGCTTCGCTCCATAGATTCGTTAAGTATGTCTGGCTCAGGTATTGGCGCAGGTCCCGGCTCTCTGAATGAACGTTGAACATGTTCTAATACAATTGGCTTCTTTTTAATTGTGACATAGCAATTGCTGCATAGTAATTGATTTTCTTCCAAAATTCCATAGCTTGCAGCTGCCATGGCAGAGTTTACTTTTTTGATGTTACAGAAAATTCTTCTTGAGTGTTTTTTCATAGGATCGCAACAAAATTTTGTGTTTTGAGGCATTTTAAGGGTTAGGTAAATTTACGTATACTAGAAAATTAGGTATATACTGAAAATCTGGAAAGCAAAAAAATTTTAAAATTTGGAGGATTTTTTTTTAGTAATTTTTTTTTTCATAATAATCATCGATAAGTTGACTTTTTATTACTTATTATGGTGTACATACATCAAATAAACATTTTTTATTCCTGGTCTTTTTTTCGAAAAATGATATCTTCGCTGCCAAATCGCAAAAAAAAAAGGCTTTTTCCAAAAAATCATAATTTTATTTTTGTTACCCTAAAAAAATGATACATATTTAGAAACTACAGTTAATTTTACATATTTTATCGTTTAAGACTTACTACACTACCACAATTAGGAGCTGAGATATTTACATTTGAAAATTATTGGTTTTTTCATTTGACCAAAATTTGGTCAAGCCATAAAATTTGACCAACTTGACCAATTTTCAAAAAAATTCAGAAATTTGTAATTTGGACCTAAACCAACCCTCACACCAAGTTTCATGAATTTTGAAGAGGTGACCGTGTACTTCATTTGTCTATTTCTCATAGAATTACCCACAAAGCTATTTAAATAATATGCAAATGTGTCTCAATAAATTGGAAAATATTAAAACTAAGAATTAATTTTATTAATATAAAGACTGACTAGGCATTTAAAGAAGTTCAAATCAACTTCAATTAACATCTCGAGTATTTAAAAAAAATCAGGAAAACAAATTATGTCAAGGTTATCTTTAATGTGAAAGTGAATAAAGACAAACTTACATCAAAACAAGCCGTTTCTCCTGGAATTAAAAGTTGTATGTGACCAGACACAGCATTTTCTGCAACTCCAGACTCGAACCAAGTTTGCCCCAATTCATTACACGCTCTATTCACTGCCATTCTTGCTTCATAATTGTCTACACAACTCAGGACAAGATCTACAAAGCCCTCTTTTAAGCTGCCACTTCTATAACAAACATGAGATTTTAAAATTACTTAAAAAATTAAATAAATTTATTAGTAGTTATAAGTAAAAAGCTCAGCCTTTTGACATTGAATACAGTCCTATGTGATTAAAATGATCTAAAAATTTGTGATTTATTTAAGTTTTCCATTTGGCCAACAGTCCTTATTTACTATAACTACTGACACTATTCTCAAACTGTCCCCACAATACTGGAGCCAACACTAATTAAGTTTTGAATTTATCAGTAACTTAAATTCTCATTTTTGCAACTGCAAATCACTTCATTACAAAAACAATTAACAACAAACAAAACAATTCTTGCTGAGGCATGAACATTTAAGGAATGTAAATAAAGACTGTCTTAAATTAATAATGTATGATACTTTGCCCAAACAGGGCTAAGAAAATAATATTTAACTTACTTTAATCTTTCCATAAAGTGTTCAAAATTATCCACAGTAGTTATATTATAATTATGAGTTTCAAATGAAACATCAGGATTAATAAAATGAAGTGTATTTGCTGCTGCTTCAACTTTACTCAGCCCAGCTTGATGAGGTTGGAAAAATAGACGATTCATATTGGCAAGTTCCACTTTATCATAATCAAAAAGAATAAGCTTAAAAAAGAAAATAAATACACCATTAATTATGGGTTTATACCTGTAACTGCATGTCATTTTTTCTAGGAGAAATTAATCTCAACCATCTTTTAAGGCATAGGAAAAATTGTCAGGAGAGCGTCTATAAACCTATTAAATACCATAATGGTGTGTGTGTGTGTGTGTGTGTGTGTGTGTGTGTGTGTGTGTGTGTGTGTGTGTGTGTGTGTGTGTGTTTATAATTACATTAATATGAAATTTTATTGCTACCGATGTGAAACAGCGAAAATTTTAAAAACTGCCAAAATACCAAAAGTTACTAAGTTTTATTTGAGAGTATGTGGATGTGGGTAAACAGGTAGTTAGTAACAAAATTTATTTAATTTGCAGAAAAAGTATATACGATAATTCAAATTACTCCTTTCAATTTCTGGTCTACAAATTTGGAAACAAATATGAGTTACTAAAAGTAGTGACCAGCACTATTAATCAGACCTACCTTTCCTATTCCACAACGTGTTAGCATTTCTGCAGTGACACTTCCAACACCTCCAACCCCAACCACAGCAACTGTGAATGTTCTTATATCTTCATAATTGTCAACAATGCCCATCCTCTTCAGTGCCATCAACCGGCTGAAAGGGAAAGGGTAAAACAAATCGGTGAAGTTGATTCAAATATTTAACACAAGTTTTCAAGGGATAATTTATAGTTAATGACACCGTGACAAATAGACCCACTCTTCATACTTAGGCTTGGTATCTTGTGCCATTAGCTACCACTACATACTTGGGTAAATTAAAATGAAGTTCCAAATAGAAATGATACACGCATATCTCATCCAATATCACTAATGGCAAATTTCCAGAATCCAAATATAGTTCAGAGACAGAATCCATAATAGCTTAATAATACATTTGGTTAGTTATTATGGACTCTCATATCTGAAATGCATCTGGATTCTCAAACTTTATCACACTATTTAATGTGAAAAGTGATTCCCACCAGATCTGAAACTATTTTAATTTAAATTGAAAAGTCATGCATCTGTTTTGGTACCCTAAATCTCTGCCAAACTTCTTAATTTGGATGCTGCTAATATAAAATTTTACTCCTCTGTCACACAATATTAAAAATTAATGTCTATTTGAATTTTTATACAAGTGAAACTACTCATACTTTGAAATTAAAGACTCAAACAAGGTTGAAGAATCCCACAGTTTACTGAATTTGGCAGATTATATGAGATAAAAGTAAGAATACTACACTATGCCGAGATTGCATCCTATTATACTGAAAATTCTAGTGAAATTGTGTTAAATTGCAGTTTAGCACCCAATTGGTGACCCCATTTTTCCTTTGTTTCTAGTGCAGTTTTGTCTCCTCTTTCCAAATATGAAATCCAAATTTGTTACAAATAAAAGTTTTGCACCCAGCAGCATTGTTGTGTTACTTTTTAAGATTGATGGTGTTGTGAGCATCAGTACCCAGTGTATTGTGGATCATAAGGAAAGGTTTTAACATTGATAGGTCATATTAGGTTAGGTAAATTTTAAATAGCTGTAACTTTTTTATTATTTATTTGTGACAAATTTGGATTTTGTATTTGGAAAGAGGAGACAATTTAACTGCACTAGGGGAAAAAAAAAAAAAGTCACCAGTTGGGATGCTAAACTGTTATTTTACCAAATTGTTTTCTACAAAAATACATACATTGTACACCCAGTACATACAATCTGAGATCAAGGTGAACTAGTTGCCCTACAAATGATATATATACTGGTCAAAAAAAGAAACGCAATTAGCTTGCATATGGTGTAAAATTTAAGTTGTTAGTGGTATTATCACAGTTTCAAGATTATGGTTAAATGTTTGTTCAAATCTTTTAAAGCCACTTAGTGCATGTTTTTAAACCTGACTAATCCCGGCTAAGACGCCATTTTGTTACAAACAATAAACAGAGATTAAATTGAATGTATTCTTTATGAAGGCATGCATTTTTTCTTTGACTTCACAGAATACACACTGCCCGTTGAGAAAACCAAACTTTTTCCCGCGATTGAGGCATGCCACGACTCTCAGAGGTCAACAGAGGTCGTGCCTTGGGCATGTTGGATGCAGGCATGTCTGCTGTCCAAGTTGCACAATGAATGCATGTGCATCCCAGCACAATCTCTAGGCTTGTTAGATGGTACAATGCCACAGGAAGTGTTCAGGACCTGCCAAGACGTGGGCAACCTCGTGTGACGACCCAATGCCAGGATCGCCACATTGTACTGCAGCACCTGCGTCATCGGCAGTGGAATGCTCGTCAGACAGCCAGAGACACACCTGGTATCCACAACAACAGAATTAGTGACCAGACCGTCAGAAACTGACTCCGATCCCGCAGGCCTTACAGAGGTCCTTTTCTCACTGATGCAAGAAGGCAACGACGCCTGCAATGGGCCTATCAGCACCATGACCTATCGTGGGCCTATCAGCTCTGACTGCCCAGCGCTACAGGGATGAGATTCTTCACCCACATGTTCTTCCATTCATGAGGCAACATCCAGAATTGGTGCTCCTGCAACAGGACAATGCCAGACCTCATGCAGCCAGGATAGTGCAGGCGTACCTGCAGGGACAACAGGTGCAGACCTTACCATGGCCAGCCTTCAGCCCAGACATGTCACCGATAGAGCACGCATGGGATGAACTTGAATGGCGAGTTCGCAGACGTCAGCATCAGCCACAGAACATCAGGGAACTGACCAATGCAATTATTGAAGAGTGGAGGGCCATCCCTGTTGCTTTCCTGCAGAGACTGTTGAGGTCGATGAGGGCCAGACTCCAAGCCTGCATTGTGGCTAGGGGTGGCCATACGCGTTATTGACTGTTTGTTATGTTAAAGAATCATTTACTATATACTGAGTCCTCATGTTTATTAATAAATCTCAAAAATTGCGTTTCTTTTTTTAGAGTACAATGGTTACTTTTGCCAAGTAAAGTAAGGCAAAGAAAATGCAAATGCCTGGTTAGCACTTCTTTTTCTAGTTGTTAAATGTATGACTGGTTAAGCTAGGATAGTGATTCTCAATCTAGGGTACATGAGGGAATCTTAGGGGGTATGCAATGGGGTTCTGAAAATATAACCCTTCTAATTTTATATACAACTGACAAATGGCCATGAATCAACACAGTTGTAAAGAAAGTAAAAATCCTCTATGTCTCGCAAAAATCCAGAATCAAGGGATAGGTACAGAAGAAAAAAAAAGGTTGAGAACCCCTGAGCTAGGGGATGAAGAATTATTTTATATATATATATATATATTAGGGTGCATTAAACACCCCATGATTTTCAAAAAGTTGTTGGATTTTAATGTCTATTCCCTCAAATGTTACACTTGTTGGTAGAAGTATGTATGCAAAAAATAAATCAAATCGGAGGTGGTACTGGGTGGCCACCAGCCACTTTTATATATTTAGTAGTGATGCACCGAATATTCGGCAAATATTCGGTATTACTTATAATACTAATATACAAATATTCGGTATTACTATACTTACATTGATTGAAAGTTGAAAATGTATAAAACACAACGCCAATGTCACTACTCCAACTTTGCTCGTTTCCGCAAATTTGGCCTCGCTTTGCGGTCACATTCAACCACTTGAAGAAGATTTTGGAAGTGGTCTTCTCCTCTTGCAGCTGAGACAAAATCAGTTGTGAGCTTTACTGCTCTCTCCGCAGGGTCATTCACAACATTTAACCCATTCACAATGGACTTGGCTGCCTTGAAGTGGTCATTGTTCTGCCAATTGTCAACATCCTCTGTTAGGAAGGTCATATCCAGGTGAAGAAGGTTCACTGTAAACCACGAGTCCTCGTTCACAAGATCAGCCAGGGTTGTTGCTTCTGTAATTTTTGGAAATGACGGTTTGCCATATCCAGAACCGTAGTGGTGTTTTGGAGTGCTTGGCATTTCATCTGGTTGTATGGCCAGTAACACATCTGCAAGGGCACGACGCTCCTTTTGAGGTACTGCATTGCTGAACAGTGCCAAAACAACCAGTTCTGGGGTTAAATACCACAAATGTCTATCAAAGGCTTTCACAGCGCTGACTGAAATGATTGAGTTGACAGCTTTATAGTTGAGCAGAGTCTTGTATAAGCACAAATCAAACCATGGGGCATTTGAAGCAGACTGACATATGAGCCACCAATCACAATAAATATAAACAACAAAAACAACAAACTCCTTCAGTTTTTCCTGTTGATGTTGTGTTGTTACAGTTCCTCGAGGTAGTACAGAAATTTGCTCTTCAAGTAGGCATATTTTGATGGAATAAAGAATCTTTGACATCCACCTTGCTTTATGCATGGCCCCAGGTCTGTGGAGTGTTCCTTGTTTTGTGACATCATCATCGAGGACTACCTGGTAGAGTTGTGCCATTTCCTTGTAGTCTTCCCTACAGTATGAAGCGCTTGTGCGGATTGTGCTTAAAACCTTGTTTTTGCAGGATAAAAGCAGTTGTTGTGCATCGTCATTGTACATTGAAATGTCAATTTTGGTTAAACTTTCATCCTTTGCATGCGATATGCGTTCCCAATTCTTCTGGAATCTTTGGAACAAAGATGCTTCTGGAGACTTTGATGTCTCAATTTTGAGAGCGTCAAACACATGATCCAGGATTACCTCTCCAACATGATGGCGACATGCACACCACAGAAGAGCACGGTCCAGTTTTGATTGAATGGTAACACAGGCAGCTGTAACGTGTCCAGTGTTTGATGCTGTTGTGTCAAAACATAAGTTGACAACTGACTGTTTGCACTTCCATGAATGTAGAAACGTGTAAGTGTGCTCAGCAATGATGTCACCTGATGACATATCACTTCCACGAGGATATCTAGCCACTCCCAGTAGCTTTACATCAGTGGCATTCCCAACCAACACTGGCAATCTTTCTTCCTTGCCATTCTTGTTTGTGAGCGTATGCATCTGCTTGCCATCCCAGTGAAGTGTTGCAGCTGTTGGGGCGATCCAATTTTCTCGAATATCTTTGGCGATAGCACTTGTTATTGATCGTCGAGCCTTATCAGCAGTTGAATACAACTTCGCCACACGACGTGGATCACCTCCTGCCTCTTGAATTACAGCTTCGGTGAGCACAGCCTGTTGAACAGGAGTTATGTTTAGTCGAGTAGCAACAGACACGACTGAAGGCCTTTTCAGAATATCATGAGGAATAAAGGCAGACGTACCTGCATATGTTGATCTGTGGTGACTACGCTTCCTTTGAAGCTCTGGAATCGCCTCTTCTTCAGTTTCTTCCAAGCTATCTGCAGAGGCACTATCATCAGAGCATACAGAACTTTTCATCTCTTGTACACTGGATGATTCATGACGTTCTCGTCTTGAAGCTTCCGCTAAGATGTGTTTTTCTTTTCTACGATCTTTATCAGCTTTCTTCTTGTCAACACTACCAAATGAGGCTACTCTGTCAGATTTCATTGACTCTAAAAATGCTCTATCTTCCTCATTCTTAATGTTTGTCATTGCATCTTTTGTCCATACACCAAAGGTCTTATCAAGATGTTCATTCATGGATTGCAACTTAGCCAAAGTGTTTGGAGATTCTCTGCGAGAAACAGGTATTTGACGCAATTTGTTATTGTCATTAAGGTCAAGTATTAGTTTGCAGCATTGATGGTCTGAAAGCATAGGAATATTTGCTTTAGTGTAGAATGTTTTCAGCTGGATAAGGACTATGCTGGCAGATTTCCATTTGAGTGGCTGTGTTTGTTTGCCTTCACATATTTCTTTCTGGATGTGCCACATCACGCATCGAAGAACCTGCCGGCAAGTTGGGAGGCGGACTCCTGTCAATGTACCATCTCCTTCTGTAAGAGCATTGCCAAGACCAAAAATGGCACTTGCTAATCTGGTCTTCTTAGCTTCCATTGTTTCTGAGACAATAAAGGATATTATTAGACTATAAGTGAAGTTTCGTTTATGGTGCATGTTTTATGTAAATCATCCCTTTAGGGTGCATCAAACGCCCTTAGGTTCTTGGATTTTAATGTCTATTCTCTCAAATGTTATGTAAATCACCCCTTAGCAACTCTATATTAAAAGAAACAATGTAAGTAGTCAACTGGTTGGTAAATAAAAAAAATAGATATTTTTACATAGCGTGGCCCCCGAAAATTGCCGCAAAAATATAAAAGTGACCAGTGGCCACCCAGGACCACCTCCGATTTAATTAATATTTGGCATACACACTTCTAGCAACAAGTGTAACATTTGAGAGAATAGACATTAAAATCCAAGAACCTAAGGGCGTTTGATGCACCCTAATATATATATATATATATATATATATATACATATATATATATATATATATATAATACCCATAGCCACGTTGAGGCAGACGAGGCAGCTGCCTCGTCTGGCTTAATGGACATTTTGGATCAATGAAGAAATTGAATTTCAAAGAAAATCTGAGGAAATTGACAGAAATAGGATTTTACCTGTCTCATACAAATTATATTATTAATTATTATTAATTTAATAATAAATAATTATAATTAATAAAATTATATATAAAATAATTAATAATTTATTATTAATTAAGTACAAAAATTTGATTTTACCTAGAGTCATACAAATCCAGTGCTCTTTACCATACGCTCAAAGTGCATGAATCTGTGCTAGGATTAAAAAAATCTTCTGAAGGAGCATGGCCCCAGACCCCCTAGTAGGGCTATTTTTGCCTCGTCTGTTTTTAAGCTCTGGCTACGGCCTTGTATATATATATATATATATAAAATGGGCCAACTTATTTGGATATTTAAGGGCAGACTTAGTGAACTTAGTAAAGTAATAGGAGGAGGAGATTATAGACACCAATTGATCAGGGAAGTACTCCGGGGAGGAGGGGGTGGTATGTTAGGCAGGAGACAGGGAGTGCTGGAACTCCTGTTTCTCCTGTCAGAGTCCTTCTTAGCTAATCTTTTTCCATGTTTCATCTATGCTGTGAGAAGTCCAGCATGCTCTCAAACACACATTTCTCCCTCTATTCTTCACTACACATGCATGTATTTCACACACAACACAATCTTTTCAAAATTATTAAAATAAAAAAAAATAAAATGGCAACATGGGCCCCTGTCCTCTCCTTCCTACATATAAAAAAAAACTGAGTGGACACATTCCCTGGGCTCTCTGATATTGTTTCTACTTTTGGATATTGCTGGTAAATTTACTGTTGGAAAATTCTGAATTTTATATACTTGCATTTATATTCGCATTATTATAGTTAAGTAACTGAATATTAGTGGTTTTTAGTGTTTATAAGTTTTCATAGCATGCCAGCTTAATTTAACTTAAACTTGTGATGGTTATAAACATTAACCCTTTAACGCCGAATGTTTTTGTAGGGTTAAGTCTAAATGCGTGTATTTGAAACACTAAGTATTCGACTCAGTCGGCATTAGAGGGTTAACTACCTTAACTTGCATGATGCCATTGCAGAAAGCATTGTGTGCTAGGTGTGGGGTTAATTGGTAGTATACTGATTTTAAAGATTATAATGGCAGTCTTATGGCAATTATTGAGAGTGGTTTGTTTCTTTTGTGAGTTAAGTGAAGAGATAGTTGATTTAAAATGTAGTGTATGTGAAGTGATGGGAAGACTTGCAATGCTTGATGAGGGCAGGGGTAGGCTTACAGTTGATGAAGGCCGAACCTATACTAATGTTGAAGATGTTAGTAAGTTGAAGGGTGAGGTTAGGAACCTAGTTTCTAGTATAGGTAGCTTATCAGGAAGGTTAGATAGAGTTGAGGAAGGGGTTAAGGTTGGCCCAAGATTAGTAGATGGGGAGGGATTTATAGTAGTTAAGGGTAGAGCTAGGCCACACATGTTAGGTGATAGGACCGACCCACCCACCCCTACCAAGGTTTCAAACCCTTTCACCCAGTTGGATAGGGATGTGAATGAGGGAGAAATGATTTTAATTGGGGACTCCCTTAGTGTGTTATATGTATAAGGAGTTTGTTGAATGGAATCCAACAAAGAGGAGGAGGGTCTGTCTACCAGGGGCCAGGGTTGACAGAATTAAAGACAAAATAGATAGGATTATGTTGCCTCCCATCACTCGATGTTGGTGACAATGGTAGGGGGCAATGACTCATATAGGCCCAATATGAGAGTACCTGACCTTTTGAAGAGATACAGGGGGTTAATTAGGTCCCTGAAGGCAAGATCAGATAGGTCTTTAGTTCAAGGTATTACCCTAGGCACAGTTTAGGTCTTAGGATTATGTCAAAAACAATATTTTTGAACACTATACTAGAAGAGATTTGTACTCAGGAGAATGTACCCTTCCTAAAGCTGTGGTCAGAATTTAGTGATCCTAGCCTTTTTATAAAAGATAGGGTGCATTTTAATGAAATAGGGAATGCTAGGCTGGGTAGTTTAATTGATGAGAGCATTCGAAAGCTGTATAGGTCGAAGCCCTCTTTAAACATTGTGGGTCTAGGAAATGTCAGCCTGACGTGAATAGTAGTTAAAAATGCCAATCCATGGTAAAAAAATATTTTAAACATCTTCTATTGTAACACACATAGTATTAGAAATAAATTGAATGAATTTAGGGCATAATTTATTCCAGGAACTACGATATAGTTGCTATAACCGAAACATGGTTAAATACCCTGACTCAGGACTTGTTGGGGGAACTTGATATAGTAGGTTTTAAACTTTTTACTAATGATAGGTTACATAGGATTGGTGGTGGCATTTTGTTGTATATTCAAAATTCCCTTAGGGCTATTGAGGTTAAGATAGATTTCCCAGCTGCAATTAATGCAATATGCATTGAAGTTAGGGTGTGTAGTATTAGCTTTAATTTCATTGATGTTTTAGACCTCCCATTCAACCCCTCAATACCAATACTAGAATTTACGGTTCTTTTGCATTATCCTCCCAACACTAATTTTTTTATATAATGTTGGTTGGTTTTGGTTATGGTACTTTATTTTCCTTCCATTATAAAAAAAGTTAGTGTTGGGATTAGGTTGTTAGGTTAGGTTAAAAACAGCCCGCCACAGGCGTTAGCCGTAGTTTTATTTTCCTTCCATTATAAAAAAAAATTAGTGTTGGGAGGATAATGCAAAAGTACCGTCTCGTTTGCTATCTCTGATTGCTTTCTTGCAAATGCTTTTTACTTTTATATATTTTGGAGTCTGTGCCATTTTTAGTTCTTTTGAATTTATGACATGCTTTTGTTTTTTCTCTGATTGCTCTTTTTACATTGCAGTTTATCCAAGGTTGTTTTTTATTTTTTCCAGTTCTGATTTTACACTGTGGGATATGCTTCCTTTGTATATTCATTATTATACTTTTAAATTTTTCCCACATACTAGTTACTGTCTGTTCAGGCTGTAGAATATCTGTCCAATTTATTACACACAGATCATTTATTACACACAGATCATTTATTACACACAGATCATTTATTACACACAGATCATTTATTACACACAGATCATTTATTACACACAGATCATTTACTAGTCCATTTATATTTCCTCTTTTAAAATCTGGGATTTCTACTTTATTTTCACTAGGTCTCGAATTACAAACAATATTAAACTGAAGGATATAATGATCACCTGAACCTAGTGTTTCTGAAACTGAGATATCCTGGAAGGCATCTGGATTATTTGTTAGAATTAAATCTAGAATGGCATCGGCCCTGGTTGGCTCCTTTACTAACTGGGTTAAACCATTCTCAATTATACAGTCTAAGAATCTCTCATTACTTTCTGGTGTTTGTAATATTTCCCAGTCTATATGCCTATAATTGAAATCTCCAACAATAATAATATTGCTTGTCATTGCTTTATTTATTTCATCAATAAGTTTATTTTCTACATACTTATTTTCTTCTCTATTTTTGGGGATTCTTCCAACTGAACATCCCTCAGGTGGTCTATAGATACCCACTATCCTGATTTTCCTGGCATTTTTACAGGGCTGTGGAGTCGGTACCCAAAACACCCGACTCCAACTCCTCAATTTCTTGTGTATCCGACTCCGACCCTTAAATCTGCTATGATGATAATTACATAAGCTGGCATTTCATCACAACCATGTGAATCGTCAGGCTACTTTTTAAACTCATGTCCTTAAAGGTTTGAGTCCAATGGTTGTAGCTATGCCATTGTGGCTTTTTTTTATTGTTTATTTATGGAAAAAAAATCAATATATAACTAAAACAAAAAAAATTACATATAAGACTAATGACTGACAAAACAGAAATTCCATTAAATGCAATTAAAGCAAAAAAATTCCTTTAAAATTTATTAAGCTAAGGCCAAAGGGCCTAAAATAGCTACATGACAAAATAAAACGTTGGCCTATACTTATACATAAGTAGGTAAGTTTGCAACAAAAAGCATGGGTAAAAATCTAAATACATAGCTATTCAGACTTGAATATGTATAAAATTCATTAAATCCAATTAAAAAAAGGCCAAGGGTTAAAACCTAAAATTTATTAATAAGTAGTTCTTAGGAATAGAATTGATTCTGCCAGATCTTCTTTCATTGAAGCCCTTAAATCCAATTTTATTAATTTCAGTATGGAAAATAGTCTCTCCACACTGACCTGAGTGGGTGGCATGGCAGTTACTATTATAGCCGTATATCTCTTAACATTTCTGGGTATGCAGGGATTACTTCTTGTATTGTTTGTTTAGATGACCGATCATATTTCTCTACTTCTTTTAGTCCATCAAAAAAATCTTCTTTAAATTTCATTAGTTTTACATCCAAAGGCTGTGTCTTCACGTTTAAGCGGAGATGCTTTGCTTTCGAGCGTTCAATTTTATCTAAATATTTTTCAAAATCTAATTCTTTATCATTTGAAGAGGATGAGTGGGATTCAATACTTTGGATAACTTGATCGTGTGGTTCTGGATTTTCTGGTCATAGCCCTTTAATCTTAATTGCAACATCGCAGAGGGTCTTTTTTGCTTTAGCAATTTGAACTTCGCTTAACAATATTCGGTTCATTGGATCTATATAGACTGCAGCTAACAAGATCTCATTTTCAAGTAACTGAACCTCTCTTTTCTTCATTGAGAACACAATTCCTTCAGCAATTAGACCTCCTGCTTTGGATAGGTGAAATATTAAATTTTTCCACTCCCATAGGAATGTGTCAGGAGTTAAATCTTCAGCTTGCAACTTTTTGGTGACTGCATAAGGGTGAGCAAGCATAGCTTCTAATTGTGATACATCCCTCCATAGACTTTCAGTCAGTATGACATTAGGATTATCAATGTCTTCTAGAAAGGGCTTTAGCTCAAGCAAACACTTAACCATCATATATGTGCTGCCCCATCGTGTCACTTGGTCTAAAATAGCTCCTTTTCTGGCTCGTCTCTGGAGGATAGCATCAATTTTAGAGACCCTAGCTGCTATGGCTACTTGTCTCAACTTACCTATCAGAGTTGCTGCATGGTGATCTTTTAAGCCATCTCTTATTGCTAGTTGCAATGTATGTACGGCACAACGCATGTGTTGGATTAGGCAGTTTAGATGCCTCCTCAACAAAATCATCTAAAGTTTCATCATTATATTCTATTTCTGCTGCTTCAGAATCAGATGCAGGAATTTCCCCTTCATTCGTGACTTTTTCTTCATCCTTATTCATCTTTTCTATTGTGCTTAATATATTTGAAGCATTATCAGTTACGATGCAGAGAATCTGTTCTTTCTTGATTTTGAGTTCTTTCAAAACACCTTCTACTAAGTTATGAAGGTAATTGCTATCATGATGTGCCTTAGTGTCCTTTACTGCCAGTGTCCAAGTTACCATTTGTTTGTTTTCATCAACAAATCTAGTATTGATTGCAAAATAGTTAATTCTATGGCGAGTGGCAGCATCCATTTTAAGGAACATGAACCGCCCCTTAAGAGTTTTTCGAAGCTCTTCCTTTTTATTCATGGCTTCTTCAACTATAAGTTTTCTGATACTTTGCCTTTCTAGAGAAACTCCAAATTTAATAGCCATTTCTCCATTTAGGCCTTGAAAGGCTGGTTGTGAAAATAAAGTTAAGGCCACACCATTTTTTACAACCAGTTTGATAAGGTATTTCTTAAACTTTTCTCTAGTCATTGTTACAGTAACTTTGTCTATAGTGAAGAACCTTGAAAGTGATACTTGTCTTTCAGTAGATTTGTTTGTTGCTGACTTTGATGTAGTTGGAAGATTTTTATTGCAACTCTTATCTTTCTCATTGACCACTTCTAAAATTTTAGGGTGGAAGCGCTGCAAATATCTTTTCAAATTTGATGCTCTGGTTGGTGCAGTTTTATCCAAGCCAGTAAAACAACTAATTTTTGCTTCACATAATTTTTCACCATCATTGTCTTCTATCATACAATGACACAAAATGTTTTTCATCTGTACTTATTGTAAAATATTCAAAAACACTAGATTTAGTTGGCCTTTTGATTTAGAAAATTTAGAATTAACTCAACATTTTGTAATTAGAAATAAAAGTTTTCTGAAAATGAAAAAGAATTACTGGAATTAGTCTGTCTGAAATGGAATTATTAAAATTTATATTGAGGTTGGAGTCGGAGTCAGAGTCGGAGTCAGTACATTTTTACCGACTCCGACTCCAGCAGCACTAAAATTGCTTGCGACTCTGACTCCATGACTCCAACTCCACAGCCCTGCATTTTTATGCCCAATATCTATCCATACAGATTCAACTATTTCTTCTTTAACAGAGGTAACTTCAACTGGATTCAGATTTGTCTTGGCATAAATAAATACTCCGCCATCCTCTGAATATTTACGTTCATAATAAAAAAGTTCATAGCCATCAATTTCATAAGTAATGGTATTATCTCTCTCACTAAATGGACTATTTGGTATCGTACTGAATTTTGTCCAAGTTTCAGTGACAATCATATCATCAGGATTTTCAATACCTATATATGGCTTGAATTCATTTATTTTATCTCGGATACTTCTTGCATTTACATAGAAAAATGACAAAGAACCCTTGGAATATTTTGCTTGTAATTTAGCCTGGTTCTTGTTCTGTGATGGTATATTATTTGCATCTCTTACTTTCTTTGTTGACCTTTTTCTTTTGAGTTTTAATTATATTTTTTATTAGTTTATTGTTACAAGAGTATTGGTATTTGTACTAATTTGGCCTATTCCTTTGGTTTTTAGTCAATTATATGATACAATCTTTGATAGTAAATCAGTCCCTTTACTATTAATGTGAATTTCATCTCTGTTACAGAACTCTTTTTTTTTTTGTAAAATTTATTCCAGTTCGATATATGTAATTTCCATGCTCTGACATAGTGTCTTAAGCCTACTATTTATATATAGTGCTTGTGAGTACCACTTATTATTCTCATGTATCCTGGGAATTATACCTGTGATAGATGTTTTAAGGTTAGGTCTCCGTTCCTTTAACTTCATTAATAGCTGTTTATATGACTCCATGTTTTCTTCGGAGTGCTTACCCTTTATATCATTTTCACCTACATGTATAACCATATTCTTTGGTACAGTTAGGTCAATACCAGATCCTTTTTCTATAATTTTATTACTAATTCTATTTATCCCTGCACCTGGATAACAGTAAGCTATGCTACCTCTAGGTAATTTAGATCCTAGGCCCCTCACTTGAGTCACCTATAATGGATGCTGGTTCAAACACACCTATAGCTTTAGAGTACCTTGGTTTATATGAGTCTGGATTATTGCTAAATTTTTGTTTTATAGAAAATGAATGAAATCTATTTGTTAATTTGGTAATTATTCATTTTTACACCCAGTCTGTTTTTATGATGAGAAACTTTTCTCATCAATTTTGAGGTGTTTTGCACGAATCTGCCATCCATTTCCTGTGCAAATGCGTAGTTTTTGAGACATCTCAAAAACTACACATTTGCACAGGAAACGGATGGCAGTTTCGTGCAAAACACCTCAAAATTAACCAGAAAAGTTTGCTCCCATCATTTTCATTTAAACTAACAAAAATATCGTGACAACCTAACCAATCATCAAGGGTGTACAGTTGACCTAACGGGGCATTCAGTTGACCTAACGGGGCATTCAGTTGACCTAATGGGGCATTCAGTTGACCTAATGGGGCATTCAGTTGACCTAAGCAGGCATTCAGTTGACCTAAGCAGGCATTCAGTTGACCTAAGCAGGCATTCAGTTGACCTAAGCAGGCATTCAGTTGACCTAAGCAGGCATTCAGTTGACCTAAGCAGGCATTCAATTAACCTAAGCAGGCATTCAATTAACCTAAGCAGGCATTCAATTAACCTAAGCAGGCATTCAATTAACCTAAGCAGGCATTCAATTAACCTAAGCAGGCATTCAATTAACCTAAGCAGGCATTCAATTAACCTAAGCAGGCATTCAATTAACCTAACAGGTTAATATTGGTTATTTTACCTAAATATCTTCTGATCTTTTCATATTAGGCACTCACTGTCACATTTCGGGCAGGTTAAGGATGAGAGAATAACACTGCAATTGATAAAAACATCCAATCCTTTGTCTTCATCTGGGCACATGATGAATCAAGTTCTCAAAGTCAAAATCACATGAATGGCAGGCACATCATAATTCTATCGCAAACACCACTAAACTGAATCCAATTAGAAAAAAAAAAAAATAGCCAGAACAAAACCCAACCAACTAATTAAGTTGCAGAGTTGTGAAAAAATAGCCCAATCAAGAAAAATATTTTATGAAAAAAAGTGGTAATTTTTTACTATCAGTCCAGTCTCTGGAAACTGAAAATAAAGTTTACCATAAGACTCTCTACATTTTTTTAAACAACTTTTATTAAGTACAATATGAAGGCAAATGCCGATTAAAGCTATAAAATTAATATTAAGAAATTATTTTTTTGAGTGATAAAATCGCGGATCATGTTTTTGGGAGTGATAAAATGGCTGATCCCACAAAGGTTAGGAAGGTACCGCTAACAAAATTGGGGGGTTTGACCTGAACTCATAAGATTTTAGTGTCACGATGGCATCAGTTTGCGATGGTTGTAATTATTCAGTGTTTAACTTCATGCAAATTTTTTGATGATGAAGAGGCTGCATTTAATTTTTATGTAGAACATGGTGTATTGCTAAAAGAATTTATTTGCCCTAAGAAAAATAAGGAAGGTATTGTTTATGGTAATAAGTGTGTGTTCGATAAAAATAGAAAAGCATTTCGTTACCATAGGTAATAGTAGTACCTAAAATTAGGTTAGGTTAGGTTAGGTTAGGTAGGTTAGTTTTACGGTATATATAATATATACAGTGAATATATACAATGTTCGTTTTACTACATATATATAAATGTATGTATATACCTTTTAGGTCACTCATGTTGGCTATTTCTACAATTTCCATAATTTATATATCAATGGATTCATTTTTACATTGTGAATGCGCCCTAAGATAGTCTCTACTGAAGGAATTACCCGCATTTTAGGGTATTTTTTCACACTTACACCCCAAAACAAACTTTGTGTCCTAACTTAGTTTTGGGCCAGTTCCCTCACTTGAGACTATCCAAATCGCATTCCTGGTGTAATAACGAATCCATTGATCTATAAATTATGGGAATTGAAGAGACCGGACTGATAGTAAAAAATTACCAAAAGTACATTATAGCCAAAACACTAAATATATTTTATTAAAAAAAGTACATTTTAACAAATTTGGGTTAATACGAGTTTTATCGTACTCAGAATATCAAAAGCAAATATAATTATAAAATATTAAAGCATATAAGTCACTATGCTCGCAGATGTATCCTTACCAAATTATGTAGATTTGAATATTATGATATTTTTGCAATATTTTCTTCCACCCTCCCAATATTTGCCTGGTGACATGAAAATATGATATATGAGCTAGGCTTGGGCTATTTTTTTGCTACTCTGCGACTTAATTAGTTGGATGTTAACAGGTTAGGCCAACTGAATACCCTTGATGATTGGTTAGGTTAAGTAATGATATTTTCGTTAGTTTTAGGCATTTTAGGTTACTATTTCCACTTACGTTAGTTTTAGGGTTAGGTTAGTTTTAGGGTTAGGTTAATACCAAAATACATTTTTCTAGTAATATTTGATGTGTTTTACTTAGATTTTGGGTTAATATTCGTTTTTTGACCCAGTCACACCCAGCTTTAACAGTTAGTGTGGTGATTTTCGTTCTAGTGTTATGACGTGTCAATCTGGTTCAGTCATTATCAGTGATTGTTGGCGTGCCTACGATCGTATCGGTGAACTGGGCTACACGCATAAGCAAATTAATCATAGTGAACATTTTGTGGATCCCCAAGACCACACCATCCACACACAAAACATTGAATGCTTGTGGAAGGATGTGAAATCGTGGGTTTTACGTGCTGGGAATAGACGTCCTCATTACTGGAAATATTTCGCACGATACTTGTTCCTGGCAGAACATCCTGAATTCTACAGTTCTGCATCACTTCCTTACTGCAATTGCAGAACTATATCCAGGTCAATCCCAGAATAGGCACCTGATGTACCTCAATCCCAGATGAAGCACCTGCGTTCAACCTCAATCCCAGAATAGGCACCTTGCAAGGAATTAAATAAAAAAAACCTGATGATTACAAAATTTATTGTTTATACAAAGTTTATTATAAATGTAATAAAGGCAAAGTTATAAAAGGTTTAAAGTGGTTTAATGAATAAAGAAAAATTTTAAATATCAAATAATATTAATAAAATATTAAATGTGAAAATCAGGTAAAAAATCAAACTGGTAAGAACAGCAAAACTAACCAAAAAAACAAAAGATATAGCAAAAGATTAGGTTAGAGTTGATTTTTTCAAATATTGATAAAAACAATGAAATTATATCTCTAAAAACTATTTATATTTTTTTCTCCTCAATCCCAGATTAAGCACCTAAAAATGATTTCAGGTGCCTATTCTAGGATTGATCCCTATATCCTCCAAAATAAGGTGACTGGTTAGGTTAAGTTAGGTTAGGTTGTGTTTAGCACGAATACAAACTTTTCTGGTCAATTTTGAGGTGTTTTGCACGAATCTGCCATCCGTTTCCTGTGCAAATGTGTAGTTTTCGAGATGACGATATCTCAAAAACTACGCATTTGCACAGGAAACGGATGGCAGATTCGTGCAGAGCACCTCAAAATTGACCAGAAACGTTTGCTCTCATTATAAAAAGAGACTGGGTCAAAAAACGAATAATTACCAGATTTTGACCTCCATTTCCCTTGAAAATGAGCCAAACTTCAAAGTATTATAACTTTGTTGGATCTCATTTCCAACTGAAATGGAGGTCAGATTTGAACAAATCACATCAAATACTACTAGAAAAATGTATTTTGGTGTGTAAAATGACTGAGTTACTCAATACACATAATTACCCAAATTTGCACAACATAAGATATACATTTTCTGTCAGTTTTGAATGGCAATTCAATATATTATACTGTTTTAACCACATGTGAGCGGGTTAAAAGATGAATATTAACGTTAATTCGGTAATTTTTTACTATCAGTCCGGTCTCTAGAAACTGAAAATAAAGTTTACCATAAGACTCTTTACATTTTTCTAAACAACTTTTATTAAGTACAATATGAAGGCAAATGCCGATTAAAACTATAAAATTAATGTTAATAAATTTTTTTTTGAGCGATAAAATCGCGGATCATGTTTTTGGGAGTGATAAAATGGCTGATCCCACAAAGGTTAGGAAGGTACCGCTAACAAAATTGGGTGGTTTGACCTGAACTCATAAGATTTTAGTGTCACGATGGCGTTGGTTTGCGATGGTTGTAATTATTCAGTGTGTTTAACTTCATGCAAATTTTTTGATGATGAAGAGGCTACATTTAATTTTTATGTAGAACATGGTGTATTGCTAAAAGAATTTATTTGCCCTAAGAAAAACAAGGAAGATATTGTTTGTGGTAATAAGTGTGTGTTCGATAAAAACAGAAAAGCATTTCGTTGCCATAGGTCGTGTGCGTGATAAGAAACGGAGAAGGGGAACACGCAAGATTAGGTAGGTTAGGTTAGGTTAGTAGTATTTAATTTTACGGTATATATAATATATACAGTGAATGGATCTTTTCCGTTTGACTGCCGCCATTGAAACATAAGAGGTGAGTGCCCCCAGCCTTCTTTACTTATCCTTATAAGGCTAACTAACGAAAATATCACGACCTAACCTAACCAATCGTTAGGTCAACTGTACGACCTTGACGATTGGTTAGGTTGTCTTGATATTTTTGTTAGTTAGCCTTATAAAGCTAACTAAAGAAGGCTGGAGTTTAATTGTTTCAATGGCGGCAGTCAAATGGAAAAGATCCCAGTGAATATATACAGTGTTCGTTTTACTACATATATATAAATGTGTATATATATATACCTTTTAGGTCACTCATGTTGGCTGTTTCTACAATTTCCATAATTTATATATCAATAGATTCGTTTTTACATCGCGAATGCGCCCTAGGTAGTCTCTACTGAAGGAATTACCCGCATTTTAGGGTATTTTTTCACACTTATACCCCAAAACAAACTTCGTGTCCTAACTTAATTTTGGGCCAGCCAGTTCCCTCACTTGAGACTATCCAAATCGCATTCCTGGTGTAATAACGAATCCATTGATCTATAAATTATGGGAATTGAAGAGACCGGAGTGATAGTAAAAAATTACCGTTAATTCTATTAAAACATTTTCATTTGGTTTTAAAATCCTTGTTTCAAGTTTTCTTTAGCATTTCCCACTCATTTGCCTTTTTGTGTTGACCTAGGCCCAACTAAAACATTGGGTTCAGGCTGTTTCTGAGTTTCAGCCTCATTTACAGTATCAGACCCAGGACCAGGCCAAACTTGAAGTGCAATATCTCTAAGTTGGTCTGGCCTCTCCCTCACTAATAGACCCTCTGGACTTATTAAAATTTATCGTATAAAATGTAGTCAAAAATACATTTTTCCAAGTGTATTTTGGTGTGCTTTGTTCGAACATGACCTTCATTTCTTGTGCAAATGAACAGAAATACAGTTGTCATTGCATGGCCCAAACACTGTATTTCTGTTCATTTGCACAAGAAATGAAGGTTATATTTGAACAGAGCACACCAAAATACACTAGAAAAATATATTTTTCATTTCAACTTCAGGCCATGTCATTTGCGACATAATTACCATTGAGGACTGGTTAGTTGTGATATTTCCATTAGTTTTAACAAAAATATCACAACTTAACCAATCAGCAAGGGTGTACAGTTAGCCTAACTGAACATTCAATTAACCTAAACAGACATTCAACTAGGAGGGGGGCCACACAGCAACCACATATTTGGTTAAATTGCAGTTTAACACCCAACTGGTGATTAGGTAAACTTTAAATTGCTGTAACTTTATTATTTATTTGTGACAAATTTGGAGTCCATATTTTGAGAGAAGACAAGACTGTATTAGAAAAAAAAAAAAAGAAAAAAAAATGAAAAATGGCGACGAAACTACCCAAAATCGTCCTGGCGACGAAATCGCCTGAGGCGACAAATCTACTCAAGACCATATTATCAAGCCTGGGCCTAATTAGCTTAGTCAACCAGACCTGTATGGGTTAGAATCCACAACTTCAGCAGACATTTGAGATATCTTTTCCCTTGGCGGGCCATTTCTATTACTTTGCGAAGTTAACACCTTCAGTTTTTCTTCAATTTCTTTCACTTTTAACTGAAGTTGTTCCACAGACATATCTGTTATGAACCAATGTACCTAAACTATATCAGCGTAAATTTAACATATGTTGTTCAGCACTTATCGTGATTTGGGAGTCTAGATTTGACGTCACGTTGCTATCCTCTATATTTGTTTTTTGACGTGGAAAGAAAACTTAAAGCCGTGATCATGATGAACAATGTAAGCATTGCATTAAATATATCATGAAAAGGTTTTCGGTCTAAGTGTCTTCAGTTAAATTATTTCACAATAAGACGACAAAAACATCTTGAACTACTTATTTCAGTTTTTAACTGATGAAGTACAATATTTAAGTCAGCTACATTATGTGATATTTGGATTAATGAACAGAATAGGCTAATCTCTTGGTCACTGAAATGTTTGCTGGATTGCCTTTGTCATGTAAACTTCACAAAAATCGTGTGCCAGTTTGAATGTTAAAAAAAGTAACTGCACTCGTACTACTTAACAATAACTAAAAAAAAACAACAACAAAAAATCGCAAAATTTAGAGAAAAAAAAAAGCATTTTTCAGTAAAAATTGCTAAAAAATGTATTTTCAATCTCATATGCTGGATGAGAATTTCCAAATAGTTAAATAGTTGGATTATCAGTATTGTGACAGTCACATTTTTTGTAACTAATTACAGTTACTAGTTACTGCCTCAAATTAGTTACTGTCTCAGAAAGTAATTAGTTACTAGTTGCTGTTTTAAAAAGCAACTAGTTACTAGTTACTTCAACAGTTAGATATACTGTACATTGTCAATAAATAAAACACAGAAAGGAATGAAAAGTTACAGTAATATTTTAAAAAGTTACAGTATTATTTAAAATAAAGAACAAAAATTATTATGCAAAGAATCATTCAGTTATACCATAAAAAATATTATTTCGCACGCAGAGACTTGTTTAATTTAAACAGTAGAGAATTTTCAAAATTTACATCATTCATTGCACATTGAAGGGGGCAGAAAATCAACCCTGCGTAACTAAAAAGTCGCTCACGCACTGCACTTGCAGGGAGTGGAGTATTTACTGTAAATAAATATTAATTTAAAAATTATTTTATCTGTGTAATTTATATTGTATCAATCTGAATGCATAATTTATAATGTAAATTATAATGCACAGTATGTTCATCGAGCAAAGTTTGTGAAAAGAAAGTAACTACTATCTTTCTGCCTTCAAAGAAAAAAGTAACTTGTAGAATTTACAAATATTCTTGAACTTTTGTAACTAGTTGCAGTTACAATTATTTGGAAGGAAAACGTGACTAGTTACTGTTACAGTTACTCAAAAAATAACGATAACTGAGCAGTAGCGCCCACAGGATTTTCTGACAGGAGGGGGCTTCTACTGAATATATATATACACACACACAGGGGCGTAACTAACGGGGGGGGGACGGGGGGGGACATGTCTCCCCCTAACTTTTGAACTGAGGGGGATAATATAGGTTTTGTTCCCCCAACTTTTGATCTAAGTTAGCTTGATATACTTGATATACATTAGGTAGTTGTGAAAATGCTTCTTTGATTTTCCTATTACTATCATAAATATAGATCATTCTCTAAATCATAGTATTTTAAGAGCATCATTTTGGTCGCAAACACATTATCTACAGGATAGCAGCACAAAAATTCATTGCAGGATTTTTCATCATTATAGTTGTCCCCCCCAACTTTTGAAAGCTAGTTACGCTCTTTTATATATATATACAGGGCGTCCCAAAAAAATGTATACACACTTTAAATAATTATAAAGGCAGTGTTTATTAAAATACATTTCATTTTCAAAATGTAATAGAATCTACAGACATTATTGAATTGTTTTGTCAACGCCTGTTTTCAAACTGACGTCCGTTCTGGTCCAGGCACTGCTGATAACGCGAAGCAATGGAATCGCAAACATCACGAAACATTTCGTTTGGTATTTGTGTGCATTCTCGTTCAATGGCTGCTCTCAATTCAGCGACTGTTGCAGGTTTTATAGCGTAGACTTTGTCTTTTAAGTATCCCCATAAAAAAAGTCTAGTGGTGTGAGGTCTGGTGAACGCGGATGGTATTCTACGAAACCCCTTCGTCCAATCCACATCCACATCGTGCCAAGTACCACTCGCAATACTCCACTCTTCGGTCCGGATCATCTTCATTAATAGCATGGACTAATCTTGGAATGTAACTTTTCCATTGACAGCGCTTCAAAATGCGTTGGACAGACGATTCTGAAATTCCTACCTCACGACTCGCTTGCCGCACAGATTTTCTTGGACTTTGGTGATACGTTTCCAGTACTCTTTCTTGCTTTGTGGGGCTTGTCGATGTCCGTGGTCTTCCGGAACGTTTCTTGTGGACATTCTGAACAGTTCCATGGCTTCAAACTTATCTCTAATTCGAGTGATGGTAAGTCGCGTTGGTGGATCTATTTGAAACTCCCTCCTAAACTGTCTTTGCACTTCAACTGCGTTTTCACACTTCCAGTAGCATTTTAGAATGAATTTCCTTTGTTCAAAGCTTATTCTGACTGCCATTATTAATTCTAATGGGTTTAACGTGGAAAGAAAGAAACATCAATTGAGCTATCAGCTGTTAAAGTGTGTATACATTTTTTTGGGACGCCCTGTGTATATATATATATATATACGTAGTAGGCCAAATATTTACCGATTGAGGTACCGGTTATTAGCATAAAGTTGGCACTATATTAATGATAATGGTCAATTGACTGAGAATGATTGAATGTTAATGCTTGAATGTTACCAATTTACAGTGGTCTACGGTTAACCGGTTTGAGGTGGCGAATGAAGTAGGCTTACTATAATTACTTTCTGAGTGAGACGAATGATTCGAGGTCACCAGCTTAGATTACACCCAAGCAAATAATATTAATAAGGTTAGAAAAATTACCTTGTGGTTTTGTATTTAATTAAGAAAATAAATCAGTTATTTGTTCACTGCGATTAACATTTCAGTGAAGGTATTTACGATGATTAACAATTATATAACGGCATTTATATTATGCTAAAGATGACTGAGGATTAGCAAATAAGGAAATGGTTATACAGCTTAATTGTTAAGTAATACACTCATTTAGATAGGCTCATGCAAAGGTGGGCAGGACCGAGTTCCAAAAGGACCGAACTCCAGGAACTAGGTCCTTTTTAGGGACCGTGAGCGGGAAAGTCGGTCCTTTTCTCAGTGAGGACCGAAATGAGGAGCGACGGTCCATTTTTAAGCAATTCCGGACGGTCTTTTTTAGTGATTTTAGTGTGTTTAGTGATTATTTGAAGTTCTAAAGAAGATGGATCGTTTCCTCCAGAAGACTCAGAAAGAGACTGAGATTGAACTGAAACTTGTTTCAACACCTGGAGGAGACGAAGAATCTACTGATGTTAGTGCTTCAACTTCAAGTCAAGCAACTGGAGCTCCTAGCGGAAGAACTGAGGACCGAGGACCGAGTCGTTCCTAGGTCCTATCTTCAGAAAGGACTGTGACTGGGACCGTCGGTCCAGTTTGAGGCAAGGACCGGGACCGGGACCGTCGGTCCTTTTTGAGGCCCGGGTGCCCACCTTTGGGCTCATGTTATGCAAAATGGAACACAGCATGAAAATATGAAGCCTATTGATAACAGAAATTATGCACGTACTTTTAGTACACTGAATGGATCAGGCCGTCTACAATGAAATGCCTAAAAGAACAAGTAAACAGTGGATGTATGATAAGTGAATTGTACGATGACCACAATAACAGGGTGATATAAAATTACATTATTTGATACAACGCTAGAAATAGGCCTACTGCAATTCTAACGAGAAAGTTAGTTTGAACGGTATTGAAAACACCTTTGGGGTATAGCCTAAAACGCGGTTCTGCGATTACACTGTGTAGGCTTCACGAGAATTGCTTAAGAACGAGACACAGAGAGCTTACCAACAATGTTGAAATACCTCTGGAGATGGAAGAGATTAGTGATGTAGCGGATGTCATTTTTTTCACATTCGCGGATGCGGATGCGGATGAGGATGTTTGATTTCAACATCCGCGGATGCGGATGCGGATGCGGATGTCTACATTTTCGTTATTTTTTAGGATATATTCGAGATTTGTTGTGTTTAACGTATATAATAAGTTATTATATAGAGAGAGCTGTAGCTATAATGTAGTATAATTGATTAATTGTACAATAATTGCTGTACTTTTCTCTGAACATATAAAATAATATCAAGCATCTAACTAATATAGAAATCAATTAGTGAATTCGTCTGCAAATAAATTCGTTATATTTTGTTGAGTTTCAGCACAATTAGAAACCATAATTGTGTTACCAGGATGCGGGACGTGAACCCAACTCAAATGCACCCCACCGACCTCTTTCCCCAACCTCCTCCACCCTTATAGAAAGAGATCTTTAATTAGCTTGATAACTATTTATATTAAGTTTAAAGTTTTATTAGGCATATTTATAAATGAGTAATTAAAATAAAGTAAACTAAGATGTTCATCGTTTAATGTTCAAACTTAATTATAGGAAGGTTATGCTTAAGGAACATTAATTTTTCTGCCTTTTCTGCTGCCAGTCTGTTTCTCTTTTCATCATATATTAATCCAGCACTGCTAAATAATCTCTCGCTTGGTACGTTTGTTGGAGGACAGGCTAAATGTTTCCTTGCAAGTTTACTCAAGTATGGATAGATATTCTGCGTATTTTTCCACCAACTAATAGGATTGTCACATGCAGCCAGGCGTTTTTCTTGGTGATAGCTCTCGATCATTTTTACTACATCTTTTGACATCGCGTAGGTCTCGTCATTGCTGCTTGACTCAAGAAACTGAGAGACAGATTCTGTGATAGATTTGCTTGTTGAAGGTGTTGGTTCTGTCACTGAAACTTTTATTCTTTTGGTGGGTGGCGAAGCGACAGATTCAAGAGATTGAAGCTCTTCAACTGCTTTGCCAAGTGATGATTTAACTCGTTCTAATGTACTAGGTGAAAATAACTTAGCTTTGTAACGTGGATCTAAGTAGGTTGCAAGAGAGTAACTTCATACAAGAACAGCCTCTCGTCTTGTCGCTTGCATCACTTTTGCGCACAATGAACTAGTTCTATTATTATAGTAGAATTTGATAATTTCCGCTTATTAATGACATTTTATCTCAACGGTCCACATCCGCACGACATCCGCAGTCCAAAGTGCGGATGCGGGTGCGGATGCGAGAAAATGTGCGGATGTTTCGCGGATGCGGATGTGACCTACATCACTAGAAGAGATACTTAAAGGTTGACCTTGTAGACTGTAGGCGCGAAGTGAAGTTGACCGTCCTACGTTTCGCTCGTCGAGGATGACCTTGAAACCAGTAGCGGGGCCTATTGAAGGCTTGTTGAACGGGCGCCGATCGACTTGAGGTGAAGGATGAGTTAAACCAAGGTCAGAAGGATGTCGCCTCAAGTGTTGATTCGCTTCGTGTAGTGTTGAGATGTTGCTTGAGGGACTGAAGCCTGCTGAAGTCGAACGGCGCTGGGTTTCGAAGGATTGCTTCTGCAGGCGGTATGTTGTAGCTGGTTCCTTCTTGGTGCTACTTGTAGTTGCCGGGAAGAATGAAGGATACGAGAGGCAAGCTATCGCTTTGTTGGGTATCTCTTTTAGGGGCCTCTCGTGTCCTCTTCTCTCCCTGTCGTTTGGGGGGTTGGCGTCTTGAAGGAAAAGCCGGTCGTTTTCAGAGTTTATTGAGTTCTTGGTTGGCTGAGGTTATTTTACAGAAGATTTTGTTATTCTATATACAGCTGAATTAATTAAATATATATATAAATTTATGTACAATACTTATTTATAAAGATTATATATGATTCTTAAAATTACACAATGATAAAATATATACAATTTGGTACGCGCAAAATTGGTTTGTCGGTAACTAATAAAAAATAATATAAATGCGGAAAATTAACTGCGCGGCCCCACACTACTGCCCACCCGAGAAGCGGAGCACGTATATCAAAAGTAGAAATATTCGGGTCTTGATTTGAATCGGATCCTTCGTCCAGCTCGCGTTGATCCTCGGTCGGCCTCGTTTCCGGTTGTTGCGTTGTCCTGCGCGCCCGTCCTGAGGTCTGTATTTGCTACCTCCGAGGTGCGTCCTCCATCGTCCTTTTTCCTTGCGTGCTTTTTCTCCGATCCGATGTCGTCCGATTGTGCGCCCGGTACCTGTGTGGGACCTGAAACTATATACGCCGGTTTTAAACGATTAATTGAAATGGCTTCTGATGATTCGTTGGTTTTTTCTATTACGAAGTACTTATCGTGGCGTTCGAGAACACGGAAAGGTCCTTGATATGGTGCCTCGAATGGTTTTCGAACGCGGTCGATGCGTACCCATACGTGGCTTGATTTGTGGAGTTCCGATGGAATGAATGATTTGGGGGCTGAGTGAATGTTTCCTTGAGAGAGTTGGGCGAAATCGATTTGCGTCATTTTCTTGGCTAATTCGGAGATGAATTTTGAATTGGATTTTGACGACGAATTGGCGATCATTGGCCTCGGGCATAATAGGGTGGTTCCGGTGACGGTGGTGAACGGTGAATAACCCGATTCGTTGGGGAGACTGCGTAAACCAAGGAGAACTATGGGTAAAGCGGGGAGCCAATCTTGTTTTCGAGCGATGATTGCTGTCTTGATGGTGCGATGAGATCTTTCAATTATTCCGTTGGTCTGAGGGCGATACGACAAAGTTCTTAGTCGGTGAAATCCGATGAGAGCTGAGAGTTCCCTAAAGAGTTCGGATTCGAATTGGGATCCGCGGTCCGTTATGACTTGCAGTGGTACACCAAATCTTGAAATCCATACATCGAGAAATGCGTGTGCTATTGATGTGGCTGTAGTATCAATCAGAGGATATGCTTCTATCCATCTTGTGGCACGATCGATGCAGGTTAGGAGATATCTATATGGGGAAGGATATGTTTGACCGGGCAAAGTGGTTGGCGGTAAGGGACCAACGATGTCGATATGTACCGTTTCAAATCTTGAACTTGGTAAATCGAAGGGGGTTATTTCTGATTTTGTATGGCGAGAAATTTTTGAGGATTGACATGATTCACAATTTCGGGACCAAGTTCGAATATCCTTATTCATTGAGGGCCAAAAGTATCTTGATTTAATGATACGAAGTGATTGCTTGATGCCTGGATGAGAAATATTATGAAATTGATTGAAGATGGAAGATCGATGCTGCTTGGGAACAAAAGGACGGGGATATGGCGTGGATGTAATGCAATATAAAGTTGTATTTTCTGGAAACGGGAACGGCTTGAGACGTGGGAGAAATTCTTGCGTTTCTTGATCTTTTTGTTGAGATTCCGCGATTGCTGATAAATCGAAAGCGTCGATATGTACTGCGTTTACGTTGCGTGAAAGGCAGTCCACTACGACGTTTTCGGATCCACAGATATGTATCACATCGCATACGTATTCCGTGATGGCAGACCAATGACGTTGTTGTCGGTCTGTCTTGGCTCGTAAGGGACTCTTGTAGGCAGAAACCATCGGTTTGTGATCCGTGAAGAGTATTACTTGACGACCTTCTAAAAACTGACGGAAATGCAGGACGGCTAGGTATGCTGCGAGTAATTCTCTATCGTATGCGGCGTACGCTTGCTGAGTTGTAGTTAATTTCTTGGAAAAGAAGGCGATGGGAACTGGTGTGCTGTCGATTATTTGATGAAGAACTGCTCCAGCTGCTATTTGTGAGCAGTCCGTAACTAAATGAAGGATTGAGCTTGATGGAAGAGGATGACAAAGCGTAACGGCGTTCCGTAGTGCATCCTTGACATCTTGAAAGGCTTGAATTGCTTCGTCGTTCCACTGTAGACTTTTGCTTTTGGCTTGAGTTCTGACGATTTCACTTAAAGGTGAGACTAAATCGGCGTAACGGGGTATCATATGGCGATAGAATCCCGTCATTCCTAGGAATCTTCTGAGGCTTTGGTAATCTTGCGGTTGGGGAATATCTTGAATTTCGGAGACTTTGTTTACAGGAGGACGAATGCCTGCTGGGGAAACTTCATGACCCAGAAATTCAATTTTGGATTGCTGAAATATGCATTTTTCTAAGGAAATTCTTAAATTGTGTTCTTGAAGGATCTTGAATACGCGTTCTAAGTCTTTCAAATGGTCAACTGCGTTATTTGAATGGACTAAAATATCGTCGAGATACACAAATACGCAGTCAACTCCTCTGAAAATTGTATCCATGAAGCGTTGAAATGTTGCAGGGGCGTTTCTTAAACCAAATGGCATGTATAAATACTGAAATAAACCAAATGGAGTTGTTATAGCCGTTTTCTCGATATCTTCTGGGTGGACTGGAATTTGGTGATATGCTCTGACTAGATCGATTTTGCTAAAGCATGATTTTCCGTGCAGAGATGTTGACAGACTTCTTATATGAGGAAGTGGATATCTGTCCGGTTTCGTGACAGCGTTTAGGCTTCTATAATCACCACACGCCCGCCATTCGCCTGGTATCTTCTTCGGAACGAGGTGTAACGGTGAGGCCCATGGTGATTTTGAGGGTTCTATAATTCCATCTTGAAGTAAGTTGTTGAAAGTAGCCTTAGCTGAGGATAATTTATCGGGTGGAAGACGTCGAGGGCTTGCAAACACTGGTGGTGCGCTGCCAGTGTCGATGGTATGCTTGACAGTGTTGGTGGAAACTTTCTGCGGTTGAGCTGGTTTCAGTAGTGAGGAGTACTTGTCAAGCAGGTTCCTGATTTCTTGAGGTAATTTGTCGGTAGGGTTAATATTGATGAGGTGAAGGTCTTTGGATTGCACAGGTTTAGTAGTGGCTTGAAGAGTTGTTGCTCTATCCTTCAAAATGCCATGCTTGCAGTCCACAAGGATGTCATAATGGGATAGAAAATCGGCGCCGAGAAGTGGACTGGAGACTTGGGCGACGACGAATGGCCACCTGAATATTCTTCGTAATTTAGGAATTGATATGTCCAGTGTTACTTCTCCGAATATTTCGAGCGGCTGACCGTTTGCGGTGGAAATCTTTACTGCGGTTGGGTGGAGTTGACAATCATTGACACAAGTTGGTGGTAAAATTGAGATGCTCGCTCCTGTGTCAATGATAAAATTGACCTTCAGACTGGCGATGCGAGCTGCGACTGAGATCAGCGGCAGGCCGGACGTCGCGTTAATCACAGCCTGCTTATCTAGTTTTCCGACGTTTCTCTTGATGGTGAGGAAGATCTTGAATTTGGGCGTGACGAGGGGAGCAGCTTGGCGTCATCTTTATTTGGCCACTTGCACCATGGCCTGCAGGTCCTTGCTTGGGGGCCATAATAAAGGTGCGCGCGGCACACCACCGGCCGCTGATTCTCGCTGAAGGGTTTTAGGCCGATGGGGATATTCGTTCTTGGGCTTGTATTGGCTCGAGTTGACGTTGGCGCCGCGTAGCAGCTTTGTTGAGCGAACGGTATTAACTCATCGGCTAGTTTGCCGAGTTGAGTTAGCGTCAGCTCCTTTTGTGCTGCTACGACGGGCGCTATTGAGGATGGGAGCGCCTGGATGAATTTATGCTTCACCAAATCATCGCTGACGCCCACCTTCAGTGCCGTTTGGTCGATATCTTGAAGGAATTGGGAGCGCTTTCCAGTGAGAGGAGTGTTGGAGATGAGTCGTTCGAAGAGTTCTGGCTTCGTCTTTTCGTAATGACTCACGATTTCTTCTTTTAAATCGGTGTACGACTTGTGGAGAGAGTTGCTGCTGAAATTCGTGAGACGAATGGGAGGCGAAGAGGCGTGGCTTCGGTTTGTTCCGCCCGGCGACTGAAGGATGCTGCTTCCGCTGGCTGCTTCGGGTCACTCCGGGGTCACCAATTGTAGCTGGTTCCTTCTTGGTGTAGTTGCCGGGAAGAATGAAGGATACGAGAAGCAAGCTATCGCTTTGTTGGGTATCTCTTTTAGGGGCCTCTCGTGTCCTCTTCTCTCCCTGTCGTTTGGGGGGTTGGCGTCTTGAAGGAAAAGCCGGTCGTTTTCAGAGTTTATTGAGTTCTTGGTTGGCTGAGGTTATTTTACAGAAGATTTTGTTATTCTATATACAGCTGAATTAATTAAATATATATATATAAATTTATGTACAATACTTATTTATAAAGATTATATATGATTCTTAAAATTACACAATGATAAAATATATACAATTTGATACGCGCAAAATTGGTTTGTCGGTAACTAATATAAAAATAATATAAATGCGGAAAATTAATTGCGCGGCCCCACACTGTAGAAGGCCTTACTTGATGATAGACCGGAGCCTTGAAGGAACAGCAGGCCGCTCCCCGGCGAAGGCCGGAGAACAGGTGGATTGACGAGTGTTGCTGCTGACGAAGGCTGAGAGTGAGACGTGACGACCAAGAGGAGAAGTGAAGAATGCGGCGAGAAGAGTGAATGCGGGACAGTTTCAGTGAACTCTGGCTTTTATGGGCTCTTAGGACGCCAAGTTTCGCGGGTCTTTCTGGGAAGCCACAAGCGTCCTATTGTTGCTAAGACGCTGGCTTTCGCGGGCCTTTTGGGAAAAGACAAGCGTCCTTATTGTTTTTGATTTCTTGAACACCACGTGTGTCTTTCGCTTCCATATGATTTTAAGATGTCTACGCACGGCGTGGAAGAAGGAATTTGTTTGTCTATTTTTTATCTACCCTCTACAAGTAGTCTGTTTCTCTGTCTGTTTCTTTGTCTGTTCAATATATATATATATATATATATATATATATATATATATATATATACAGTATATATATATATATATATATATAATATAATATATATATATATAATATATATAATTTAGGGTGTGTCAATTTTGTAAACTTTTTCAAATCAATTTTGGTAGTGAAAATATAGTGTCTTTTCATGTCAAAACTTGAAATTGGCCAACCAAAATGAAATAAAATAACCCTTACCTACATCAATTTTACCTTAAAGTTTCAGAAATTGACTCTTTTACTAAATAATTGGACATAAATTGATCAACTATTCACCTGTCACAGAATTATCCCACTGATCGCATATGGAGTGTTTTCAAGGTCATATAGTTGTTGTACAATGTACAAGTCACAACATGAATAGAACTGTCCCTCACTCTCAGTCCTCAGTTGTCTCTTAGATGTCATAGACGGTGGTTTGCTGTTATTGCTCTTGTACCTACTTCATAGTTATTCTACTAGACGAATACTACAGTTTAACTGTAAGTATGGATTATTGATTATTACAATTATTTATTATTATCATATTCTTCTGTCTAATTATGTTGTAATCCCATGAAATATTTTTTTATTGAATTTTAGAACATCGAATGACCAAACTTTGAAATATCGTAATTGATATAAAATACTTAAATGTTTTTCTTTCTTTTCAGATATTCCTAAGATGCCAAAATTGAAGACAAGAGGTCAGTCGTCATGCCACTTGAGCCTGTTAGTCGGTACAGGCAAGGAGCTTCCCGTATCAGAACAACCAACAGTGCGAGACATGCTGAGACTAGGGTTACTCTTTCGTGAACAAAATACAAAGGATAGAAGGAACTACACAGAGAAAGAGCTCATAAGGGACATGATTCCCCCTCTTCTGCATCAGTGGAAAAAAGCTAATGTGTTATTCAAACCACATGTACTCAATCAGTATAGAACTATTGAGCTAAAATTAACAAAGCTGTGGCACAAAGCAGTTGAGACATCACTTGGTAAAGGAAAACTAGCAAAGAAAAATAAATTTCTGCACACACTTGATACTCTTCTTGACATTTTTAACTGCCAGTGTCCCATAGAGTTGTGTTCTGAAGCCAATTGTTCTCCCTCATGCAGAAGAGAACCTCACCTTCACATTGATTGTCGCTGTCCTTGTGAGAAGATCCCTGTTTTGGAGCTGGCTTTCATAAAGGCGCAGAGAACAAAGGCAGGAGGCCAAGGAAGTATGCAGATTGGTTCGGCAGATTATTCAGAAACCAAAAAAACAGATTGTTATTGCTAAGAAAAAAGAGAAAATCCGAGAGAGGGAAGAAAGGAAGAAAAAGAAGAGTGAAGAAGCCACCCAAAGAGATGAAGAGCTCTATCAAGAGGTTTCTCACTTCTTTGAAAGCTCTTCAGATGAACAGAAAGAAGCAACATCAGATGATAGCTCCAAAATGCCATCTGAACCTTCGCCGAAGAGAATGAAATACAACACTAAAGACATCTCAAATTGCCCTTGCCAGTATTCGCCACCATACGGGGCTACGAGAGACTGCAGAGATTGCCACTGCCGCTTGGATAGATGCAGGCCTTACCAGCCAAGAGGATACATCCTTAGTGATAGATCATAATAAGATAAGAAGAGCACAAAAAAAAAATAATGAAGGAAATATCTGATCAGCATGAAAAAGACTTGAAGGAGGAAGGTCTCTCTTGCCTTTTGTTTGATGGAAGAAGAGATGACACAAAAGTTCTCCTAGAGGTAGAGGGAATGGACAGAAAGTTTCCCGGTCTCATCAAAGAAGAACACTACTCTGTGTGTTTTGAACCTGGTGGCCGCTATTTGTTTCACTTTGTTCCTGAAGCAGAAGTAGAAGGCAAGAAACATGCAGAGGCAATTGCTGATCAAATAATATGTTGGCTTTAAGAAAGAAGACGACAGTTCACTGCAGGCCGTTGGTGGAGACTCAACTGCGGTGAACACTGGATGGCAGGGCGGTGTTATGACGCATTTAGAGAAAAAACTTGGAAGAAGGCTTGTTTGGATTGTATGTGATTTGCACACAGGGGAACTACCTCTTCGTCGTCTCATCCAGGAACTTGATGGTCCTACAAAGAGCAACAACAAGTGGTCAGGCCCCCTTGGCAACATGCTAGATGAAGCAACGGAATTAGAAATAAATACAAAATTTCCAAACGTCGAAGTAGGCCCTCCCCTTCCAGTGTTGTCTGAAAAAGTTATCAAAGACCTCAGCACGGATCAATCTTACGCTTATCGTATTGTTTAAGCAATCAGATCAGGAGAGTTGCCTCAAAATCTGGCTCTCTTGGAGATTCGACCAGTAAGTCACAGTCGTTGGTTAACTACAGCGATTCGTTTCTGCAGGATTTGGGTTTCCAAACATGTACTGAAGGGCAAAATGCTACAGAATTTGATGTTGATTGTTGAATTTATTATTGGGTTTTATCTTCCTCACTGGTTCAATGTAAAACTTAATCCAATGTGGATGGAGGGGCCCAACCACATCTTGTTTCAATTACAGCTACTGAGAACCCAAAGGAAAGTAGTGGCGGACATCGTGTTACCTGTGTTGAGAAGGTCCGCTTGGTATGCTAGGCCAGAGGCAGTTTTGCAAGCAATACTCTGCAGCCAATGTACCAAAGAGCGAACTGAGGCTGTGGAAATCATTCTAAAGCTTAGAGGAACATCACTAGATGATGACCAGCTGGGAGACTGCTCTGTTCAGACAAGGAAGGTACCTCCGATAAACGTCAATGCCACGAAATTGTCAGAATTAGTTAACTTGAGTTCTGAAGTTTTGGAGCCACCACTGACAACATGTATAACAAACAAAGATTTAACACAACTTAAAGAGGCCCCAATGCAAGTGCCAAAGTGGCCTTCTCACACTCAGAATGTGGAGAGATGTGTGAAAATGGTCACAGAAGCAGCTAGTCAAGTTTACAGTCACGAGAGGCGAGAAGGCTACATCAAAGCGCAAGTAGCAAGCCGAATGTTGATATCAAGGAACCACAGCAAAAAGGACATGACTGCATTGGTTACTTTCAAATAAAGATTCTGAATGATATCTTATTGCCACTTTAAATGTCGATAGGATGTTTGCGCACATTTGTTATTTTGTTACGAATTTACGGAAAAATGGAATTTTTGAATTAAAATTGATGTAGGTAGGAATTATTTTTTATCGTTTTTGAAGCAAGGCTATTATTTTGTATGCCAAATGATTACATTAAATTGCTACCAAATCACATGATTTTCAATTTAGTCATTTCACCCCCAAAATTGACACACCCTAATATATATATATATATATATATATGAAAATTATTTCACGAAATTAACACGTGAAAAATATTTATGATGAATAAAACCACGAAGGAAAGGAAACACAAAAAGGTGCTCAAGCGCTTTCGTCTAATGACATCCTCAGGAACACTGAAGTACATAAAAGGTTACGGCCTATATATAGGTTACAGAAAGAAAAAAAATAAAATAAATAAATAAATAACATACATACACACAAACATATATATACATATATACATACATATCTACACACACACACACATATATATATATATATATATATATATATAATATATATTATATATATATATATATATATATGCAATAAACGGAGAAGTAAAAATAAAAATTAAAAATTAAAGGATTAACAAAGAGGCATACAGATTTGTAAGGAAAAATATCGATTTTTAGCACAAGATCAAATGAATTATAAAAATACAAATTTATACTGGAAATCTGCCCGGGTTTTAACACTTTGCCTTTTATAGTCAAGTTTCGATATATATATAAAAATAAAATGAAGATTAAAAGTTAATAAAGTAGCATACAAGTTTACCAAAGATTTAGCGTCCTACCCTTTTTATCTAAATCTGTTTTGAAGGAATTCAAAACAACAGGATCGAGTTGAAAAAGACCTTTGCTTATGTTGAAGTTATTTGAAAGTTGGATAATGGCAGACTCAAGTTTAGTATCTATCGGAAAACAACAAACAATTTGTCCTACGTACACTTTTACTCGGGACATGACACCCACACTAAGAAGGCCATTTTTTCATCAATGTTTCTCCGCGCCCTTAGGATCGCCAGTCCGGAATACATCGATGCCGAATTGGAAAAAATCAACGGTATTGGAAGTGATCTGTGTTATCCATCTGCGTTTATGGAATCTTGTCTCAACAAGGCAAAACGAACTTTCTATCGTGTCAATAATAACACTCGTACTTTGTCAAAAAATATTTTAGTACTTCCATTTTTCCCGGGCTTTTTAGGCATTGCTAATGTACTTAAACTTTTGGATATTAATGTAGTATTTTCATATAACAATATTGTGAAAAATATCATAGTAAAAAATAGCCCTACCAATAATTCAGGCATTATCTATAAAATTGGGTGCAAACAATGTGATTCCTTTTACATAGGTCAGACGGGAAAGGATTTGCACACACGTATAAAACAGCATCAATATTCCGTTAGAACAGGACAGTTGTCCAGTGCTCTTTTTGTCCATTTGTCAGAGTTATCCCACTGTATTGATTGGAATAATGCTTCAGTTTTATTTCACTCTAGCAACGTTGTTAATAGAAATATTCTTGAGTCTGCCATTATCCAACTTTCAAATAACTTCAACATAAGCAAAGGTCTTTTTCAACTCGATCCTGTTGTTTTGAATTCCTTCAAAACAGATTTAGATAAAAAGGGTAGGACGCTAAATCTTTGGTAAACTTGTATGCTACTTTATTAACTTTTAATCTTCATTTTATTTTTATATATATCGAAACTTGACTATAAAAGGCAAAGTGTTAAAACCAGGGCAGATTTCCAGTATAAATTTGTATTTTTATAATTCATTTGATCTTGTGCTAAAAATCGATATTTTTCCTTACAAATCTGTATGCCTCTTTGTTAATCCTTTAATTTTTAATTTTTAATTTTTATTTTTACTTCTCCGTTTATTGCATATATATATATATACTGGGTGATCCAGATAAATGGGACCCATAAAAAAAGTCAAATATTCTTAATATTTAATTCCTTTCATAAAAACTATATATCATTCGAAAGAGTAGAGTTACAAGTTTATTATGAAATATTTATTTTTTAAAAATGACTCCTTTCAAATGTGCTCCATTAGTTGCCAAGCATTCCAGTGTTCTCGCTTGTAAGTTCTGCATCACTTTTGCAAGAGTGTGCGGTGGTATGGCCTGTATCTCATTTGTGATGGCGGCCTTCAATTCTTGCAAGGTCGTTGGGTTATTTCTGTAGACCCTACTCTTTAAATATCTCCAGAGATAATATAATCTAAGGGAGAAAAATCCGGAGACCTTGCGGGCCATTCAACGTCTCCAAATCTTGAGATTAACTCGCCTGGAAACGTTTGACGCAAAACTGCCATGCAGTTCCTCGTGGTATGGCAGGTAGCTCCGTCTTGTTGGAACCAGTGGTTTTCTAGACAAAGATCTCTTAATTTAGGAATAAGGAAATCGGTCAACATTTTTTCGTAGCGATCACCATTTACAGTGACCGTGTTTCCGGTGGAATCCTCGAAAAAGTACGGCCCTATGATCTGAGATGCAGTAAGACCACACCAAACAGTTACACGCTGACTATGCAACGGGACTTCGGTAATATTCAATGGATTTTCTGTTGCCCAGAAATGACAATTTTGTTTGTTTACAGTTCCATTCAAGTGAAAATGGGCTTCGTCTGACATAATCAAAGTTGCTAGAAAATTGGTGGTATCATTTACCTTCTGTTGGATCCATTGACAGAATTGTCGTCTTCGTGCGAAATCTCCATCGTTTAGTTGTTGCACTGTTTGAATTTTATATGGAAAGAGCATTAAATTTTGCTTGAATATACGGTGTGTTGTTGTTCCATATCCAACTCCTAACAGCTGAGAAGCACGTCTGATGCTTATGTTAGGATTATCCTGTACAATTTCATGAGTTCTGTTAATGATCTCGTCTATCCTTGCTGTGCGCACTCTTCCATTTGGTTTTCTTTTTCCAATGCTGCCAGTTAGGGAAAAATTTCTGACACACCGACGGATTACTTTCTTAGAAGGTGATTTTGACATCTGAAAATTTGTCTTGAAAGATCTTTGAGCTGAAACTACACTTCTTCCATGCTCATAAGATTGCTCAGTTATGAAACGCAGCTGTTCCACAGTCCATGCAGTCACCTTGAAGGGTTAGTTTTAACTAACACTTTTATTTTGTTTTGTATCTTATCTTGTCTTGTATTGTCAAAACCTATACAATCCTGTACAAACTTGTAACTATCCTCTTTCAAATGATGCGTATGATTTTATAAAAGGACTTATACTTTAAGAGTTACAGGGGTTTCTTTTGGGTCCCATTTCTCTGGATCACCCTTTATATATATATATAATAAATTATATATATATATATATATATATATATATATATGTGTGTGTGTGTGTGTGTGTGTGTGTGTGTAGATATGTATGTATATATGTATATATATGTTTGTGTGTATGTGTGTTATTTATTTATTTATTTATTTATTTTTTTCTTTCTGTAACCTATATATAGGCCGTAACCTTTTATGTACTTCAGTGTTCCTGAGGATGTCATTAGACGAAAGCGCTTGAGCACCTTTTTGTGTTTCCTTTCCTTCGTGGGTTTTCATCATATATATAGGGTGAACCAAATGTAGGTGGACAGTAAATGATAACGTTTATTTTGAGAATACATATTTAATTTTTTTGTATACTATAATACAAAATAAAATTTAAATAAATTTAGTTATAATATTTAATATAATATAACACAAACACCATAGTTATAATGAACACCATAGTTATAATATAATATAACACAAACCGTATTCAACCTACTGTCCACCTCTTTTGGTTCACCGTATATATATATATAATATATATATATATATATATATATATTATATATATATATTGGTAATTTTTAGAGGATATTTTAGATAACACCTTACTGCATAAGAAAGTTAGAGTATTTATACTCTTATAAGTTAAACAAAAGCAATGAAAACACACTAACACATAGGTAACAGTTTCATATAAAAAATGTCAGCTATTGCATGTAAATATAAAATTGTTTCACCAGTGCAAAAAATTTCGAGAAAAAAATAAAAATTTTGTGGGTAAATAATTTGATGTCGCTTACTTTATTTGCACCTATAATTGCAAAAATACATAAATTTTAGATTTAAACAAGGCTGGATATACATCAGGGCTGGCCCTAGCTTCTGAGGGGCCCTGTGCAAGATGGTTGGGGCCCCCATTCCTTACACAACCAATCAACCATCCTAGGGCCCCACATATGTTTCTGATTTTCTATGACAACATCATCTTGATAAAAGCAAACACCCAATATTATATATATATATATATATACACCGTGGCGTAAGGGTATTTGGCGCCCAAGGCAAGCTCTTATATGGGCGCCCCCTTATATATATATATCTTTCACAAATATATAACAGGAAGGTAAATCAGTATCAGTGTTCCTCTCCTCTTTTATTATTTAAAGAATTACAAATATTCAAAATTACATCGTACAGTATAAATTTGAAATGATTTTAATGTGGAGAAAATAATAAGCAATGGCGGAAAATAAAACTGACAATTGTAAATATAGTTTGATAAAATGATAAATAAGAGAAAAAGAAGAAATAAAGGAAAAATGTTGAAGCCAACTGCAACCATGATTAGAAAAATGAACAAAAAAACATCACTGTTTGTCAAATCATAAATACCAGTACTCTGAAGTGCTTATAATCTGTACCTCCTTGATTTTCTCGAGGCAAAATCTTCAATAACACTATCATAAGACAGCTACCTGCTAATCTCTTGATTAATACTGATGATAGCGAGTCCACTGAGGCGATCTTGTGCCATTGTGGATCTGAGATAGGTCTTTATGAGCTTTAGTTTTGAAAAGCTTCTTTTTGCTGATGCCACTGTCACTGGGAGAGTGCAAGCAATCCGAAGTGCTATCCAAAGATTGAGATAGATTTCTCAACTGCTTTTGATGAAGGTACAGTAACTTAGGAGTCCAAGTCCAAGTTTAGAGAATATTCATTATTATTGATTAGTGATTTAGTGTCTTCATGTTGATGCCTTTATTTTTCATGTATGTGTTTATGTTTTGTTTGTATGTTTCAGAGTTCCATCATTGTTTAGCGTTATGGATATGGGTCAATAAACGTAATAACAAAAAGTGGAATCTTATTTATGATGGAACTTTATACAAAACAATAGTGAATCTCAGCAGGTCAACATGTCCGTGGTGAAATGTCCAATTGAGGGGTGCGCATATGAGACCCCCGCACACAGCAACGCCATTGTAACAGCACTCCTCACAGCCCACTGCACTGTCCATTGCGTGTCCACTACCGGCGCCACGGCCCAAGTGGAGAAGGTGAAGAGACCAACAATATCTTTAGCCGGTACGAGCGAGGAATGATCATACTTCACATCACGATGGATGGACTATGTGGATGCCACCAAAATCACGGGTCGTGACAAAGTGGTGCAGCTACTGGAGTGCTGCGATGAATCCCTTCGCAAAGACCTCACACGATCAGCCGGTGGTAGTCTGACAGGGAGAAGTGAAAATGAGGTGCTCGCAGCCATAAAGAAACTCGCAGTCAGAGAAGAGAGCACCATGGCTGCTAGAGTGGCGCTGCACAACATGCGACAATACCGTGACGAAACCGTGCGTTCATTCGATGCCCGACTCCGTGGCCAGGCAGGGGTATGCAAGTACATCACCAAATGCTCGAGCTGCGATGCGGATGTGAACTACACGGAGGCCATCTTGCGGGACGTCCTGACCCGCGGCATTGAGGACCCCGAGATTCAACTGGACCTACTCGGCAACACGAACCAGAACATGACATTAGAGCAGGTCTTCCAGTTCGTCGAGGCCAAAGAATCCGGCAAGCGCTCAGCATCACGTCTCCTCGACTCTCAGGGCGTCGAGGCTGCTAACAGCGCCTACAGACGGAACAAGAGGACGCTCTGAAGGAGATGACAGTCGGTAACCATGAGGCGTGCTCATATTGCGGCAGGAAAGGGCACGGCAAAAGTGCCCCAGATAGGGTCCGGAAGAAAGACTGCCCAGCCTATGGCCACACATGCAGCCACTGCAATCGTGAGAACCACTTTGAAGTAGTGTGTAGGAGCAAGCACAAACCATCAAGAGTCGAGATAGTGGCGAATTTACATGCAATATGCGAAGAAGGTGCTGTATTCGAGGCCCTCTGCTCGATTGCCACAACTGGCCGACGCCGCATCAGGAGAGTCATCGCCCTTGACCATCATCTTTATCATCGCCTTTCCGACACATGGATTAAGCAAGCCTCCAAACCTCAGCCATTCATAAACCTCAGAGTGACAGCCGTCGATGAAGATTACGCTGCATTCGGATTCGAGCTAACGGCCGCGCCCAAGATTGCTACACTCGGTGCGATGGCTGACACCGGCTGCCAGAGTTGTCTGGCAGGCATCAAAGTCATCCACCGCATAGGCCTCAAACAAGCTGACCTTATCCCCGTCACGATGAGAATGCACGCCGCCAACAACGGATGCATCAAAATACTCGGCGCCGTCATCCTGCGACTCTCTGGAGAGTACAAAACCGGTAAAGTGGTAACAACTCGTCAACTCACCTATGTCACGGACAACTCCGACAAGCTGTGCCTCAGCAAGGAGGCATGCATCGCGCTCGGCATGATCACCGACAACTTCCTGATGATCGGTGAGACGTCTTCGCATCGACTCGAGGCAACCTCGGCGAGTCGGCAGCCGACACCGCGAGCGATGAGGTGCCGGCGAGAGATAGTGCTATCAGCAGCGAGAGCGGTCGGACCAGCCCATGCGACTGCCCGATACGTCAAACACCGCCCCGGCCGCCATCACAACTACCGTTCCTGGCGACTGAGAAGAACCGCGACAGACTGCGGCAGTACTTGGTCGAATACTACAAGTCAAGCACATTTAACACGTGTGCGCATCAGCCGTTGCCAATGATGGAGGGCCCTCCATTGAAACTTATGGTGGACCCTCTAGCTGACTCGGTGGCATATCACATCCCGGTACCCGTCCCTCTTCACTGGCAAAATGACGTCAAGCGTGGGCTACTAAGACGTGAAATTGAGCGTAATCGAGCCAGTGCCGGTCGGCGAACCGGTGACATGGTGTCACCGGATGGTGGTGTGCGCCAAGAAGAACGGGAAGCCACGCCCCTGAACATACATGCCACCCGCGAGACACACCATACTCAGTCACCGTTCCACCAGGCACAGTTGGTGCCCCATGGCAAGAAGAAGACAGTGTTCGATGCCTGGAACGGATACCACAGCGTGCCCCTCCGCGAGGAAGACAGTCACCTGACTACCTTCATCACTCCATGGGGCAGGTACCGGTATCGCACGGCGCCCCAGGGCTATATCGCCTCTGGTGATGGCTATTCGAGACGTTACAACGAAATAGTATCCGACGTTCCAAACAAAACCAAGTGTATCGACGATACGCTGCTCTGGTCGGACGACCTGAGACAAAGTTTCTTCCAAGCAGTCAACTGGCTTGACATCTGCGGTAGACACGGCATCACGCTGAACCCTGAGAAGTTTGTATTTGGACAAGACACTGTGGAGTTTGCTGCCTTCGAAATCACACTCGACAGAGTACGACCCTGCGAGAAGTATCTGCAAGCCATCCGTGACTTTCCTACACCAAAGAACATAACCGATATTCACTCATGGTTTGGGCTAATTAACCAGGTGGCGTATGCTTTCGCTATGGCAAAGAGAATGATACCTTTTCGCCAACTCTTGAAGCCTGGCACGCCCTTCCGATGGGATGATCAACTCAACAATCTGTTTGAAGAGTCGAAGGTGGTGATCATCAGTGAGATCGAGGAGGGTGTAAGTAATAATAAGTATATTTAACAAAACAAAGCCGACCTGTCTTGCGACCGATTGGTCGAAGTCAGGGATCGGATTCTGGCTATCCCAGAAGCACTGTGAATGTCCTGGTGCTGAACCCTTTTGCTGCCGCACTTACGAGCCCTATGTGATTCAATTGCTTTTTTCTGTTCCGCCACCATTTCTTCCCTACTCAGTGTTTTTTTGTCTTCGACGAGTTTTTATTAATGTTCTTGCTATCTTTCTATTTCTCCTTTGTATTCCTGGTATCCCTATCTTTCTCTTTTATGTTCCTGTTATCCCTCTCTTTGGCAGGGGATATTTCATTCTCTGAGGTTACTTTTGCATCTCCCTGTAGGTAGCGTGCTGTAGCGTGCTTTCCTGTATTGTGTTGTCATGCGCCTCGTGTTCCTGCTGTAACTTGCTTTCCTGTATTGCGTTGTCCTGCGTCTCGTGTTTGTTTGTATCAGCGTTTCCTGGTGTTTCCTTGTCATCTGTCGGTAAACAAATATTGCCCATTTTCAGTGCTCTTTGTACCATATTCTTATTATTTTCCAAGCACGTGATGCACAGGAAGCCATAAATGCCGATGATTTTGTTATTTATTCTATTTATCATTTTCTTGTCTTTTCTAAGTTCATGCATTCGTAGTGTTTAAAGGTAATGCACAGAATGCATTTTAAGCCCGTGGCCTGGTCCGCTTCATTTTTGCAGTCGCAGAGCTGGTGCGCAGCGCATTCCATTAAATATAATCCAGCACTATTCAGCTTTCTGAATTTACCGCAGTTTACACACTTCGTATTTTTTGCCATTCTTTCCTTTATTCTTTCCTTTATTCCTAACTTTCTGCTTTCTTTATCCTTTATTATTTATTATTCTTTATTCTTTATTCCTTTATTCCCTTATTCTTTCCTTTAGTTTGCCTCTTTTCTCCTCGCTTCTCAAATTTCGTCTCGAAAACTCGACCTTCCCGTTTTATGGCTCTTTCGAATTTTCTCTGACCTTCTTTCCCTGTATAGGCCTAATGTAAAAATCTCAGGGGCTGATTTTCCGTTCGAGTTATTGTCAAATTATGTTTTAATTAATGTTGTTTTTCTTTGTACACGCTATATGTAACCGGCTTTCACTCAATAAATTATTACCGCGAATTCACTGATGTTTAACATACACACTGGTATAAGACCCCTCCTCGAATACTGTATTCAATTTAATAGTCCCTATTTGATACAAGATATTGAAAAACTGGAAAAACTACAGAAACGAGCAACAAGAATAATCCCATCTCTAAGACAATTGACATATAAAGAAAGACTGGCGTATCTAAACATGTTCTCATTAAAAAGGAGGAGGTTAAGGGGTGATATGATAGAGGTGTATAAAATGGTAAGAGGGTTGGATAAGATAGATTTTGAGTCTCTTTTCATTAAAGATCACAATAACCAGACAAGAGGTCATAGTATGAAATTATTTAAGCCAAGATGTAGAACAAATTTAAGAAAACATAGTTTTACAAACAGAGTAATTAAATTTTGGAACAGTCTGACAGAAGAAGTGGTGACTTCAGATACACTTGATTCTTTCAAAAGAAGGTTGGATAGTTTGATGTTTGCAAGGGACATCTGGTGATAGTGTTTAAGCCCATTTTTATTGCATGAATAGTACTAGTTTATTTCATATATATTATGTGCATTTAGGTGATAGATCCCACAGCTCAACACAAGTGTTGTGGGATATAGGGAGGCAGCATCTTGGGTTAGGGGATACTCTCTGTCCTTACACACCCCAATTAAAGAGATTCCTCTGCTGAGCGGTGCCCCCCATAGTACTGTGAGGTATTGAAAAATTCATGATCTTCACTTGCTCCACAAACACCTTTAAATGGGAGACCCAAAAGGGCACACACATTTCTACATTACTGTAGTCTTTACAGCCACACCTACACTTTTCCTCCTAAGTATATATATTGTAATGTATATGGTTGTAATTGTGACTTGGTCCGCAATTGATATGGACCGTGACTTATTTTTGGTTGGCAAGGTACTGGTATTGATGGGTACTGTAATGAAATTGACTGGATTCTTTGGATCTGATATATTTGCATGTCAGTTATAAATAGATATAGAGTGTAACATATTTGTGGATAGTAGCCTATTATGAATTTGATCCTCTGGATCCAGAGATTCTATCTTTAGTTTTAAATTGATAAATAATTAATTAGTTTTGTAAAAATTGGTTGTTGCTAATGTACAGGCAGTTTTTACATAGTGGACCCACCTCGATGGGCCGAAGTGGCCCCTAGTGTGCCCACTATAAAAATTTCTTATGTTCTTAAGATAATATTTACCACTGAACTTATAAACACTAGTTATTTCGATATTGCACAGAGCGGAAACAAAACGTCCGTACACCACGAGGTAGAAACACATATACATCATATACATAGGTAGCAACACACACACACACACACACACACACATACATAATACATACATACACACACACACACACACACATATATATATATCTATATATATATATATATATATATATATATAATTATATATATATATATATAAAATCATCGATGCATTCATGGTTTAAGTGGAAGTATGAAGAATTAAACATCTTGTTTTCACAAAATACCATTCTGCCCATACACCCATTTCAGGGTACGAGCACCTCGAAGCAGCATTGCCAATCAATTAGAGGGTCAAAATTTGACGAGGCTTTCGTACGTGGTTCATCACCGTTGAAAACCGTGGCAGGTCGATTCGCCGACGGACGTTTTGCCGACAGACATTTTGCCGACGGACGTTTCGCCGAACGGACGATTAGCCAAATGGACTGTCATTAAAATTTCTATGACAAAATACACACGTTTCAACAAAAAAAAATTATTTAAGTGAACATGTCAAATTGTTTACACTATTCTCACAATAAGTTTATCAACCAAGTAACGTAATAGTTTTGTTTTTACCAACCAACTACTCGTGCAGCTGTAACTCTCTTTGTTCGCTTATGCCCAGATCTTTTATGTTTGGGTTTACTCATTATTAAGTTCAGGTAAGTCATTGTAATTGTTGTAATTTGTATTGTTATTAAATTGTTATGTTATGTTATTAAAGGTTGTTATTAAATGTTATTGAATTGTTTTGTTAAAAATATTAAATTATGTTAAATTGACAGTTGTAGACGCTTGACGTAAAAACATAGATACCTTTTTTAAATAAATTTATATCGATAATACTATATATCTATATATCTTTTTCTCGGTGTATATTGTATAATTTAAAACTTTCGTTTTAGACCATGGAATTCACTTTGACAAAATGTGGCTCAAGGAAATTGCTTTACGGTGGATATGCCTACGTCATTGACAGGCAAAGGGGTGAGGTGACGTATTGGAGATGTGAACAAAGAGGTAAATGTGGAGGACGTCTTACGACCTTAATGATGTTCTTCAAGAAGAACCAGTTGCCCATTCTCATTCCCCTGATGCAAACCGCGCCGTTGTGCTTAAGACGCTGCAACGCATGAAAGAAAGAGCTACTGACACGGAAGAAGTCACTCGTACAAACATGCACATCTGACTTTCCCTTAGAGGCAGCTGGTGCTCTTCCCAAAGAGGAAAGTCTCGGCAGAATGATAGAGACAAAGGAAAGTTCCTGATGGCAACGAGTTAACAGATTAACTTAGGGTGTCATTCAGGGGAGAACGGTTTATATTGTATGAAAACGAAGGCATTATTATTATGGCAACGGACAAAAACCTTGATTTACTGGCAAGGAGTCAACATTGGTTTTGTGATGGTACATTTGATAGCGCACCATTGGGTCATCAACTATACTCAATCCATGTCTTGCTCGGAAAAAATCACATTGTCCCTTTGGTATATTGCATCACTAAACAAAAAAAAATCAAGATACATATGACACAATTTTTTCACAACTTAAGGCGGCACGCCAGTTGCAACCAATGTCAGTCACTGTTGACTCTGAGCGAGCCGCAATAAAACAGCATTAAGCAGAACTTTCCTGATGCCCATATCTTTGGATGCTTTTTCCACTTCGGACAGTGTCTTTGGAGAAAAATCCAGTCCTGCGGACTACAGAATTGGTATAATGAACCCAAGAACTCTCTTGATTAAAAGCCTTCAAGCTTTGGCATTTGTTCCTACCAACGACGTTATTGGCAAGTTCAACGACCTAATGGCTTCAATTGAAGATGAAACTGATGCAATTCTTAGTGAATTTCTCGCCTATTTTGAGGCTACATGGTTAGGGGTTGTGCAAAGGGGAAGGCGAAGGCGGCCACAGTTCGACATTACGATGTGGAATGTAATGGAACGCACAACAGCTGGTTTACCCCGCACTAATAATTCATTAGAAGGATGGCATCGCGGGTTCCAACTAAGAGTAGCCATCACCCATCCAAACTTGTGACGCCTAATTGGAAAGCTTCGTAGAGAACAAAATGAATGGGATATAACCATCGAACAGGTTTTAGCAGGAATTATGCCAAGGGCTGTCAAGAAGTATGAAGAGGCCAATGAAAGGTTGAGTAAGCTGGTAGACAATTATATTAACTATGAAGGTTCGGCTTACTTAAGAACAATTGCTCACAATCTATAAAATTCGTTTTTAAAAATTTTAGTCTTTAATGGTTTTAATGCTCAGGAAATAAATATTTTGTTCTGTAACGATTTTAAAACACACTTAATAATGTATTTAGTTCTGTACCCATTTTAATGTCTAAATTTGACATGTTCACTAAATTTTTTTTTTGTTGAAACGTGTGTATTTTGTCATAGAAATATTAAAGACAGTCCGGTCAGCAAAACGTCTGTCGGCAAATCGACCGGGTACCGTTGAAAACAACAATGCTCCGTGTTAGTGTAGTCCAAAGAAAATCCATATCCGTATTCACTTTATTGCAATCTTCGTTAGTTTATATTGCAGAAACCCTCAGTTATTATCAGTCCTAATGCATGTTTCCTCAGGAGCAAGATGCACCGTAAATTTGTTTCCTCACCAAGGCAGCACAAATTTACCTGCATCAATTAGTCACACACTCATACTACTTTAGGCTTGCTCTACACAAACTGGTCCAAAAACCACAAGTTTTATACTTCGCGAAAGAACACTATTTATTAATAATTCTGTTTTACACGCACTTGTTCTATTTACTGTACAGTGCGGTCACGAAACTTCCAAATAAAATAATGGGGCGGTTGCGCTGTCCGAAATGCTTGAGAATTTCGATCCTCGTGACTATCGGATCTGGTTACTGTAATATGTACGTACGGTCATGAACAAGTTCATAAACCTTCAAAAAGACTAAAATAATCCCTACATAACTAATGCAGCATAATACGCAGTCAATATAAGATACATTTATAACCATCATTTTAGATAAATAACCTTTGTAAATTGTAGGAAGCATAATATGTAATGATTGTATTGAGTACGATACTGTACCGAACTTATGGAATGCTATTAACAATACAATGATGTATCAGATAGAAAAAGCTTTTATAAAATAAATATGTACACTAAATTAAAACAATGCAATATTACATAATGTTAATTTACAATCAACATACCTGAGAGTATTTCATTTCGTCCAACACTTTCTTCTTCACTTCCAGGGATATGTATTCCTTTTTTCTCCCCTTCTTTGACTCGAAGTGGGAGCCTTGTCGCTTCTCTTTAACTATCGTAACTGCAGAGGTGAAAATCACAGCGAGCAAAAATATAAAAATTTCCATTGCGAATGAATGGGAGACACCGTAAACTCTGAAGTTCAGAACTGAACTGAAATGGATGGTTGCACGGTGACTTGCTCCGAAGCAGTGTGTGAGTCACGACATGTCTGACTGAATTTCATATGATCAGAATTTCGAGATTTCGATCGATCGTAGTTTCGAGATTTCGATCGATCGTAGTTTCGAAATTTCGTGACTGCACTTACTACAGTAGAATGACCATATCCACGTAACCGAATTCTCCAGAATCGACAAACTGATCAACTGAATGTTTGATCAGCCTAACCTAATCATCTTAACTTGCGAATGCACTTTACTGTACATTTTTTTGCAACATTCAATCTCTCAGCTTGTCGGTTTTGTATAAGGAAGTAAAATTATCAGCGCTCTGAACACAATTTATTAATTCAAACGTTTGGAAATCTTGTTCTCCCTATCTTTAGTAGATGGCTACAATGAGTTCCAATACACAAAAATGCTTAAAGGAAGTAATGGTAAAAAACTAAGAAAAATCAAAATTTACTTATTGGCGTATTTAATCAGAATAAATTGAATTGAATAACCTTTATTATTAATAATAAAATAAATACATTCGTTTTACAATGACATAAATAATTGTGAAGCTGGACTATTTATTTTATTTAATTTGGCCCTTAAGCTTTAGGCTTTACTGGGCTCTTATTAAAAATAAACAGGTATTTGTTATTAACCAATAATAAATAAATAAAAAGTAAATAAATATTATTAATAGTTAAAGTATGTATTAATCTTAAATTATCACTACTGACACGACAAATGCAAGGTCACCATTGAAGGCATTATACCAATACTATACAAAGAAACCAATATTATACATGAGAGATAAGAGCTGAACAATCCCAAGAAATGTTTTTAATACTAGATTGCACACGAGAAATTAATAAACATTAGTAATGGACATTAATCCTAGATTTTTGTTAGTATGCCATTATTAATCGGGATTTCAACTTGGTTTTAAACAAATTTACATTCACAATATTTTTTATATCGGCATTTAAGTTATTCCATAGTTTCAATCCAATGAAAATGGGTAGTTTTTGAGATGAAGACAATCTAAATTGAGGTATAACAAACTTTGATCTATTTCTGGCCTGATACGAGTCTAATGTCACGTTTGTCTAAATCATTATTATTATTATTATTATAATAATATTTTAAACAAATGATTTTAATTTTTAAATTTTTTTAATCCTTTAATTTGTTTAAAATATTATAATATTTTTAACAAATTAAAGGATTAAAAAATAAAAATCATTTCAATACACCAGAATTCAAGATTCTACGAAGTATCGTGGTCGTTGAGAATTAATTGTAGGTACTGAATATAAATTAATTTAAAAATGCGCACATTTTACTTATTGTTAGTTGGTTTGTCTACTATTTTTAAGTTGTTTTCTGTCAGGTGCAAGTGCAAGTGGCAGTGGTCTCAGATGGGAGATTTACTTGCTTTGCCTAAAGGAGTGTTCATGCAAATTATTTAGACACGTGTTCATCCGCTTACTTCTAATGGTGCACTCTAAAACAAGTATAGCTTGATGGAACTCAATTAATTACTGTCTTAAGCCAATCTGATAAATGAGGATGGGGTTCAATAACGAACTCGTTCCACGTAATGTAATAGGCTAGCTAGTCCTCCTTTTGAATAGGAGCTATTTTTCTTAGATCGCACACCTCATTGCTCTCTGTCGGACGAAGGATATCAAATGGATCACGCAACGAACCAACTATCTCGATCACCATGTATCATCAAGTATATTTAAAAATGTATATTTGCAATTTGTTTTATATATATTTTATCTAATTTGTCTTAGTGTAAGAGTTTCTTTAAGAGGCTATTGAGCTTGTAATGTAATAATCTGAAAGGTTACCAGGCATGATTTGAAAAGATAGGATTGCCGTTTTATCAGTGTTTGTTTGTTTAGTATCACTATACCTTTTCCTTTGTTAGGGTTACAAATGGTTATGTGCTTATCTTTAGAAAGACTGTTAAGCAGGTTGAGAACTTGTTTATTAACTAATGGGGCGAAGATATGATGAGGTTTAAAACTGCTGAAATAATTGTCAGCTATGTTTCATTTGGACTGTAAAAAAAATGTTAGTCTGTTTTGACTTAAAGTTTTTGAGTTTGACATACAGGATTTCAAAATAATAAACAAAAACAAACAAACACTTTATTTCATACTCAACAGGTACAAACATTATACAAGAGGGCCATAGAAGATTAAGAAATAGTTGTCTGGAGCACTGACTAAGTAGGCCAGTGAATCAGTGTGTATAATGGACATACAATTACATACGCCAAATGCTTCCAGATTTGAGATTTATGAACTATATCGGAGACCAGCCCACTAACCATGGCTTCTATTATCTTATTGACTGACTCACCAAGCCTAGTGATAAATCTAAATACAAAATTGCGAATGACACTGGCACAGTTAGGCACCTTATTGACTACAAACAGCATCCTGACACTAGAAGGAGCACCATTTACAAAGCTTGGAGTCCTTAATAAACTCCTAAAAATATTATTATATGCAACATATAATTTCCTCAAATTATACATCCTGTAGTTTAGTTCCACCACAAATGAGCCATTAAACCATGTGTTTAAAAATAACTGATTAAATGAAGGTATTCAAATTTGAAATTTATAGATAAAACTCCGAACGAAAGAGTCACTGGAATGGTGAACCACATCTACCATTACAGTGATAGCAACTTCATATAATTTATTTTACCTGAAGTTTTTCAGAATTTTTGGGGATACATAAGTTGCCGAATTTCTCTTTTTCGTTTTTAAGTCGGACGTACTCGTAAGAATTATTTTATATATATATATATTATATATATAATGAAAATAACCACCAAGGAAAAAGAAAATATGGAATGGTGCTCAAGCGCTTTCGTCTAATGACATCCTCAGGAACACTTTTCTGCGTTTTCTTTTTCCTTCGTGGTTATTTTCATCATAAATATTATTTACGTGTTACTTTCGTGAAATAATATATATATATATATAATATATATAATATATATATATATATAATATACAGGGTGTCCCAAAAGTCTCCATACATAGGGAAAATTAGCACTTTTTAGCAAAATGTAACTTTCCTGGTAAACCATGGCCTTCAAGTGCCCCCACAGGTACAAATCAAGTGGACTGAGATCTGGGAACCTCGGAGGCCACTCCACGGGGCCATGGTGTACCAGGAAAAGATACAGAACATGGATCGCCTAAAGGAACGCATTCGAAGTGCAATTACGTCCATAACACCAAATGTGTTAACACGAGTTCACCATGAGTGGGAGAGACGCATCCGTATGTGTTTACAAAGAAATGGCAATCATGTAGAGAATGTTTTGCAAATAAAGTTACATTTTGCTAAAAAGTGCTAATTTTCCCTATGTATGGAGACTTTTGGGACAACCTGTATATATATATATATATATATATATATATATATATGAAAATTATTTCACGAAAGTGACACGTGAAAATTATATATTCTTATATATTCTTATAGTTCTTTATATATCATTTAGGCATCATTTTGTTTTCCAGTTCATATTTATTTGTACTTTTTTATTCTTTTGTGACCTATGTATGATTCAGACAATATCTATAAAAACCTTCGGTAATTTTTTTCCCTTATAAATTTGTGTTTCTCTTACAATTTGTTTCAATTTATTTTATAGGTTTATTTCTTTATTTTATTTCTTTGTGACATATATATCATTTTGGCATCATTTATTAAATTTATTGAATTTGTATGCTCCGCTTACAATTTTTTATGTTTTTATCCGCGGGTTTATTTCTTTATGTATTTCGGTTGTGACCTATATATCATTTAGGCATCAGTTTGTAATGTTTTTATCTATTTTCGCTTCCAATTTATATTTATTTTCATTTCTTTATTCTTTTGTGACCTATGTATCATTCAGACAATAACTATAAAAAAATTGGTTGTAAACAAGCCATTTGAATTTATGTTGAATTTCGGGCAAAGTGCTAAAATTGTTAGTTTTCCGTACAAATGTGTTTGCTCCTCCCACAATTTTTATTTCTATACTTACTATATATATATATATATATATATATACATACACTGTAATATATTTTGTAACCTATTATATTGTCTTGAACTCTCCTTTTACTTCAGTGTTCCTGAGGATGTCATTAGACGAAAGCGCTTGAGCACCACTTTGTGTTTCTTTTCCCTTCGTGGTTTTATTTATAATATATATATATATATATATATATATATCAGTGGCGTGCGGTCCATGGAAGCAAGGAAGCAATGCTTCCCTATTCAAAGAAAGAAGAAAATGCTGTATTATACTTTAAAGTTTAAACATTCAATATGTGTTAATAATTTGTACAAAATCATTTTATTATACTATTTAGCATTTGATTGGTAATCAGGTGGATACATAGTATATACATTGGTTGCCGTTCGTGCAAGAACCTTTAAGAAAGCCGACGCAAAAAATCTCGAGTTGGACAACAATTGACGAAATGCATCCTTTTTCCCAATGACTTTCGCTTTTGTTTTACTGTTACAAATTGTTTCTTTCCATTCTAAAAACTCATTTAATGTTTAATAATGTAGTATTTATTGAATACAACAAGTTTCATATATAGTTTTTCTACTAAAAAATTCCATGGCCATGTTAAGCGAAAAAGAATATATTTATTGTTATTATTCTTCCCTATGTCAAAAAGGAAGCAATTTAGATTTCGCTGTCCAGATTATAGTTAATTTTCTTGAAATATCTGGCAACTTCTACGTGCTGTGAAAGGCTTGCAAGTTTAGCTTAATCTCAATTGAGAAAAAGCTTCTTAAGGATATGAAAACCGATGCCTTTACGAAGAAATAATAGATATATTTAATAAAAAAGAAAGAAGAATAGAATTAACTATAAGTAAAGTAAGTAGATGATTATATGTGTTTGTTTTTATTATATACGAGTATTTTAAAATTTATTTATATAATCTTTGTTTTTTTGAATTGCTTCCCCTTGACGAAAAATCACCGCACGCCACTGATATATATATATAATATATATATATATATAATATATAATATATATAACTGTAAAAATGAAATAGCTACACCTTTATACTGGATATGGAGAAGATCCCTAGACACTGGGGAAATACCGAGCATCTTGAAAAAAGCAAACATTTTCACTATATATAAAGGAGGGGACAGATCTCAAGCAAAGAACTATAGACCAGTGTCATTGACGTCCCACCTCACCAAAGTATTTGAAAGAATACTTAAAGAGAAAATTTATGACTTCCTGGAGACACGGGAAAGATTCAACGAAAATCAGCATGGATTCCGATCAGGTAGATCATGCCTATCACCAGGGCCGGATTTTCCAATAGGCAACATAGGCCATTGGCCTAGGGCCCACCAGTAACTGGGGGCCCACTGGGGACCTCCTACAATCCCTTGACACAAACAGTATCATTGACAAATTTGCCATAGAAAAAAGCAGGAAAAAGTCATTTTGAACTTCACATAGTTGTGCTTGCAAAATTTATTATGCTTCAGTTTCATTGTATTTTTCCATTATTCCTATGTGTAAGATGTACATGATATGGAACTTGATTTACTTTGATGTACTTGATATGGAACTAATTTGATTAAAAATTATTAATGTGTAATGTATTACATTATGTTGTAATTCTTATTGCAAAATTTATTATGCTTCAATTTGACTGTATTTTTTCCATTATTCCTTTGTGTAAGAATAAGTTGTACATGATATAAAACTAATTTGAATAAAATTATTGATGTGTTACATTATGTTGTAATTCTTTTTTTTTTACATTACAATATTACGATATATATATTTTGGGGGGGGGGGGGGCACTGATAAGGTTTGGCCTAGGGCCCACAAGCAAGTAAATCCGGCCCTGCCTATCACAACTAATAGAACACTACAACAATATCCTAGATGCATTGGAAGGCAATGACAACTACGATGTTATATACATAGATTTTGCTAAAGCTTTCGGCATATGTGACCATGGTATAATAGCACATAAAATGAAATATATGGGAAGAACAGGCAAAGTGGGAAAATGGATCTACAACTTCCTCAGAGAACGTCTGCATGTCGTCAAAATTCAAGGTATATCATCATCAGAATCGGAAGTACGCAGCTCAGTACCACAAGGGACAGTACTGGCCCCACAACGGAGTAAACAGCAACAGTATAGTAACATCCTTTGCAGACGATACAAAGATCAGCAGAAAAATCAGCGATGTACATGACGTGGAGGCCTTGCAGAGGGACACGAACAAAATATACAAATGGTCAGAAGACAATAACATGTCATTTAACACCGAGAAATTTCAGCTCCTGAGATATGGTAGAAAAGAAGAACTTAAACAGACTGCATATTATGCTCCAGATAGACAGGAAATTCAGAGAAGCACGAAAGCGATCGATCTCGGGATAATAATGACAGATGATGCGAAATTCGAAACACAAAATCAGGTAGCGATAAATAAAGCAAAAAGAGTCGCCGGACAGGTACTAATAACGTTCAAGAGAAGGGACAGGACAGTGATGATTCCCCTGCTAAAAACACTGATTATACCAAAACTTGAATACTGCTCAGTTTTGACGTCCCCATATAAAAAGGAAGAAACTAATAAACTAGAAGAAACGCAAAGGCATTTCACAGCCAAGATTGATGGCTGCAAAGAACTCAACTACTGGGAAAGACTATGTAAACTAAATCTGTACTCCCTGGAAAGAAGAAGAGAGAGGTACACCATAATCCAGTGGCGTAACTAGGGTGGGGCAGGTGGGGCGCGTGCCCTGGGCGCCAAATTTGGGGGGGGGGGGCGCCATTTTTCTGATTAAAAAAAAAAATTTAAGAGTAAAAACATGCTCTTTTGGAAATGTACCGGTACCATATCTCTAGACATCGAATTTCCATGAATTTCAGATTTTTAACTTCATTTAACTTTATTAATTCATTCTATTTTTATTAGAATTTTATTATGAATTATTAATTTATTCTATTTTTTTGTTTCTTTCTCTAGAAAATTTTATCATGAAGCGAACATTGCCGATACCGAAAAGTCCGAAAAAGAAGCTGAGTGGAGCAGATGTTATTTTATTTATTTGTTGGGTTCAAAATCCCAGCTGAGCCGTGAACGGCCAAGTTCTAAAGGGCCAGTTCTACCTACAGCTCAAGTTAAGCTAAAATTAAAACTTACGGATTTGAGATCCTATTAGGTCCTACCTCAGGGTTGCTGACTCGATGTGGGCCTACCTTAGGCCTCAGTTGAATGAATTTAAGATAAAAACAAAAGGAGCACTATTTATGGTCTTCTTTCTCAACCTTGCAACAACAACGCAACCTGGACTATTGCACGATGCAACAATCTTGTATCTAAACAACCAAACTGAATTGCAAGAGAGCTCTCTATAAAACCACACCCTGTACGTACGACATTCCACAAACGAGTAGAAAGGACACGCAGCGCCCCAAAATGATGCCACCAGAGTCCAAACAATGATGCCACAAGAGCCCAAAAATGCTAGCTCTAAATTAAGTGAATTTTTCACTAACCTTACAATTATGAGATGGATATATACACCTTAACTTAATATATACAAGCAATGCTGCATCAATCAGCTTAGTCATCATATCGCCTTGGGACAACAATGGTTCTTCCTCTTCTAGATTTTCTAACACTCCCCACCGAAGAGGCATTGTTGTCATTACCTTCTGCAAGGTTAGCCAAGCCTTCTCCATGAGGCTGTAACTCAAATGTTTCATCTTGACTATCTGTGTTTTTGCTGATTTCTAAAGCATAGAGTTTTTGTATAGGTCTCTTTAACTTTCCTCCTGAAGTCTTTACCAGTGCAGACCTAACTAAATTGTCTTTGCCAACAAACAACTCTTCAATTATGCCAAGCTTCCAGCATTGCCTTGGTCTTTCATCCCAATCATTACCACTTCTCCCACCTTGATACAATTTGCATTGGAGCCCTTTACCTTGCCTGATGGGTAATAATTGAGTTCTGGCAAGTATTCCATCTGCCACCTCTTCCATAACTGATCTTGTAGCTCTTCAAGGTACCTGAACCGTCTGGTTAACTCTCCTTGAGTGCTCTGGATAGGCTGCAAGTCTTCTGGCACACTGGGGCTTGATGTTAATCGTTTACCACAAAGAAAATGATTTGGTGTCAATGGCTCCGCATCCTGCATACTGTTATAAACAAAAGTGATAGGCCTACTGTTCACCATTGCTTCTACTTCACATAAAACAGTGCAGAATTCTTCTTTGCTCAAATGAGCATTAGCTAAAAGTTTCTTTAATGGACACTTTACACTTCTCACTAGCCCTTCCAAAATCCTCCCCCCATGGTGCTCTCTCAACAATAAACTCCCACTGTACCCCTTGGTGTGAAAAGTAGGATTGGAATCCTTCCTCTTTTAGCAAGGACCAAATTTCTTGGAGTTCCTTTGCAGCCTTTTTGAAGGTTTTTGCATTATCCGATATGATTTTATTTGGGAAACCCCTTCTGTTCACAAACCTTTTAAAGGCCAAAAGAAATACATCACTACTTAAGTTGCTTACCAACTCCAAATGGATTGCTCTGGTGGTAGCACATGTGAAAAGACATATATAACCTTTGTTAGACTCCCCTTGCTCATACGCATAGACTGGACCTGCGAAGTCTACTCTCACTACATCAAATGGGGCAGTATAGACACACCGTTCTCTTGGAAGTGGAGCCACCTTTTCATAATAAGGCTTTGCACTCCAACGCTTTCAAACCACACATTTATGCAAGACCTTTTTTACTACTTGTCTAATTTTGAGAAACCAAAACTGTTGTCTGATCTCTATTATCACTTCTCTAACTCCAGCATGTAACAGCTTATGATGAGTATCCAGGATCAAAAGGTCCACAAAGTGCCCCCCAGAAGGTAGCAAAATTGGATGTCTTTTCTCCTCTGGAAGCCCAGAAAACTGTAGTCTACCTCCTACTCTCAATAAATCCTGATCCAAAAACACATCCAAACCCTTGAGAGCAGAATGTGTTGGTAGAACCTGTAATGGATGGCTGGTGAGCAATTCCCTCTCTTCACCAAATTTTTCCTTCTGCACATATACCACCCAGTATTTCCTGGCTTGCTGAATCTCATTACTGTTCAGAATTCCTTCCCTTCTTGTTTCTCCCTTAATATTGTTGGTAAATCTATACACCCATGCTGTCACTCTTAACAACCTTTTCAGACTGCTAATGTCCTCAAGCCTCAATATGGGGTCCTGGTGCCTAACTTGACAACTGTTCACAGTGCATTTTCTCACCTCACTCATCCATGCTTCTTCAGCCTGGCATTCTCCTACAATAGGCTGATTAGAAGGCCAGTTTTCACTTCTAAGTTTTAGCCACTCTGGCCCATTCCACCACAAACTTGACTGTGCAAGATCTTTCACTGAAATTCCTCGTGTTGGTAAATCAGCGGGGTTTTGGGGGCCTGGACAATGCTTCCATTGCTTGGATCTGTGTGCGCTTGAATTTCCTCCACCCTATTGGCAACAAATGGTTTCCATTTCCTTGCCTGGCTTCTTAACCAGTGCCAAACTATAGTGGAGTCTGTCCAATAATAGCTTGGAATTTCATAGAGGGCCAAAGACTTTTGCACTGTAACTGCAAACCGACTAGCAATAACTGCACCCATCAATTCCAACCTTGGAATAGAAAGCCTTTTCAAAGGTGCTACTCTGCTCTTTGCAGCAACCAACCTGCAACTTACTTCCTCTTGCAATGCGCCTCTTATATAAATACAAGTTGCATAGGCTTCCTCACTTGCATCACAAAAGATGTGCAGCTCCAAATTGCCTGGACTATTGTTCAACTCCCCAAAGTACCATCTTGGGATTTCAATGTCTCTAAGATGTGCCAATTCTTTGAACCAATATTTCCACCTTACCACCATATGATCAGATAACTCTTGATCCCAACCAAGTCCAATTTCCCAGAGGCTCTGAAACCAAATTTTTGCCTTTATCACAAATGGAGACAGGAATCCAAGAGGATCAAAGACCTTTGAAGCCAAACTAAGAGCTGTACGTTTTGTCCACCTTGTCTCATTCGCAGCCAGCTCTACTAAAGATTTCCCAATGAAGGTAAACAAATCATCTCCTTGCTGCCAAACAATGCCTAGCACCTTTGCATCTATTGCCCACAACTCCTTAATACCAGAATCCTCAATACTTTCTGCTGCATCAGGTACTACACAGGACTGACTCATAAACTCTTGTAATTGAGAATGATTGGTCTGCCATTTTCTAAGTTCCATGCGAGCCTCCCTCATTATACCTCTAGCCTCCATGAATATCTGTTTAGCCATTTCTGTATTATCCACGAAACACAGCAAATCATCAACATAAAAATTTTTCCTTATGTGTTCAATAGTATTAGGATAGACTTCAGAATATTTTTTAAAATGGTACTGCATAGTAGCTGCCAACAGAAATGGACTAGAGCTGAGGCCAAACAACACTGATTTCATTCTATAGGCTTGAACCTTAGGTTCATTTTCCAACAAGTCTTTCGTATCCACCCACAGATACCTTACTGCATCTCTGTCCTCTGGTTTTAACTTTATCCGCAAAAAGGCTTGCTTCACATCTGCAGTCAATGCTACTCTACCAAACCTGAATCTCAGTAACAAGGAAAATAAATCTGCATTTAAATTTGGCCCAGCACCCAAACAGTCATTCAAGGACACACCACCTTTGCCCTTGGCTGAGCCATCAAAAACTACCCTCAGTTTGGTGGTAGTTTTGTCTCGCCGTACCACTGCATGGTGTGGCAGATAATGTGCCTCCTGGCTCACCAGCTCACCTTGCACCCTTTCAGCATAGCCCTCCCTTACATAGCTTAGGATGGCCTCATTGTATTCAATTAACAACTCCTCATTTTTTCTTAGCCTGTACAATGAAGTCTCCAACCTCCGATTAGCTAGCTGAAGGTTTGAACCGGGTTTGCAAGAATCCTTCCAAGGGAGGTCAACTTCATAGCAACCATCTCTAAACCCAATCCCTTTTTCAAATTGCTCTAAAACATCATTGTTCACTGTACTTGCCTGTTTGTCCTTTATGCCAATGGATTCAAGTTCCCAAAACGCTTTCAAATGCCTTTCCAAACCATGGCTGTTCTCCTCAATCTTAACAAAAAGAGCCTTAACTTCCATTTCATTGCAATAGCTACCATGTAGCATCCAGCCTAGCTTACTTTCAATAGCTAACGGGCCTCGAGATGTGCGGACAATATTACCAGTGATGAAGTCCCAATAATAGTCAGCTCCAATCAAAAGACTAATATCTTCTGTTCCTTCAAACTTATTATTGCCCAAATTAATTCCTTTAACTTGCAATTCTTGGACACATGCCATATCTAAACAAGTAGTGACTGGAGCACAAAGTTCCTCAATCTCTACAGCTTGGACCTTGATAGCGGGACTTTGCGGTAACAACCCCTTAACCAGAACTTCTACCTTCTTAAATTTGGTTCGGTTTTGAACGGAACCCCCAAACCCAGAAATTCTTAAATTTTCCCTCTTAACTTCTTTAAACTTCAATTTTCTGGAAATTCTGGTCTTAATAAAGCTACACTGGCTACCACTATCAAACAACACTCTTACAGTAGCTTCTCCCTCATTCCCAATTAATAAGGCTGCAGTTGTTTGCAATAATCCCCTTTTACTTTTGCTCCCTTTCATAGCAGTGGCATGTGTCACTGATGTCTCTACTTCTGGGGTAGGCCTACTAGGCGTGTTTTCACACAATAATGGCTGATGCCTACCATGGCATTTTTTGCACAACATTTTAAATTTACAAAACCTTGCTCTGTGACCTTTCAAAAAACATTTAAAACATGCTGTGGACTTAGTTACCCTGTCCTTTCTCTCCTCAAATGGTAAGGCCTTCGCCACCTCACATTTATATGACTTGTGGTTGCCTTCGCAAAGTATGCATTCCTTGATTCCCTTTAATTTATTCTCAGAGGATGCATGTAGAGCTGACACTGTACCTGGGCTATTCCTTTTTGTAGAAACTTTGCTGTGCCTGCCTTTGTCCCCTTGTTTAACATCCCACTGTGCAAACTCAATTCCCTTTCGTCTTGCTAATTCTGTGCCTAAAAGACTTAACATCTGCTGAAGGGGGATGTACAGTACACATGTTCTGTAGAGTGTCCCCTACTTAATTCAAGCAAAATTGAGCTAGGCAATTTAGACTCCAGTATAGTAACCAACATTATACCATACCTTTCCATTCCTACACCCAAGTTGTCCAGGGACCTAGTTCTAACTTCAAATTCATCATATAACTGCCGTAACTCCTTGACACTATTAGGATTATTAACAGGAGGTATAGCTAAAAGTTCACGGAGGTGGCTTTTAATTAAGATCTCTGGCTTACCAAACCGTTTCTTTAATATATCCCAAGCCACATTATAATTAGCCTCTGTTAATGCTAATCCTGCTATTGTCTTTGCTGCCTCCCCTTCCAAGAGGGACTGCAAATAATTAAACTTCTCCACCGCACTTAACACTTGGCTAGAATGAACTGCTGATTGAAAACTGTCTGCCCATCCTTGCCATTCCTGGATACTCCCAGAAAATGTTTTGAGTACAAGCCTCGGTAATTGAACTGCAGATCTGTTAACCTTAACTTCACAAACATCATTTGTTGAGTGTTGTGTTTCATTATTAGACCTGGTCTCTAACTGTACTGAGCTGCTAAACTCTTTTGCTCGGTGGCCTACCTTAATTATATCATCAATAATCTCTTCAAAGTAAATTATGTTATTTTCTATTTCATCCTCTTCTATAAGAGCCTCAATTTTAACATTTACTTCACTTAGAGCAACCTTTTTAGTTTCTAATATAGAAAGCTGCGCAGTCACTAAGCGTAAATCCTCTTGCTCTATGGCAGAATCTATAGTGGCAATGACCTTTGTAATTAGACCTTTGTAGGCGCTTCTCCATTTTTTAAACTTGTTCAATTCAGATGCACTCATCTTCAATGCAAACAACAATTAGGCTCAATGCCAAATGAGCTGAATTGGCAGAAATACTTAACCAAACTGATCAAACGCAAATTTTGCTTTTTTCAAATAAACTGAATTGCTGGGTGGGGTACTAACCAACCACCAGTATGGAATACCAAATTTTCCACCCAATAATAAACCAAAATTAACCAAACCGGTAAAAATGTAGGCCAAAAACAACGACAGACGACTGGCCAAGTTTCGCAATTGGGCGACCAAAGTTTCTACCCTGGGACCTTAATTCAATAATAAACCAAAATTAACCAAACCGGTAAAATGTAGGCCAAAAACAAGGACAGACGACTGGCCAAGTTTCGCAATTGGGCGACCAAACTTTCTACCCTGGGACCTTAACTCAATAATGCTCAACCCGTCTAGGCCTAACTTGGGCTACAATTTGCACAATCAGAACTTTGCCGAAAAATAGTCACTGACTCAATCTTGGGCTAGAATCCGGTTCTGAAGGACCATGTTATTTTATTTATTTGTTGGGTTCAAAATCCCAGCTGAGCCGTGAACGGCCAAGTTCTAAAGGGCCAGTTCTACCTACAGCCCAAGTTAAGCTAAAATTAAAACTTACGGATTTGAGATCCTATTAGGTCTACCTCAGGGTTGCTGACTCGATGTGGGCCTACCTTAGGCCTCAGTTGTATGAATTTAAGATAAAAACAAAAGGGGCACTATTTATGGTCTTCTTTCTCAACCTTGCAACAACAACGCAAGTTGGACTATTGCACGATGCAACAATCTTGTATCTAAACAACCAAACTGAATTGCAAGAGAGCTCTCTATAAGACCACACCCTGTACGTACGACATTCCACAAACGAGTAGAAAGGACACGCAGCGCCCCAAAATGATGCCACCAGAGTCCAAACAATGATGCCACAAGAGCCCAAAAATGCTAGCTCTAAATTAAGTGAATTTTTCACTAACCTTACAATTATGAGATGGATATATATACACCTTAACTTAATATATACAAGCAATGCTGCATCAATCAGCTTAGTCATCATATCGCCTTGGGACAACAATGGTTCTTCCTCTTCTAGATTTTCTAACAGCAGAAGGCAGGAAGAAAAGAAAAATGCAAGAAGCAGAAGCTAAAAAGTCAAGTGGCTTTATGATGTCATTTCTTGAACAGCATCAAGCTGGTCCTTCATCAGCATTAACTGCATCAGATATGAGTGTTGAACAACCCGCCAGTGTATCAGAAGGAGAATTAAGTGTCTTTCAAGAACAAGAAGTGTCTTTCAAGAAGCCAGAAGATACTAAAACTTTGAGTAGCGAAAAGCAGGAAAAAACAGCACAGCCTATACCAGATGCGATTCAGCATCACGATGTAGGCTTCTTGGAGTTTGATAAAATATCAAAAAAAGTAATTTTATCAGATGCCCTGAGGACAGAAATGGTCACATTGGGTTCGAAGTATTTTCAAAATAGTGAAGGGCCATTTGTTCCCACACAAAACCGATCAATGAATGAAAGATGGTTTAAAAGAAAGTTGGGAAATGGATGTGGAGAAGAAGTTTGGCGCTCATGGCTTGTTTATTCTCCAGAGAAGAAAGCAGCTTTTTGCTTTTGTTGTTTGCCATTTAGCCTATTTTCTCAAATTGACAATCAGTCTTCATTGGAGCAAGAAAATGGGTTCAATCATTGGAAAGCACCAGAAAGGCTTAGCGCCCATGAAAATGCAAAAAATCATCGATACTGCTTCACCCAATGGAAGGAAATGGAAAGAAATCTTTTCGAAAACAGAGGAATCATTGACGTAGAGCTTCAAGCTCAAATTGCAACAGAAAAACAAAAATTGCGAGATGTTCTCCACAGAATTCTCCATTGCATAAAATTTTTAGCAACTCAGAACCTTGCATTGCGTGGTCACAAGGAATCCCTTAGACAGGAAGAGGAAAGCAATATTGGAAATTTTCTTGGGTTATTAAAATTGTTGGCAAGGTTTGATCCTGTCATGAAAGAACATCTCAATATTGTGGAAAAGCACCCTGGAAGAACATCATATTTATCTCCGTTAGTGCAGAATGAATTTATTCAGCTGATGGCTTCTACTGTTCGCCAGAAATTGTTACAGAGCATTCATAAGGCCAAATATTTTGGCCTCATGTTTGATTCTACTCCAGATCAAGCACATCGAGAGCAAATGGCAGAAACAGTTCGTTATGTTGATATTGATTTTCAGGAGAAAACAATTTTTATAAAAGAGTCTTTTCTTGGATTTATCCAATTAAAACGAAAGGATGCTGAAAACATTGTGGAAGTGATTTTGGAACAACTGGAAAAAGACAAAATGCCGTTAGAAGACTGTCGATCTCAATGCTATGACAATGCTGCAGTTATGGCTGGTTATAAAAGTGGTGTTCAACAGAGGATTATTGAAAAAAATAGCAAAGCTATTTTTGTAAACTACGATAATTCATTCTCTCAATTTGGTTGGAGTGCGTGCTGCTAACCATGATGCAGTGATGGTGACTTTTTTTGGTGCAATTCAGTCGCTTTATTCATTCTTTTCACCTTCAACTCTCCGTTGGCAAAAGCTGAAAGATGCCATACCAACAGTTGTCAAATCTGAATCTGAAACTCGATGGAGTTCCAGAACAGAGGCTGTGAAGTAGGCCGGGTTGAAATCTAGTCAAAATGCCTTTTTTTAGATGGGCACTATGTGGGGTTTATGAAATGATATCCTGACCAACATACTCCAAAAGAAAGTTTATGCTCCCCTCCGTACCACTAGCATACTCCCTCTTATTTTTGGCTCCGCCCCCAAATTAAAAATAGTATCAAATCAAAAGAAGATCATTTAGAGCATTTTTTATAGAGATGACCCCCCTTAAAATTGCATAATATACCTCATGTGCAATTTTCAGGCAATTATCCAAGAAATTTCAAATCCTTGAAAATTGCCGCATCCCCAAAAAGTGTTATCAGTATATAGAAAAGGGTGGCATAAACTTTAGTTTGGAGTACTGATTGCCTAGGAGACCAATTCATAAACCTCATATAGGCCTAGTATATTTGTCTGAAAAGAAGACAATTAGTCTATTGTACCATTTATTACACAAAACAGCTTTGAAGTAAAAACAATTTAATTTAAAAATTACCTTCACAATTCACTAATACTTGTGGATGTGCCTTGGCCCATTGCTTTTCCATTCAAACTGTGGCAGTCTTTTTCTTGATTCCAGTTGATTGAGGATAAATTTGTGCCGATTGCCGTAGCCAATCCTTTGTTCTGATGCTTTTGTCACTAAGTTCACTGCAACTTTCCACGCTTTGACTGTGGCATGAAAAGGCTGCATTTTCAAGGGTTCTGTTCTTGTATGCAGTAGCTCTTCATTGCTGAAATTCCTTATCAAAGGTGGAGGATTGATACTTCCTTTCTCCAGTCAATCATCTCATAGTAGTCTTTGGAATCGAAATTTAGAGATTTAGGAAGCTCAAATTTCGTGTGCCACTGAACGTGTCCGACTGAGAAGTATCTTCTGAGAGATCTTCTCTGACATGTTTGTCTGCTATCAGTAAGATTGACGTAGGATAGCTTCGGGATTGGCAATAGGTATTATTACGACCCGGTTCCATAATTGCGATGTTTTTCTTCCAATCCTCGCATCAAGACATCAAATGAAAAAAATTCCGTGCTCCGTCAGTAGCTTTAGGATGGGATTTGATATGAAACCATCCGGGAGCATATGATTTCATAACGATGGTTACCAGTTCTTTCAGATTTTGTTCGGGATGCAAAGTCGATACATATAAACGAAGAATCCGGTTTGCTCGGGTAATCCAGCGAGCATGATGAATGGCACCTGGAGACCTGCGGGCGAGACTTTCAGATACCCATTCAGATTGCACTGCTAGGCACATATCATAGACATACTTTTGATCACTGCTCAACTCTTTCATGACATTCGGTGGTATATCTTGGACGTTGCCCTGAACTGGTGAAAATGCCACTAAGTCTAAAATGGTTAAATCACATTTCAATTTGGCTCCAATTGAACCTTTAAAGGTATTTGGCCCTGATGTTTTTCCGTATATGGTTTTAAATATGTGTCTGAAGGGGAGTTCATTCATGTGTAAAAGAGACACGAACCATTGAACTGATCTATGCAAAAAAATTTCAATCAATTTTATGGTACCAGCAATTCTACCAGTATTGACAGCAGTACCGTCGCATAGCAGAGCATTGAGAGTGTCGATGCTCGCTGAATCAATTAAGAACGTTATAATTTCATCAGCTATACACCGAGCATTTCCTGCGTTAGGGCAGAGATGGTCTACATAGATACCTCCAGGGTCTTTGATCAGCACATAATGTTGTTCTCTCTCTTTTCCATGCTTGGTTAACGTATCATCCTTTCTTCCATCAAACCCTATACATTCAATATTCACATTTTCACATTTAGATCTAACAATATTTTTCTTGCCTACACGAATTCTCTCTTTCTATTTTCTTCCTATCAAGCATGATAGATTGATCGATTATTCCCATATCTTTCAATGCAGCATTAACAATAGCTGCTGTAGCTCTCGAACTCACACGGTAACGGTCTGCCACCAATGGTAATTCATTGTATGAATACCTATTTTGATCATTTTCAATCAATTCCACATCGGGCACGAATTCTAGCTCATTGTCACTGTCTTCTATATCTTCGCTAAAGTCATCTACTCAGGGGCGGATTAACATTTTCTGGGCCTTAGGCTTAGTATGTATGATCGGGCCCTTTTATTCATATACTATAAAAATTTAATTTTCATTGAGGGAGTAATGCATAATAGCGCACAAAACAAGTGTGAACGTGGTTGAACGTGTTTACAGCGCTGTGACTTGTGGCTAGGCTACAAATATAATAATCACACTCATCATTCATCACTTGCTTGCTGGCCGTCGAAGCGTGTGGTTGTTGCTAAGTGCTCTTGTTTCTCGTCTCTTCTTGCTCCGTTGCTCGCTGGTATTTTTTTTGTGTTTTTTTTTGACAATTCTTATGTAATTTTTCGAGATTATATCATAAGCTATAGATACATGAATATTTCAAGTGCATACATAAGAATTAGTATGGTGAATCAGTGTTGTATATTGAAACTTGAAAGTGCTGTGCTATATAACAAACTCAAGATTTATCTCCAATGATAGTTGAGTGTATGGTGAATGTGTATTCTTAAAACTTATTAATGATACTGAAGGGTGATTTTTACTGATTTATATGTTTACATTATCATTTACAGAGTTATTTTTTGTATTTCAGAACTGAACAAATAATGGCCTATCATCACAAATCAGGAGCTCAAAAGGCAAAGGAAAGAGAACAAAGGAAACAACGGGAGGAAGCTGTATTGAGATGTACCCCCAACAATAACTTCGATGTTTTCAACTCTTTCAAGAGATGCCACCACCAGTAAGGACGAACACTCTGTACCATCTACCACCGAAGAAAGCTCAACTGAGATAGAAACAAGTACCAAGAAAGACACCAATAACAAAAACAAGAGCGAAGATGTGACACAATTTGTGGAAAAGAGAAAAAGAGAAAGTCCCATCAGTGAATTGGACTTGTATCCCAGTGATCTTGCGCTTTGGCCAGAAACAATTTCCCAGTCAATGCAGGATTACTGGGTACAGAAATCTAGCTTTGAGTGTCAAAACAAGAACAGTGATACATCTATATCTGAACAAGTTGATGGGCGACAGAAGAGACGTTTCACAAAATCCCTGTTCACTCGGATTCATTCAGTCAATGGTGAGAAAATAGAGAGAACATGGCTTTGTTACTCACCCAACTCTGGACGAGTGTTCTGCTTCATTTGTAAGCTATTTTCTCATCGAGAGAACCGGGACCGGAACCCATTTATTCATGGTGGCTATAATGATTGGAAAAATGCGAACGCACGTATAGAACGACATGAGAACAGTCCTGAGCATCGCAATGCTGCTATCAACTTGACTATGCGTTCAAAGTTAAATGGAAGAATTGACAGTTTGGTGGTAAAACAACAGAATGCAGAACGTGCGTATGCAAGATCTGTCCTGGAAAGAGTTGTCGCAACTATCAAATTTTTAACTGAACGTGGATTACCATTTTGTGGACATGATGAGGTTCTAAACTCGCCTTCAAATGGCAATTTTCTGGGGACATTAGAACTACTGGCTCAGTTTGACCCGTTTCTAGCCAATCACTTAGAAACGCATGGTGGAAAGGGCAGAGGTTCTGTCTCGTATATATCATCTACTACATGTGATGAGTTCATTGAACTTATAGGACAGAAACTATTCAAAGAAATCATCACTGAAATAAAAGAAGCTAAATATTTGTCAATATCTTTAGATTCCACTCCAGATATTACTAATTTTGACAAACTGACACTGACTTTTCGATATGTTCACAAGGACGGACCAGTGGAACGTTTTACAAAGTTCCTTAATATGCATGGTCATACTGCTAAGGATATTGTCGAAAGTTTTTTCTCTTTCATGGAAGAGAATCATTTGAACATTTCAAACTGTCGAGGTCAATCTTATGACAACGCAAGTAATATGAGTGGAAGGTATAATGGTGTGCAGGCATTGATACGCAAGGAAAATGCTAGCCGACTATGTACCATGCTGTGCACACTCGTTGAATCTGGTTGGACAATCTGCTGTTGACTGTGTGCCACATGTCTGTCACTTCTTTGACTTCATGCAAAACTGTTATACATTTTTCAGTGCCTCTACACATCGATGGAGATTGCTTCTGAGGGAATTAGGTGAACAACTGCCTGTACTCAAACGTCTGTCGGACACACGGTGGTCTGCACATGCTTCCAGTGTAAATGCTTTGGATCAAGGCTACTCTGAGATTCATAAGTGTTTGGAGAAAATGGCTGAGGATCCATATGAAAAAGCCGATGCGCGCTGTGAAGCAAAAGCTCTTGCTGAAAAAATGGAAAATTTGGAGAGGGTATTCTACTAAGTGTCTGGACAACGCTCCTAAAACGCTTCCACCGAACAAGCGTAAGTTTGCAAAGTTCAACACTGGATCTGAATACAGCAGTAAAACTTCTTCATTCACTGAAAGAATTTGTTGCATCACAGAGAGAAATGTTTTACGAATTTGAAAAGAATGGCATTCTGAAGACTGCCACATCAACTTACAAGGAAGAAGTAACCAGAAAACGTAAGCGCAGTGCGAAAATGAAGTTTTATGATGGACCAGCACAGGAGACTGACCTGTCAGGCTCAGCACGTGAATCATGTATCAATGTTTTTCTACCTGTCATTGATCAGCTGTGTAGTACCTTGAGTAAACGGATGGATGCTTACTCAGAACTGAACACAAAGTATGGATTCTTGACAAATCTTTTGCAATTGAAGGATGAAGATTTGCAAAAGGCTGCACATCATCTGATTTCTTGCTATCCTAAGGATCTTGAACCCAGCCTTGGCGATGAATTGGTTCAGTTCAAAGAGTATATGAAACTTAATGTAAATGCAGTTGGTACTGACACTGAATGTAGTTTTGAACTTCAAATGTTTAAGCAAATTGTGTCAAACAACCTCTCTTCAGTTTTTCCCAATGTATATATTTCCCTTCGAATGTACCTATGCCTGATGGTATCCAACTGCAGTGGAGAGAGATCTTTTTCTGCTCTAAAACGAATCAAGAACTACCTAAGGTCAACAATGAAAGACGAAAGGTTGAACTACTTGTCATTGATGCACATCGAGTGGGAGCATTTGCATAAAATTGACTGTCAGGATATTATTAATGAATTCGCAGGCAAAAAATGTCGCAAATTACAATTTTAAATATTTCTATTATTATATATGTATTTCAATTTTTATGTATCTCATTTTCCGAAATAAATACTTTTGTTTGATTGTTTTTTTTTATTTATACACATATTTTTGGCGGGCCCCTAAGACATCCGGGCCTTAGGCTTCATTCAGCCTGTGCAGCCTATAGGGCTATCCGCCACTGCATCTACTGAAGAAGATGGTACAACTTCCATAGCCTCTGCCATTTCCACTTGTGACCTTTGTTGCCTCTCTCGTTCTTCTCTTGCTCTTGAAAGGGATCGTCTCTGGACAGCGGCAGCTTCACGATCAAATGGCCCTAATTGATTTATTCTTTGCTTTTGGCCTACAAATGACTCCCACTCTACCATTGGGATTTTTACCTCGCATCGACAAAACGGCCTTTCTATTCCTTTATCATAACATTTGCAAGTACAAATGTCAAACATTTTATCATATGAAGCAAGTTTTTTAGCAAAATTTTCATTCCTTTGATTGACGTAGAGGAACCTTGTTCAAGGAAAGAGCTGATCTGATTAATCTTTCCACTGCAGAAGAAATAGATCTTTCTTGAATGACAGGGAAAGAGAACATGGCCCAAATATCTTGAAGATCTTTGGTAACTATATCGTAGCAATCGTTCGCAGTTGCTGATCCCCTTGACTTGATTTTTTCTCTTTTGAATGAAGAAATAGTGTCTGACAACGTCTGCCTTTGTAGGAATCATTGATCGGCGGAATTCAGTGGCAAAACCAAAAGCTGCATTCGAAAATTTGTTTCTGTTTGACATTTTTTCAACCTTTTTAAAAAATTAAAAATCCAGCTTTTATAGAATCATGCATGGATCATAAGTAAATCTAAAGAGCATAAATTCTTATAATTCCTGTAAAAATATATGATAATTAGAACATGAAATTTATTGGTATTGACTTTGAAATTCAACACACAGCTCAATAAATTGATTACACATAAACGATGTTTATGTGTAATCAATTTTCTGATATAGCAAATATTTTGAGAAATCCAAATGTTTGAGGTAATTGCCTGAAAATTGCACATGAGATATATTATGCAATTTTATGGGGGGTCATCTCTATGAGAAGATGCTCTAAATGGTCTCCATTTTCATTTATGAGACTATTTTCATTTTTGGGGCGGAGCCAAAAATAGGAGGGAGTATGCTAGTCAGGGCCGGCTGAAGGTACCGGCAACTCGGGCAGTTGCCCGGGGCGCCACGTGCTAGGGGGCGCCACGTCATGTGTTTGGGATCTTCCAAATACAAAGAGAAAAATGTGAAAATAATAAATAAAATGAACTAAAAAACCAAAATGTTAAAATTCCTTGAGTGGAGTAATATTTTCGAGAATCTGATTATTAATTCTTTCTGTTATGGTGACCAAACTGTGAAAAACAATTGACAAAGGAAATATGGAAAACTGATGAGTGGGTAGTTGGGAGGTAACGAAAATGGTTCACTGAGTAGGTAGGTAGTTAATCTAACAATTATTAAATTCCTTTTATGTCAATAACTGGGTGGATGAAACCAATTGGTTGCTCACCAGAGTTATTCTCCACACTAGTATTTATATACTGTGTGACAAGAGCGTGCTCGGTAATAGATATACATTACTGATCAACCAACCGAGGAAAAAACCAAGACGACGCTGGTGGAAAAAGCCCCGAAAAGGAGAACAAAGGAGAACGAAAACGAGGAACGGGGCGACAAGACGGAACGAGAGGAGGGAGAAGAACAGCAACGAAAAAGATCCCCACCAGCAAGTACGCTCTTAACAATTAAACAAGACAGGAAAAGGGACTCTCTAATAACTAGCAGTAAGTGACTAATTGTGTTTTAACCCAGTCTAAAGTAAACTCATTAAATTAAGCTGGGTCAGACAAATTAGGCCTACATTGTGGCCTAAGACCTAGTCAACTCATAGCTTAACAAAGGTGAAGGTAGATTGCCCTAACCTAATTTGGTGAGGAATCCTACTGTGGACCTCAATTTATCTGCCCGCTCTGGACCATTTCCGGAATCTCTAGGCTGACCCCTACAGGCTAGACTTAATCTACTCTATAGTTAGACTGGAGATATAAGGGGTGGGTTAATTGTGGACCAATTCATACAGAGCATTTTTCACATTGGTGGCCCGTGTGGGGATCTTACTGAGGTTCAGGTTAGATAAATATGCCGTACAAAGTGACATTTCAAAGGCATTTTTGAGAATAAATCTTAAAAATGAATATGATAAGAACCAACTTAGGTTCTTATGGTTCAAGGATCCATTTGATTTGAATAAAGGGTTCATAACCTATAGATTTAATGTTGTGTTGTTTGGAGCCAATTGCTCACCTAGCCTATTAGCATTGACAATTAGACATCATTTGAACCAGTTTAATAACTCTTTAACATTGAACTTCCTCAAGGAACATTTTTACGTAGACAATCTAATAGGCTCAACAACAACAAAATCTGAATTATCTGAAGTCTATGAACACTCTCAGAACATTATGCAACAAGGTAACTTTGAACTTAGAGAGTGGATTTCAAATGATGAGGATTTAAACAAAAGGATTTTAAAGGATAATAATGGTCTTACTGAGCCATCAGACAGAGTTAAAACTTTAGGTATGAACTGGTATTTGGATGCAACTTCTAACAGTCATGATTCAATCTGTACTAAAGGTTTTAAACTTGATGAGGAAGCAAATACTAAAAGACAAATATTATCAGAGGCTTCCAAAATTTTTGATCCCATGGGTCTATTCCTGCCTTCAACAATAAAATCAAAGATTCTCCTCCAAGAAGTTTGGAGGACAAATGTTGGGTGGGATGATCCAATAACAAATGAAGATCAAAAATCTTGGAAGAAGTTAGCTGCTGATTTAACAAAAGTGCAGAACATTAAAATTCAAAGGTGCTGTGGGTTTAGGGATAAGCCCCAGAGACTTCATGTGTTTGCTGATGCAAGCACACAAGCTTATGGGTGCTGTGCGTATCTTGTAAGTCCTACAGAAAGTCATCTAATTTATGCAAAAGGGAAAGTTGCACCTCTCAAACCTACCCGAACCATACCTCAATTGGAACTATTGGCTGCTGCATTAGCCATTAAAACCATTTCATTGCTTAAGGATGCTTACCATGATGTGAACATAACTGATATCCACATCTGGCTTGACAGTCAGATTTGTCTTGCCTGGATACGGAATGATAGCATTAATAGTAAGAATATCTTTGTAAGAAATAGGCTAAAAGAAATAGCTGAAGCTAATGAAAGCCTACAAGTAAACTTTCACTATGTTCCAACTAAACAAAATCCAGCAGACTTTCTGACCAGAGGTTTATCCTACAAGTTGTTGAAGTCAAAAAAACTTGGTTCATGGGACCTAAGTGGCTCTGTAATACAGACCAATGGCCTGTGGAACAAGTTAACTTGACATTAAATTTAATCTTTTCAAATGAAAAGGTTGAACCAATCACTAATTATGAACGTATTCTGATTTCAGCAAACTTGTCAGGGTCACAGCCTACTGTTTGAGGTTTGCTCACAACTGTTTAACTACAATAACAAACAGCTAAATAAAAACAATCATAATTATACAGAAGTTGCAACCAAGTACTGGATAGGCCATGCACAACAAAAAGAGTACAATAAAGAGTTAGAATTCTTGACTAATGGGAAACAAACAAAAGAACCTGTACCATCAGTAGTTGTGGATCTAAATTTGTTCAGAGATGAGGAAGGCCTTCTAAGGTGTAAAGGGAGATTAGACAAATCAAAACTGTCATACAAAAGCAAACATCCAATCCTTTTACCTAGATTTAGCTATTTGACCACATTAATCATCAGACAAACACACAATGATGTACATCATATGGGGGTACCACAGACACTAACTACATTAAGAAAAACTTATTGGATACCCAAGGGAAGGATCACTGTTAAAACAGTCCTGAGTGAGTGTGTCACATGTAGGCGTATTCATGCTAGGCCCTATAGGAAACCAAATCCTCCTGCTTTGCCAGAGGAGAGAGTTACTCTCAACAGACCCTTTGAGACTGTAGGCATTGACTATACAGGAGCATTGACTGTAGGGGTGGTTGACACTGAACAAAAAATGTACATTGTACTGTTTACATGTGCTGGCTCACGAGCTGTTTATCTGGATGTTGTGGAGGACCTTACAGCAGAATCTTTTGTTGCTGTCTTTAAGAGATTCTGTGCACGACATTCAGTACCCAAGACAGTTTGGACTGACAATGCTACATATTTCAAGGCTGGTGAACAAGTCATCAACGACTTGTTAAGCAACGAACTCACACAATTATATATACAAAATTCAAACATAAAGTGGAAGTATATTCCAGTTGCCTCTCCTTGGTATGGTTCTATCTGGGAGAGGAATATACAAACAGTAAAGAATTGCTTGAAGAAAGCAATTGGTAAAAAACAGATACACTTATTTGAGTTGCTCACTCTCCTGGCTGAGATTGAGAACATCATCAACAATAGACCACTCACAGTGACAACATTAATGACCCGGAACCATTAACTCCAAATCATTTGATTCGGGGAGAACAAGTTAGTCTCCTGCCGGACTACAATATAGACTCTTCAGAAGACCCAAACTGGACTCAACGACGATGAACTCCAGACTAAGTTACAACACTTAACTAGAGTTAAAGCTCATTTTATTAAACAGTGGAAAACTGAGTACTTGATGGGTCTAAGGGAGAGACATAAACAAATGACTAAGAAGGATTGGTCTGACACAATTAAGGTAGGGGACCTTGTTCTCATACATGACAGTACTCCAAGACAATACTGGCCTCTGGCTAGAGTTTTAGAACTCAGACCAGGGGCAGACGGGGTAACAAGAGTGGTCAAATTAAGGACTTCAACGGGTGACACAACAAGAGACATTTCTCTTTTGTACCCTTTAGAGTCTGGACCCAAAACAATGGACTTTGGAGAACCTTCTCCACTGACAGTAACAACTGGAGACACTGAACTTCCAGTAACTATTCCTTTGACAGTAGGAGTGGTAACGCATCCTACTACAACATTGACAGACACAAGACCTCAGCGACAAACAGCATTAAAGGCGCGACTAGTTTTACAACAAAAAATAGATGCTGGGGAATTGTAATTTTATCTTCTAACTTTCACTTTTTCTTTTCTTATGGTAAAGACCATAGACAGTTTCATCCTATGGATGTATATTTTCTCTTCTAATTAAATGCTACCTTCTCCATGAGAAGGTGAGGATAGGCACTGTTAATCAGATTAACAGGCATTTACAGTCAAATAGTTAGCTAGTCTACACTCAGACATAAAAATTGGTGACAATGACACCAAAATTTTTATCTCCCGGGGCCCCCAGTATATGGAAAACTGATGAGTGGGTAGTTGGGAGGTAACGAAAATGGTTCACTGAGTAGGTAGGTAGTTAATCTAACAATTATTAAATTCCTTTTATGTCAATAACTGGGTGGATGAAACCAATTGGTTGCTCACCAGAGTTATTCTCCACACTAGTATTTATATACTGTGTGACAAGAGCGTGCTCGGTAATAGATATACATTACCGATCAACCAACCGAGGAAAAAACCAAGACGACGCTGGTGGAAAAAGCCCCGGGAAAAGGAGAACAAAGGAGAACGAAAACGAGGAACGGGGCGACAAGACGGAACGAGAGGAGGGAGAAGAACAGGCAACGAAAAAAGATCCCCACCAGCAAGTACGCTCTTAACAATTAAACAAGACAGGAAAAGGGACTCTCTAATAACTAGCAGTAAGTGATTAATTGTGTTTTAACCCAGTCTAAAGTAAACTCATTAAATTAAGCTGGGTCAGACAAATTAGGCCTACATTGTGGCCTAAGACCTAGTATCAACTCATAGCTTAACAAAGGTGAAGGTAGATTGCCCTAACCTAATTTGGTGAGGAATCCTACTGTGGACCTCAATTTATCTGCCCGCTCTGGACCATTTCCGGAATCTCTAGGCTGACCCCTACAGGCTAGACTTAATCTACTCTATAGTTAGACTGGAGATATAAGGGGTGGGTTAATTGTGGACCAATTCATACAGAGCATTTTTCACAGGAAATTTCCACTACCGTCATTAAATTCTTTGGCAATTTTGTCAATAGAAATGAGCTTGTAAAAAGATAGATATAGAAAGTGCTATGAAAACATTTGCAGATCTAAAGTCGAGAAAAAAAATGTTTTAGTTAGGATAATGTATGTTTTTCAGCATCTGTTCTTTTGTTCATATTCTTTAATTTATTAGGAGAAAATTCGTTACGTCTACAGTTTTTATCATCATGAACTTAACGAATATAGTATGCTTCTCAATTTGTTCAGATTCTGTACCAATTTGAATGCCTCTTTTTTGTGTTTGCTTTTAATTGTTTTAACTTATTCTTATTAAATTCTTAATTCACTTTCTTTTCTTTTGTACCATGAATACAGTATGCTAATTTGTCAGCATTCATTAACTATCACATTGAGTTTGATTATGGATTTATTTATAAGTCATATAAATGTAAGTCATGTAACTTGTTGCAGGCTTCAGAAGCTAGAAGTCCATCCCTAGGACCAATGCCGAAGTGCTACGGCCTCTGTGGCTTGCACTGTTCTGCAGAGGCCATAGTACAGATCTCTAGGAGATCAACGGCACCCTTCGGACTTTCTCTCACCCAACCATCCTCCACTCAGTGTTTTTTGTAACAGAAATGTGTGGAGATCATTGCCAGTAATGTAGATACGGTCTCTCTCTTCTAGTTATATTAATGAAAGGATTTGAAACTTTGATGCTGTGTTTGAACTGTTTTCTTTAGCTTGTATATTGTAATAAACTCTTTATTCCTACATTTGCAGTTTTTCCTCCTTGTGAAAATTTTTAAAAATTATACTTATAAGGGCGCCGAAGTTCAGCTTGCCCGGGGCGCCAGCAACCCTAGGGCCGGGCCTGATGCTAGTGGTACGGGGGGGAGCATAAACTTTCTTTTGGAGTATGTTGGTCAGGACCCCAATTCATAAGCCCCACATAGTGCCCGATCTGCCCCCAGAAATTCGACCCGGCCTACTGTGATGCCTGTTCATGAATACTTTGATATTATAGTGGAACTCTTGCAAAACATGGTTGATGATCAAAATGAAACTGCTGATACAAGAGGTGATGCAAGGCAGGTGCTGAATCAAATTTTGACTTTTCATTTCTTGGCTTTGCTTGAATTTTGGAACAAAATTCTTGTTCGGATTGATCGTGTTCAAAAACGACTCCAAGATCATACCATGAACTTTCATGATGCTGCTTATGATTTAAAAGCCCTTCAAGATTATTTTTTAAGCAGTCGAGAATCATTGGCCAGTGAATCACTTGAAGCAGGGCTGAAACTGTGTGATGAATGGGATATTCAAGTAGAAAGACGCCCCAGAAAGAAGAAACAAATGCCTGGTGAAAAAGCCAAGGATGTAGGGTTAACTGCGAAAGAAGAAATGATGAGAATAATGAAAGAAACTATTGATCGTCTCCATAATGAAATGGAAGAAAGATTTGTCCGTCTCCATGACTTGGATTCAAAATTTGGATTTCTTTTAGATGCTAGAGGATTATTGTTTGACTCAAAGGAAAGCAACAGTAGTCATGAGGTAAATATCTTAAAGAAAAGTTGTCTCAACCTTGGACAGTTTTATAGCAATGATATTGACGGCTTTGAGCTTTATGAAGAAATCCTGGATTGTAAGATGCTTCTGAAAAGTCGCCCAAATGTTCAGATTTCTAAAGCTGAGGAACTCCTCAAGTTTATTGTTCAGTATGGAGATGAAAATGTTTTTCCAAATTTGAGAGTAGCTATTCAGATAATGCTCACTATTGCAATTTCAATTGCCAACTGTGAGCGATCTTTCAGCAAGTTAACATTGATCTTATCATATTTGAGAGCTTCAATGGGCCATGCTAAAAAAAAATTCCCATGCTAAAAAAAAATTCCCGAACATAAATCCTGCCCCTCCCCCTTTTAGGGGTACAATTCTTCCCATTTCTTCATTTTTAATCATAATTTTGGCACAAAATGGGGGAGGGGTGGGGTAATGGGGAGGGGTGGGGTTAATGGGGAAACTCAGAAAAATAGATGCGATATATATATGTAACAAAAAAAAAATTAAAGTAAATCCTTTGCAAGGTGCCAGCCCCCTTAAAAAAAAATTAAAGTAAATCCTTTGCAAGGTGCCAGCCCCCTTCCCCCCATGGGGGTAATGGGGGAAGGGTGGGGGTAAATGGGGGAGAGGGGTGGGGAGGGGGTATTGGGGAGAGGGGTGGGTAATGGGGGATGGGGTGGGGTAATGGGGGATGGGGTGGGGTTAATGGGGAAACTCAGAAAAAAAATTGGTGGGGTAAATGGGGGAGAGCGGTGGGGGAGGGGTATTGGGGGATGGGTGGGGTAACGGGGGAGGGGTGGGGTTAATGGGGAAACTCAGAAAAAAAAATGACAACCAACATCGATTCCGGTCAGGAAGATCATGCTTGTCACAACTAATGGAACACTATAACAATATTATTGATGCACTCGAAATCAATGAAAACTATGATTTGGCGGGCCGCAGGGCCCCCAGTTACTGTCGGTTCAGTTATTTAGTCAATAAAACTATAGAAATGAACGCAGTCATGAAAATCTTAGGCTTCAAATCCGAGCTCATTGTATTAAGATTTGTGAAGCTTTAGATTTTCATGGCTGCGTTCTTTTCTGTAGTTTTTTGAATGAATAATTGGTTTGCCAGTAACTGGAAGGCCGCAGGCACCCCAATTACTGAGGCCCAAGGTGAGAGGAATAGGAATGATATCCAGATAAAGGGCTACTGATGTTAGTAGTATAGCCGCAAAAGGGGAGAGTGCAAGAATGTTGCAAGTTATTACGTAATGTTGCAAAGGGGGGTTGTTGCAAGGGGTGGGGGTTGTTGCGAAGGGGGGTGGGGGTGTTGCCAAAAAAAAAGGAAAAAAATAAAAAAATCCCCTAAAAAATTCCCCCCAAAGGGCCCTTTGTTGCCAACCGGGGTTGCAAAGGGCATGCAACTTGGAGGCGGAGTTCTCCCCCAAGCTATTCCCCCCAAAGGGCCAGAAAGGAGAGAAAGGAGGAGAGGTGTTCACCTGGCAGGAGCCAAGTGCATATTAAGACTTCAGCCGAGTAGGCGTTGTTTTATAGGCTCCTAATCAGCCAGTTGGCTGAATCAGTCAGTTGTCTGAGCCAAGGGGGGGGAGGGGTACACCTGCAGGAGAGAGAGAGAGAGAGAGTAGTTGCCTTTGATTGCAAGGCATGCAACTTGGAGGCGGAGTTCTCCCCCAAGCTATTTTCGTTTACCTAACCTAAGAGGCCTTTAAGGGGTTTTCCCAAAGGTCCAGAAAGAGAAGGACCAGAGGTCCTTGCTCGGCTGGGAGCCGAGCTTGTAATGACTCTGTCAGTCGTCTCTCGGTCTTTTATAAACCTCTATTCTGGCTGAGTTGCCAGATAGCGCTATGTATTCAGTTGCCAGATAGCGCCATGTATTCCAGATAGCAAAAACCATATATTAATCATCCATTTAAATAGTGTACCACAATATATGATGGTAGATGAATCCAATTAAATTCTGTTTATTAAATAAATAATTTTTACACACTTAATTTTTATTATAAATATTTAAGTCACGAATAACGAAACGAAATGAAAATTTACGGAACACACGAGCCTCATTCCCCCCAATCCCCTGCGAAGAAAATTGAAAAAAAACGAAATTTAAAGAAATTAATCAATTGAAATTAGCCAAAACACAATCCGCTATATCGGGGTCGAAGAACACCTGCTGGTTGAGAGACCTTCCCCCCAATCCCTGATAAGTCTCCCTTCACTCCAAATGAAAAGAAAATTTACGGGAAAATCAAAACACATGATTGTCATTCCCCAAACTCGGATATATATATTATATATATATAATAACAAATAAACAACTCGTGCACACACACACACACACACACACACACACACACACACACGAGGAAAAGGAGACTCTGTGTCAATTCGAATCGTCTCCCTAGAGACCTTTCTTCTGGCCGAGAGTCAACCTTTCTTCGTCTACTTGAACAAAAACCACCTTTCACATCAATTCTTATTATCATTATTATTATTATTATTTCTACAATGAAAATATTTTATATTTACGCGTAATTTGTATGGTGTCATATTCTTATAACTACATCTTAACTGCTTAAATCTTTGATTTTTAATATTTAGTGTTAGAAGTGAAAATTTAGCACAATTCATACTAGACCTCGATTGCTCACTATTTCATCGAGATAATTAAAGCTCATATACAGGACCAGCATTGCCTATAAGGGGAAACTCTGAGTAAATGGAAATATTATTTTCTCGAAATTATGTGTGATAGAAAAATTCTGAAACCATATTTGGAATCAGTATCAAAAGTTCTATAAGAATGACCAAATAGTTTTCCAGAAATGTACCCTAGTGTAATTTCTCGCCGAATTGGAAAGGTTTTCATCACTCCACCTTAGACCCACAGTTTAACGTTGAAACCGAATGCTCTTTTAAAATATAATTAGGATATATTTCTTTATATCCTCTCGATTACATTAGTGACTAATGATGCGGGAAACTCTGAGTAAATAGAAATGTTATTTTCTCGAAAACTATGGGTGATAGAAAAATTCTGAAACCATATTTGGAATCAGTATCAAAAGTTCTATAAGAATCACCAAATAGTTTTCCAGAAATGTTGTACCCTAGTGTAATTTCTCGCCGAATTGGAAAGGTTTTCATCACTCCACCTTAGACCCACAGTTTAACGTTGAAACCGAATGCTCTTTTAAAAATATAATTAGGATATATTTCTTTATATCCTCTCGATTACATTAGTGACTAATGATGCGGGAAACTCTGAGTAAATGGAAATATTATTTTCTCGAAAACTATGGGTGATAGAAAAATTCTGAAACCATATTTGGAATCAGTATCAAAAGTTCTACAAGAATCACCAAATAGTTTTCCAGAAATGTTGTACCCTAGTGTAATTTCTCGCCGAATTGGAAAGGTTTTCACTCTACCTTAGACCCACAGTTTAACGTTGAAACTGAATGCTCTTTTAAAAATATAATTAGGATATATTTCTTTATATCCTCTCGATTACATTAGTGACTAATGATGCGGGAAACTCTGAGTAAATGGAAATGTTATTTTCTCGAAAACTATGGGTGATAGAAACATTCTAAAACCATATTTGGAATCAGTATCAAAAGTTCTATAAGAATCACCAAATAGTTTTCCAGAAATATTGTACCCTAGTGTAATTTCTCGCCGAATTGGAAAGGTTTTCATCACTCCACCTTAGACCCACAGTTTAACGTTGAAACCGAATGCTCTTTTAAAAATATAATTAGGATATATTTCTTTATATCCTCTCGATTACATTAGTGACTAATGATGCGGGAAACTCTGAGTAAATGGAAATATTATTTTCTCGAAAACTATGGGTGATAGAAAAATTCTGAAACCATATTTGGAATCAGTATCAAAAGTTCTATAAGAATCACAAAATAATTTTCAAAGGAGTAATACGAGCATTAAATCTATTGTGAAAATATAAAGATGCCATTACTCGTCCGGGCCCGTTATAGCGGATTGGTACACATCATAGCTCCACCCAGCTACATCGGCAGCCAATCACTACGAACATCTGGTCTTTTGGGGCAGAGCTTGGCGATTGTGCATATAAAAGGGGATATTTTTCAGTTGGGAGTAACAGTAGCTATTTTCGCGTCAGTGAATAATCATTCCCTCCACCATGGACCTGTACGTCTCCCCGGATTTGTACGAAGAAAGTGACACTGCAGCATTAACGACAATTAATCTTTTTAACGCAATTGACCGTGATGAATTATTTCCAACGCAAACCGTTGAAGATATTTGCAGTGACGCTCCTTACAATCCGACGCAAGGGACCACCATAGAAATGTAAGTGTCTATAATTCGATTTATATATATATATATGGAGAGTTGTAGTATCTCGTCAAATATTTCATTTAGATACTTACCAAAAATCGAAATTTTTTTATGGCAATCAATGTTATTTGGTTTTACCTCTTATCCCCATTATGCTAAAATCGAAATTTTTTATGGTAATCAATGTTATTCCTCTTAAATGAACCAAAGATATCTTCACATAATGGGGATCTGTCTGATACTCTGTATATGTTTTAAAAGAATGAACATTATTCCTTTAAGGTCCGATGAGGATTTGACACGTCTTATACAATCTTTTGAAGAATCTCGTGTCATGAATACGGAGGATATACTGATCAGTCAGCAATGTCACACCGAAATAATGTAAGTGTTTTTCGATCTTTTTGGGGTAAGAAGACAATATATTTTCATAAATTTATTAAATGAAAGAAATCAGTACAATAACAAACTACAGAATATACCGTTACAAATATACGAACAAAAACATTATACTATACAACGAGTACGTACAATTGGAAAACGGATTTTTATCTGTCTGCATACCATTTCATCGTTTCGGCGAGTGTGACACGGGTCAAATAAATTCAAAAAATTTATAAATTCTTTATCACATGACATATGCGTGAGAAATGAGACGCAGTACATTTCGCAAACATTACTAAAATATCCTTGTATACGAAATGGGTTCCATACAACTTCGGGAATATGTAACTGAGCGAGAAATTTTACAATAATAGGGTCACTCCAGGGTTGAGTACCGAGTGAATCAAAATAGTACAGGTGCTGTCTATTTTAAAATAGACAGCGATCCAGTGAATCCCTTCATTACCGATGACATCTGTGTTCACAATAAGACTACCGCATTCTCGCGTACTTGGCAAACTCAATGTTTCATTCTTCGCAAACACGCCGATAAATTTGGAACGTGTGACTCGTTCCATTACTTTCTGAAGTGTATTAGCATCCATTTTAAAAGTCAGTGATAACGCTCCTAAATCTATCTACTTCTATTAGGGCTTGCGATTCGAGATATACTAGTACACTAATAGGAGCGTCTATAGGCTTGGCGAATTCCAGCCGCACTGAGATCTTTCCGCTCTGCTGTGGGGTTAAATGGGTATTTACGCTAGCAGATAAGTCAGGTGTAATGTCAAACGGATAAAGGTTAAATTGATCAATGAATTCTTCCTGCGTTACCCCATTACCGAGCTCATCACAATCACCTGCAATATGGGTCAGATTACTATAGGCTCTGGCACAAAGAGGTAACACAGCGTCTGATGAATAGTCCGTACCCATTGTTCCACCCAAAGCAGTGCCATTAACGTATAGAGTTATATTTTTAAGTCCGAAATTCTCGAATTTAAAGGCACTCTTTTTATATTTTCCATTCACCGAAGCATGGTCCTGCATGCCGATTAATATCCTTTTAGGAAGATTTCCCAGGGCAATGTTTTCTATCTGCTTCGATGCCAACCCTGCAGGAACCGTATATAGTTTGATTTGCACTCTGTTAATAGGATATTTCACTGTAGTGTTTAGTAAATTTTTCTCAATTTCTAGTTGTTTTGGTGAACTTAATTTCACTCGCCGTACGCGGAGGTATGTGTCCATAATATGAACCACAACGGGCTTTGCACCCTCTTCTTGATCAGCATCCAGATTTAAGCAGATCTCAGGACTCGTGCGGGTGAGCTTTATTTTCATATCCACCCCGTTCACAAGCAACTTCTCCTGGAAAGTGAAATCTGTGTGCAACCGTCCAAAACACTCGTATATTTTCTTTTTAGAATTTTTAAATTTGTCCTTTATACTATTTTCATCTTTAGTTTGATAATATCCCTCGGCACTTAAAAAGGTAGCCTTCGCTTCTTTGGAAAAGTTGAGGACATTTTCCAGATTGGCTCGTAGATGATAGTACCCCGTGCCTGCCGATATGTTGGTCTGATTTAAATATACGTCACACTGGTTGAATATGGAGTGCAGAAAGTTTGTTTCAGGGTATACAGCATATTTGTCATCGCAGACCGTTCCATCAGAATGGGCTATACGTAGCTTAGCGTACATGTGCACACAGCTTGGATCAAAAAAGTAAGGACCTGAGCTGGGTATCACGAATTCTATAGGTGCACTCGGGGAACTAATTGTGTTTAAAGGGTTAATTGTAATAAAGTCACTGTGCTCAATAGAAACTTGGGTTGGAGGTAGCTCAAAAAGGGACAGCTCCGATTTACAGCATTGTGAACTACATGGGTGGATGAAGCGTGCCATGGCGAAATAGTGACTCCTCTCTCGACAAGTGGTAAACAAACTATGATTCATGAGATCAATGTCCTTAGCTTATATCAGTCAAAAAAGTGGTCAACCATAGGTTTCATTCGCTTACAGCACTTCTTTTTTGATAGCCTTTTACGTTTAATACCACGTGACCCCTTCTTCTTCCGGGCAGCCCGCTTCTTCTTCTTCCCGCCACCACGCATTTTTCTCTTTGCATCTTTGATGATTTCGTCCCGTGTACGCTTTAAATGTTTTTTTAGAGCCTCTTTAAGTTTAGCCCCGGCCAATATGTCTTCTGCAGTGTTAATACCTGATTGCAGCGCTTTCCTTCCAAGGTATCTGGCACCCCTCTTCAGCAAAGGAACAGCCGTACGTAGTATGGATGAAAAAATGGACCCAAGTCCACTACCGCGCTGGTATCGCACCCCTCGATAGACGGTGAAAGGCTTTCTATCCATTATAACTCAGTGCGTCGAAAGTGTAGCTTCACTGTTAAGCTCCCGTTACCGAATGGGAAGTTTTCACCCTCAATCGTTCTTATATATATTGAGATATTGGTTATTAAATTAGTTGCGGCATTCACATAATAGGGTCTGTCATATGTAATACTAAAACTCCTTCCTCTATGGTTGGGGATGTGAGCAATGCGCAGCAGGCGTGCCTGGGTATCCCCAACAAACTGGTGCTCCACTATATTATTGTAAATATAGCACATGTCTGGGGACCTTTCAGCCAATTTCGCCATCTTCAATTGATACATTAATCTGGACAAGTCATGCTGTGTCTCGTGAAATGTGTCTCTTTGGAAGGCTGCGCTATATCGGCCATTGGCTAGAATTTGGAACTTTCTATGGTCTTTAATACGTCTGTTAGTCTTTGATTTTAGGATTAGTGTATGTGCAGGGTTGTTTACGATTTCGTATACTAAATCATTCGTAAGGTTTGAGTTTCTTAAACTTACGTTTAAGCCTCTCACAACATCCTCGGCCGAACCATATTGACCCGGTCCTAGTCTTACTTCTGTACTGTAATACCGTGCAACCTTAGTCCGAGCGATAAGCATAGTTTCATCCATAGCTACCCCAGCTTTTTTACACTCGTCAATGTCTCTAAGAATCGTAAAAACGGTTTCTTTATGTTCAATATTTAAAAAGATGGTGTCCAGCTGAATTTCGCATATCCCCACCTCATACGAATCACGACCCAATTCAATGTGCTTGTGAAGCTCTGTTACAAAGTTGGCTAGTGTGTTGTTAGGGTGTACAGAGAGGGACGAGGAGGACAGGAGTGTGACGTAGAAATGGTTAGGAGCCATGTTGCATACTATTTAAGCTTCATTATTGCATCAGCTTTTATATAGGTGTTGAAGCTTTCTGGGTACCCTAGCCATTTCACCAGGTACATTTTTCTCTTTCCTGAACCTTTGCTTCCTAAAATTTTCTCAATTTTAAACACATTTTTTCCTAAATTAAACGCAACTTTCTGCAATTCCTCGCGGTAAAAGCCTCCTGAGATTTCTTCCCCATTCAAATCTTCAATGTAATACATCATTATCTCACCTTTAGGTCTCATAGCCCTAACTTTAAAAATCTCGCGTGTCCATCCTTGCTCAAAACCCTTTGCGAATTTATTCCCCGAACGCGACAGCCTTACATAATCATTGATTTTGAAGCGCGCAGAGTGTGGTGGTGGTGATCCATCTCTCCTCGGGAGCGTACCTCTTTCTAAAACTTCGTTAGGCCCAATCGTGCGATGGTGTGAGCGGTTGTAGGATGATGCCAATGATTCCAGAATGTCTAAAAATCTGTGTGTTTTTATGTGTAAAATAACGGTGCATGCGTTCCTTTATGGTGCGCTGAACTCTTTCAGCTAAAGAAGCCTTATGTATAGAATTGGTTGTGTAATAGCTGATATTAAACTCTGTCAACATGTTCTGAAAAGCACGGCCTACAAATTCCTTCCCCATATCCGTACAAAAATAGCCAGGAACCCTGTTTTCTTTTAACATTAGCGTTTTGGTGGCTTTAGCAACTGTTTCAGGTGATTTATTTTTCAGAGGAACTAGCCACAGATATCTAGAGAATACGTCTATTATGAATAGAATGTAGCGGTAACCATCGTTATACACAGAATATCTTTGCATGTCTGTTAAATCTGCTTGCCAAATAGAATCAATCGAGGAAGGCGTTGTCTTGGCTGTTTTAACCTTTTTCTCACAGGCTTATGAAGCGTATAAGCGTCCTGCTCCCTCAAAAATCTTTCAACATCTTTTTTTCCTACTCCGTAAACGTAGTCTATCTACGCCGCCGTAAGAGGATGGGGTAGAAATGTCATAATAGCGTTTAGTTAATACGTTAGCCATTTGCGTATTTTAGAGGCACGTGGGTAGGGTTGGTTTAACCTCTTCTTGCTCCTCTTCAAAGGTGTTACCGCCGGGGGTGACGGCGTCTTCAATTGTGTCACATGCGTTGCATGTTCCAAGTCTTTTAACCTGTTCAGATTTCCTATCAACGTTTTAGGGACATTTATTTGTTGTAGTCTTGCTTTAATATGCTTCCATCCTGATGGTGATGGCCTATCCCACTTTCTCACCAGATCATGGACAATGTCTACGATATTCGATCCCTGTACCTTTGATCCTTCCACAATGAGCTCGCCTGTATCGGTCCATTGTATGGCTGGATCCTCATTCAATAGATTATAAAGACTTAAGCCTTTACTCATCAATGTATGTGGGAGGGTGCTTTTTAATACATGTTCGATATGTTGTGTGGCTAATCTTTTTGGTTGGTCAGCTGTATCGTCGGGCTCAGATCCTATGTCGCCATGTCCATCGTCCCTCGTGCTGTGCCTAATAACCACAGGAATCTCTGTAGGGCTCTTATAATTTTCGTACTCGTGAAGAAATTTCTGCAGAGCTTCTTGGTATAAGATTCTTTTCTCATCAGGTGTTTTTTCACTGTTTAATAGGGCTAGCAATTCGCTTTCCATTTTTTAAGTCTGCTTTTACGGGGATCTAGATCCGTGTCTGGATTCCTTTGCAGTGAAGCGTACACCTCGTGGGGAATCACTACCACTTTCTTCATTATATTAATCTAGTCAGTAAAGGACCCAAAACTGAAAATAAGATGGGGAGAAATGACCCTCCTGTTTGTACAATAATTCGTTTTTTCTTCGCTACAGTTTGACTTTTACGAGTGAGTGCACGTATTATGTTCTTGTAGCGGCGTAGGCGAGCCTTCTGAGGGGTTTTCATTGATACATTGCAATTTATAACGTTAAGACAGATTTCACAGATGCATTTTAAAAAGTTGGCGTCGATATTTTTAATAAACATCTGCTGCAATGCCCGGGGCAGTCGATGATAGATTTTTATTAATTCACGGTATTTCTTTAGTCTCTTTGTCATTCTGGAATATACACCGTTTCAGGCTCGTTTGGAAATATATTCGTTCGCAGAAGCACTCTAAACGTGTTTCGCGGATGAAGGTCGCAAAGCAAATATCCGTAACGCGTGCTTGTAGCTTCTTTATAAACTTCCAAAAACTCCTTACGCTGATTCGGGAACATTTGATTGGCTAATACCCCAATTTGTGATACATCTCTACGTTGCGCGAATAAGACTAGATATTGCGTACTTAACGACACATCGCGCATGTATCTATTTTTGAAAAATAGATTCTGATTGATGAAGAACACGCTTATGTTAAGATGGTGGGAGTATACTGTAAATGTCTCGGCAAACGTTTTATCCATCTCCAACATGAGATCGTCAATTACAATGATTGTATGTTCATTTCCCTTTAACGAATTAACGTCATATACGCCTTTGTGGAACAAAATATCATCTTGGTACTCGTTGAACACTGATTGATACGTCGAATATCACCATATAACTTTATGCACAAATTTCGAGAACATCTCTCCCTTTTCTTTAATGATTTTAAGCATAAACACAGTTTTACCACATCCTGTAGGTCCAGATATAATACATGTGGATGGGCTCGTGAATCTGAATTTTTCTACAGAGTCCATTTCTAACACGTCACACTCCTAAGTGGGTCATTTACAAAATATTACAAATTTTGAGTGCTGTTCCTTATATTTCTTCTCCCACAGAACCGTGAATGACGATGAGGTAGAGCACCCCATCATTGACATTACGGATGACCTCGACGACAGTGTAGTTGTGATCTCCTCCCCTGCCAACGAACCCTCACCAGCGATACCGGTAGCACGTCCAAAGCGGAGGTATGAGAACCCCACGTCAGGTATAAAGCGACCGAAATACGCGCCTGTTGCAGCGGTAATAGATCCCCAACCCTCAACCTCTTACGCAACAACCCCCCAGCAGCACCTCCCGCTAATATATCCCCTTATTCATCCGTCACAGTTGCCCCCCGTTCTGTTAAGTCTACAATAATAGATCCCCAACCCTCAACCTCCTACGCAACAGGCCCCCAGCAGCACCTTCCGCTAATATATCCCCTAATTCATCCGCCACAGATGCCCCCCGTTCTGTTGAGGATGTTATAACGTTCGAGTTGGTGCGCTCCGCAGCCCCCACCCCAGCCTTGACTAGAAATCGGTATAGAGTCAGGGTCGATCCTAGAGCCATGTATAGCAATGGAATTGAGCGCGGGCTACGCCGGGTTGTACAGCGTATTATAGAGTTTGCTCTTCAGAATCGCGACGAGCGTGAAGTCAGGACGAGTCTGTCCTTTGGATTCGGGTCAGATGACGGTGATGTAGACGATTATTGGGTGATAGTGCCATTTAGACGTTTGGCGGCTGAAGCGGTAGAATATATATTAGGACGTATAATGCAAGCCGCCCAAAGTAGTATAGCCTTCAATATGGACAACTTCACGGTAAATATTGACCGTGTATTCCGTGTTGCGGGTCATAGTGCCATACCGTATACTCTTAACTTCAATTCTCCGACTATTTACCGAAAGCATATAAACGTCGATCGTGGTTGCGGCTTTATAGCAGTACTCTTAGCACGTATGTTTACTGTACAAAATACACGGACTCAAAAAATTTGGCTGCCTACGGTCGTGGAGCGTGCCCGTAAACTAGCTGTAGACTGTGAACTTGAATTTGACTGTAATATGGGTCCTGAAGAGCTGAGAAGGGTAGAACAGGAAATGAATGTCCGCATAGTTGTATTTGGGTTGGATGATCGTCGTAGGACTGTGTATGTTTTTAAAAGCTGTGTGAGAGATCGTACAAGACCCCTACTTATTTTAGGATTGTCAGGGACAACGTATCTTCCCATCCGTAATATAAGGTGGCTTTACGCAAGTTATGACAAAAGTCGAAAATATGGGAGACATCATGATTTGTGTAAGGGGTGCCTCGAGTTTGCGGATGATATAGTGAGACATTGTAAAGAATGTCACATGGTATGTGAGCAGTGTAAAAGCACCAAATGTGAAAGCCGTGTAGTTGAAGCTGAGAAGAGAGACTGTGATGTGTGTAGACGCACATTTTTCAATAATAGCTGTTTTGATTTCCATAAATCAATTGGCACGTGCAGGAAAATGAGAATCTGTGAATGTGGTATGTTTCACACAATGGATAATTGGGGGAAATTTAAGCACAAGTGTGACGTAATTCACTGTCCTTCATGCCAGGAGGAATATAAGGCGGATGGAGTAAAGCATGTGTGTATATGAAAGATGCTAAGCCTAAAAATAACCCTTGTATAACTGTATACTACGATATAGAAACATATACGAACGCTGAAACCAAAGAGGTAATTCCACATTTACTTGTGAGCCAGACCATCTGTGATGAGTGTATGGGTATCGAATGTGACGAGTGCCCCAAATGTGGTAAACGGACAAACGTTTTTAAAACGAATGTCCGCGATAGTCCTGTGAAACTATTTGTGTCCTATATTGTCAAGTTAGCCGACAAGTTCAAAAAAATGACTGTGTATATTCTCGCCCATAACGGGGCAAAGTTTGACACGCAGTTCCTTTATAAGGAGTTGCTTGAACACGAATCCTCTGAGATATTTACAGGTGATCCATTGAAAAGAGGCAACAAATTAATACAGATGCAGATAAGAGGCAATGTACAATTTAAAGATACTTTATTATTCACACCTTGTAAATTAGCAAAGCTACCCAAGTGATGGGAGTAGCAGCTGAAGTTTCCAAAGGATACTTCCCTTACATTTTCCTCACCAGCGAGACTTTAAACTACGTAGGCCCACCACCCCCCAAACATTATTTTGACTGTATGGATGAACGTGAAGACTTTGATCGATACTACGACAGTTTTGATGAAAGTAACCCTTATAATAAGGGAGTAGCAGCTGAAGTTTCCAAAGGATACTTCCCTTACACTTTCCTCACCAGCGAGACTTTAAACTACGTAGGCCCACCACCCCCAAACATTATTTTGACTGTATGGATGAACGTGAAGACTTTGATCGATACTACGACAGTTTTAATGAAAGTAACCCTTATAATATAGCTGATGAATGTGAGCGTTATTGCGTGAATGATGTGCGCGTGCTTAGAGTATGTTTCCAGGCCTTTAGAAGGATGTACATAGCCCGTTTCAAATGCGATCCACTGCAAGTCGCAACCACCATCGCATCATTATGTTTTACGGTGTTCAAGAATAACTTCATGCCTAAAGACACCTTAGCCATTATTCACCGAAACAACCCCGCAGTTACGGACACAAGGCTATTTACTGGCTCATACACCTACAGCAACAGACAGGTGTATACATAAAGCACGCCCGCAACACGGGTGAAGTACCCATTAAGATTAATGGACGTGTTTTTTGGGTTGATGGGTTAAGTGAAAACCGTGTCACTGGTGTGAAGACTGTGTACTCCTTTAACGGTTGCTGGTGGCATGGATGCCCCCGTCCTGAGTGCGGAATCGCCGGAGATATCCACGGTAGGTCTCCTGCCGACTGTCTTGCATCGACCCGCACCCGCGATCAACTTATAGGATCACAGTTCACTCACAAAGTCTTGTGGGAGCATGAATATGATGCACGGATGGAGACAGACGAGGTGTACCGTGAGGAAATAAACACGATCAAGCGTTCAATGGTGCTGGATCCTCTCAAATGTGGTGATAGCTTGTTTGGAGGACGTACAAATCCTTTCAGACTATACTTTCCACCTACGGAGGGCGTGAAGCTCCATTACTACGATTTCTGTTCTTTATACCCATACGTGATGAAGAGCAATCCGTACCCCGTGGGCGCTCCTGAGAAACTGGTGGGACCTAGCCTACCCTCCATCAATGAATTTTCAAAAAATTTGAATGATCGTTACTTTGGGCTCTCTTTCGTAGACGTACTCCCCCCACGCAATTTATGGATGCCGATCTTACCTGTCGTTATCGACGACAAGCTCATGTTTCCCCTGTGCGTGAAGTGCGCGGAAGAGGATAACGGCGATGTAACCATATACCCCACCAGCGTAAGATCAGAGGCGTATATACAAGTCCTGAGCTGGCCCTAGCCGTACGCCATGGTTATAGAATACTGAAGATACATGAGGTGTGGAGGTTTCAGAAGCTACCCAACCTTTTCACACCATATATAAACGCCTTTTTGAAGGATAAGGTTGAGGCATCAGGGTATCCGCGAGGAGTTGATACCGAAGATGAAAAGTCTGCCTATATTCAACGTTACCGCGACCGCGAAGGTATACAACTTGATCGTGTCCAAATTGTAAAGAATCCTGGCAAGCGCTTTAGTGCAAAGTTGTGTCTAAACAGTCTATGGGGAAAATTTGCGCAGAATACCGGCAGAGGGAGCATTCATTTGGCACAAAGTTATAGCGATGTCTGGGATTATGCCAATGCTCCCGATAAAGAGGTCATGGAGATCGTGAATGTAGGTAATACTTACATAATAAAGTACAACAACACTGAATTTGCCACAGATACCTCAAGGGTTACAAACATACCTGTGGCCAGCTTCACAACAGCCTACGCCCGTATAAAACTTTGGGGTCTATTGCATTCTCTTGGGCGGAGAGTATTGTATGCCGATACAGATAGCGTGATATTCACAGAGAGGGAGGGTGAATACATGCCCGCTATTGGGGAGTTCCTCGGCGAGCTCACTGATGAGATCAAGGATGAGTATGGGGACAACGCATACGCCGACTCTTTTGTCTCAACAGGACCTAAGACTTATGGGGTACGGGTCAGGGTGGGGGAGGAAATGAAATATATCGTGAAGGCAAAGGGTATTACGCTCAACCATGCGAATCGGCGGGTTGTTAACTTTGAATCGTTGAAGGATCTAGTATGTTTGGACGATGATGAGGGCGAACAACCTCCCCAACTAATTGTAGGCACCCACAATTTTCGGGCGCAGAAGCTGGGGGGCGTGAAGGAACTTAGGGGTACGAAGGTGTGCCGTAACACCTATAGGAAACGTTACCAGTTACCTGGTACCTATGATACCGTACCCTTTGGATACCATAACGTATGATGCTTCTATTGTTAACTCACACGTATTTGTCTTGTATATAATCGTATCTATTGATTTATTACACGTATTTGTAAATATATATATAACTTGAATATCTCGTTTATTAAATCGTATTTGTAAAGTATCTATTGATTTATTACACGTATTTGTAAATATATATATAACTTGAATATCTCGTTTATTAAATCGTATTTGTAAATATATATAACTTGAATATCTCGTTTATTAAATAAATCATGTTTCAATTAGCGTTTCACTTTCTCCTTGTGTGTGTGTGTGTGTGTGTGTGTGTGTGTGTGTGTGTGTGCGCAGGTGAAAGTTCTAAGCTCCGCCCACTGTAAGACCGTGAGTCATGCTACTATCTGGGAGTCCCTGCGTGGTCAGTCGACTGCAGTAAGCCCGAGAGATCAGACGTGTATTCAGATCAGACGTGTATTCAAATGGCTACCTTTAATATTGCTTGTACAACGTTTATGAAATGGTATTCAGCAAAGTGTCAGGATGTGGTGGATACCGAAAAACTTCCTATTCCTCCCTCCTATGCCTCTTTTAAAAACACATTGGATTGTGCGAAGTTCCAAGATGTACAAATACTCTACGGATGTTCTGGTGAGACCGTTGAAGGCTTTCGTTGCACAGACGATGTGCTGAAGTATACTGCAGAGCTAAACTTTATAAAGTCTCACATACACCGTGAAGTAAAAGAAACAACGCGTGCAGAAGAGAAGCAGCAGGTATGGATAATGAGTCTTGCGGATGGGTGGTGTGACAAGCGGTATTACGTCATGCTACACCATGTCGATTACTCATACCCTACGACTGAAAATGTGAATCTCGTGATCATGGACAATCTTAAGTATTTTTATCACTATATTAACGTATATCATGATGAGGTTCGTAGTGAGGTTGTGGCTAGTGCCCTGCGTGAGTTTTTAACAGACTTTAGAGACGAGTATCGTTTGATGGGCAGAAAGGAAAAATATGAGCATATGTTCCTCTCAAATAGTGCGCCGGAGTGTGAAGATGTTTAGTAAAACATAAAATGTTCCTAGTTCTTATCCTGAGGTAAAATGTCTGGTGCGTAGGCTGGTAGTGATGAAATTAATTCTTGTACCGGAAAAACAAATATGTACAACAATTCGGTACGACTCGCGGATCATACGAACAAGCCCATTCACGTATCATCGAGTCAGCCGCCCGTCGAACCGTTCCTGCCTACCTGCGTGCCTCACACGGCTCATAGTTATCTCAGAGCTTGAACCGAGTGGACGTGCGCTCCTCGAATACGATGGAACTTCCTTTGAGCAGCATTCTCAACGCCTCGTACGATGTGTCCGTGACGAAATCGTTGCGCGTGTTCAGGCGTAATTCCGGTACCATTAGCTATGTACTGGAAACGGAATGTAGACAAACAAACAAACGGGTTTATTTAAGTGTCGAGGAGATGAATAGAATCTTCGTGATAGTTGAGAAGTGGAGTGAAGATCGTTATAAAATACCTGCTAACGTAGGTACAAGAAGAGAGCAGATTAGTGACGCACCCTCATACGCCGTTGTATGTACGTTGTGTATAAATAACGATCGGCCGTGCATTGATATACGGCTGATGTGGAAGAATGCTTCTGATAATAACGCTCTTGTTCCTACGCGAAACCGTTTCATCCTCGACAGAATGTTTGAAATCGTCGGATTCCGCAAGCTGAAACCTATATTAGACGCGCGTGTTACGGATATGCTTTATTTTGATACAGTACTTGAATACGCATACACCGCTCTGCTCGATGGGTTTACCGAGTGTAGGGCTGGTGAGAATGGTCTAGAGCTGGACGTTTATTTAAAAAGTTTAGACTCTTTGAAATACCATGAACTTTGGTACAAAGCAATTGATCGGTACAAGGCTGAGCTCACCTACACCGTTCACCCTGAAGAACTATTTCTTTATATAACGCGCAGTTGTCGTAACGATTTAGAAGATTATTTCAATTGCCGTTATGTTGAGTGAGTTCACGATTGAAAGCTCGGTCGGTAGAAATAAACCCTCGATTTGAAAAGCGTGTTTATAAACTTGTGTTTAATAATGTAGCTAACGATGAACTCTTTGTGCGTGCTTTTGATTGTATTCTAGACGTATTTAAAGATGACTTACCAACCGGTTGTAAAGTGGGAACAAAAATAGTACTGAACGATATGAAAGCCCTTCATATCGAATACAGGTTTCCCTATACTTTAAGCGGTGAAATATTATTAAGCCGCATATACTGCGTAATGCAGAGCAATAATGATGTAATTGTAAACTCGATTAAGACCGAGTTTAGTATTTTGAAAAAAAAGTGAAATGTAATTATATATTTTGCGTGATATTTCTCCTGTACTGTTATGATTATATACATATTTCTATTATTATTGAAATGTATTTATATATTTTGCGTGATATTTCTCCTGTACTGTTATGATTATATGCATATTTCTATTATTATTGAAATGTATATTTATTTCTATTTGAAATGTATATTTATTTTATATATATCTCCATAATTGTGTGTATATATTTCCTGTACTGTTATGATTATATGCATATTCCTCAATTATTATTGAAATGTATATTTATTTTCTATATATTTATAATAAACAGAATGATGCAATGTTGTTTTACTTAATTATATCATGTTACGCCTTCTAAACCTACTACCGGTATTCTAAACCAACTTTTAAGAAATATAATAATGTATACAATGGTATCGCTAAAAAGTGGTATCTGGCAACTCAAGCCATTTACGCCTTCTAAGCCAACTGGCTGATTAGGAGTCTATAATAATGTATACAATGGTATCTGGCAATGCTAAAACGTGGTATCTGGCAACTCTAGCCATTTACGCCTTCTAAGCCTACTGGCTGATTAGGCGTCTATAATAATGTATACAATGGTATCTGGCAACTCAGTCTTCGATTAGAATTAAATATATAGCACAAACTTAATACATGGCGCTATCTGGCAACTCAAGCCATTTACGCCTTCTAAGCCAACTGGATGATTAGGAGCCTATAAAACAACGCCTACTCGGCTGAAGTCTTAATATGCACTTTGCTCCTGCCAGGTGAACACCTCTCCTCCTTTCTCTCCTTTCTGGCCCTTTGGGGGGAATAGCTTGGGGGAGAACGCCGCCTCCAAGTTTTCCTTGTTGCACCTGCAGCATCCCCCCTTTGGGGGATTTTTTTCCTTTTTTTGCAACACCCCCACCCCCCTTTGCAACATTACGTAATAACTTGCAACATTCTTGCACTCTCCCCTTTTGCGGTTATACTACTGATGTTCAAAATAAAATACGCCGTAGGCCCACAATTCAGCCTAAGCACCGCAGATCTAGGAAAATCGGCGCGTAGCGCCGACCTTTTGCTAGTCTAATATTCTAATTGCTAATTCTGCTATCGGTAATTCAGTAAAATTCAAGAAAACATCAAAGTGTATTCTCATGAAAAGTTATGCCTCTCCTTGTACATATATTAATTGTTTCTGTTGTAATTCGGCAAATAATTAACCATACTTTGGTTCTATAAAATTAAATTGTATTAATAGAAATTCAATATCAACCTTAATAGTAAATATACGCGGTTATGTATATGGATAGAAAAACATTAAAGTATAAACTGTAAAAATAATTTTTATGAATTGCATTTTCATTTCATTTCAATTTATTTTTATATATTTTTGTACAGTTTTATATGTATATAACTGTTTTTCATTTTCATTTGTCATAAAATAAACTTCTTAAAAGTATATTTTGTTAGCGGTATTATTACGAGTAACCAGTTTGAGTACCATTATAAGAATTCAGCCAGAATTTTAAAGAACACTGGTTTTAAGGGCGCCATTTATTGATTTGCCCTGGGCGCGATCAACCCTAGTTACGTCTCTGCCATAATCTACACATGGAAAATGATCGAAAAACTGGTACCAAACCTAAAACTAAACCCAATTACCACTCAAACAACACTGGAAAATAGGAAAGGCAGAATGTGTGGTGTTCCCAAATTAAAGGCCCGACAAGGGACCTCCTCAACTCTGAAGGAAAATAGCTTGGTTGTCAGGGGGCCAAGACTTTTCAACCAGCTTCCAAAGGACCTCAGAAACGTAACGGGGGTCAAAGTTGAAGTCTTCAAGAGAAGACTGGATGCCTGGCTCAGGACGGTACCAGATCAGCCGGGCATGCCTGGCTATGTACGATGGAGAGCGCAAGAAAGCAACTCGCTCCTCCACCAAGCCAGACCTAGAGGCGGGGCCACCAGCTTGACCTCCGTGTGAAGAGAGACCAACGTACGAAACAGCATAAGGTCATAAGGTAAGGTAAGGTGTGTATATATATATATATACATATATACACACACACACACGGGGGTCCCATAAGTCTGGAGTCATAGGGTAAAATAAGTAATTCATGTTTTTCCGTTTATGCAAGTGCCCATGATGTCTTTGAGTAAGGAAGAACGCATCCAGGTAATTCTGCTCGTAGGAAATCGGAGTCAGAGGGAGGTCGCTGAGGAATTTAACAGATTGCATCCGGACCGTGCGCTGATAATTAACACACAGCTGTGTCGGCAAACTTGTAGCAAAGTTCAGGGAAACGGGATCCATAAAAGATAAACCAAGCAGTGGACTTCCGAGGACATCCACCGACGATGGCACAGCAGCCGCTACCATCCTCGCTCATTTTAAAACAGTCCCCCAAAAGTCTCTTCGGCGTTTTTATTGCCGTTTTTATCATTTTGCCCTATGGTTCTAGACTTACGGGACACCCTGTATATAATATATATATATATATATATATATATATATTATATATGCTTCAGAGAAGCACAAAAGCGATCGATCTGGGGGTAATACTGACCGATGATGCGAAATTCGAAACTCAAAATCAGATAGCGATAAGTAAAGCAACAAGAGTCGCGGGACAGATACTAAGAACTACGGCATGGTTAATTAATAATTTTTAGGAAAACGTGATGAATGATGAAATCTTCTAATTAATCAATGATTAACTGATAAAAAATTATTAGCAATTAAATACTTCTGAAAAGAGCAAGAAAGAGCTTTATTGTTTCTGTTAAGTGATAAGACCGAAGAAAACATTTTGCTCAAACATTTAGTTTGCTTTAGTTCAAGAAAGCAGGTATGGGCTGATTACCGTAGATAGTTTATACATGCAAAAAGGTGCCAAATTCAAATGATACATTACAAAATTCAAGGTAAAATGATGGTGAAATTATGAGGAAAATTAATCATTTCCCATCATTTTCTATTTTTTTTTGATTAATTAATGATTAAATTCGAAACAATGATTAACTGATTAATCAGAACCATGCCCTACTAAGAACGTTCAAAAGAAGGGACAGGACAGCAATGATTCCCCTGCTAAAAACATTATACTAAAACTTAAATACTGCTCAGTTTTGACGTCCCCATATAAAAAGGAAGAAACTAATAAACTAGAAGAAACAGCAGAGACATTTCACAGTCAAGATTGATGGCTGCAAAGAACTCAACTACTGGGAAAGACTACGTAAACTAAATCTGTACTCCCTGAAAAGAAGAGGAGAGAGGTACACCATAATCTACATATAGAAAATGATCGAAAAACTGGTACCAAACCTAAAACTAAACCCAATTACCATTCAAACAACACTGGAAAATAGGAAAGGCAGAATGTGTAGTGTTCCCAAATTAAAGGCCCGACAAGGGGCCTCCTCAACACTGAAGGAAAATAGCTTGGTTGTAAGGGGGCCAAAACTTTTTAACCAGCTTTCAAAGGACCTCAGAAACGTTACAGGGGTTAACGTTGAAGTCTTCAAGAGAAGACTAGATGCCTGGCTTAGGACGGTACCAGATGAGCCGGGTATACCTGTCTATGTACGGTGGAGAGCGCAAGAAAGCAACTCGCTCCTCCACCAAGCCAGACCTAGAGGCGGGGCCACCAGCTTGACCTTTGTGTGAAGAGAAACCAACGCACGGAACAGCACTTTTCACCTACAGGGAAAAGTGAAAAGCGATTCCAAGGTCTTTCGTGTATTCAACAGTGCACCTCGTCCTCATCAGGGAATGACGGGGAAGGCAAGAAGCCGAAAATACTAGGGGTACTCAATATATTTTGCCCCACCCTTTTTTCTTAGCTAAATAATAAGCCATGGTGCTGAAATGTCTTTTGGGCCGTAAGTTTGAACTTTGAGCTTCACATAACTGAATTTTTCCAGTTTGAACCTCCCCTCCTTGTATAAAACTGCTTTTAAACGCCCTAATATAAAACCGATGATTAACGCAGTTTCGAAAATGGCGTCTGACAGTGATGTGCGTCGTAAACAGAGAGCTGTTATCGAGTTCTTAACCGCAGATAAGGAAACAGTTGGAAATATTCATAAACGTCTACAAAACGTATACGAAGATGCTGTTGTTGATCGAAGCACAGTTGGACGCTGGTTTAAACGTGTGGTATCATCGGAGAGAGGGAGAGCCAGCCTCGATGATGAGCCACGCAGCGATCGCCCGGCATCGGCTGTGGCATCTCACACTGCAACGTGCTAACAGCATCATTCGATCAAATCGGCGTCACATACAAGGAGCTATCACTGGAGCTAGGAATTAGTGAAGGAAGTGTGAATACGATAATTCAGCAACTGGGATACTCAAAAGTGTGTTCACGGTTTGTTCCTCGCGAACTGACTGAAGATCACAAAGCTCAAAGAAAAGAAATTGCTTCTGTGTCGTTGGTTCAATACGAGACAGAAGGGCAGTGCCATAACAAGGGCGAGACGAGTGAGGCACTTGCCTCGAGTGCGCAAAGCTGAGGGGCGCAAAGCTGAGAGGCGCAGAAAAACTGAGGGGCGCAGAAAAACTATATAAATTATGTATCTACTATCCCAAGCATGCCATGCCATTAGGGAAAGGGCGCATTTCTATAAATTTTCAGTACTTTTCAGTACTTTATTTTCTGTTTTCCATGCATATTATTCGATCAGCGCTTTTCCAAACCGAATACTGCAAATCAGAAAACAGGGTTTAATGATTGGAAAAATTTAAACCGTATTGTAGAACAATGTATCGATGATGCACTACAGAAAGCTATTGAAAATGATAAACAAAAATGGAGACATATTCTGAAAATAGTTCGTGACAAGCGGTAGCTCGCTATCGTTCGCTATCGCCCTCCGGGCAGGTAGCAGTATATGTCACAAATTGTCACAGTATATGTAGCAGTATATGTCACAGCTAGCTGTATATATACTACATATATTGTATATACAACTTGTGTATTTACTATTAAGCTATTCTGAACATAGAAATAAATGTGCTTTGCTCTGTTTTAACTTTTTACTCTTGCGCGTTAAAATTTTTATTGCTTGATACAATGGGTTCGGATGTGAAGCTTAAGATTTTCATGGCTGCGTTCTTTTCTTTTCGTTTTCGAAGTACTTACATTCACTTGTAATGCATTAAATAGCTCGTGCTCGGCCGCGGAGTGACCTAGGACCGGGAAACTTGACAGAGCACATCGGCAGCTCATGGGCTATCAGTTGGTGGTGGTTGCAGAATTTTCCGATGTGCCGTTTAGTCTGTGCACGGTTCCGAACAAAGCCCACAGACACACAGACACATTTTAGCTCAATAGTATATAGGATGCTGTGATGTTTTGTGCCAAAAACAATTTACCACTTAGAGGATCGTGTAGTGTTACAGGAATAGGGAGGCGCAATTTTATGATCTTGCCTCGGGCGCAAAATTAGCTAGTTACGGGTCTGCAGAAGGGGATGACTTCCTTTCACGAATTGTGACTGGGGATGAGATTTGGGTACACCACTTTGAATCTGAAACAAAACGCCAATCCATGGAGTAGCATCACGCAGACTCCCCACGCAAGAAAAAGTTCAAAATGGCTCCCTCTGCAGGAAAGGTTATAACCACCATCTTCTGGGACATGAAAGGGGTGATTCTGGTGGACATTATGAAGAAAGGACAAACAATCAATTCAGAGGCATATATTGCTACCCTACAGAGACTCCAGAGGCGTATAAAGCGAGTTCGACCGGAGCGAAAACTGGAAGACGTCCTTCTTTTGCACGATAACGCAAGACCACACAACAGTTTGCAAACAAGAAAGGTCATCACAAAAATGCGCTTGAGTGTGTTACCCCACCCTCCATACAGCCCGGATCTGGCACCTTCAGACTTCTATTTGTTTGGGCCAATGAATAATGCTATTCGTGGAAGAAAGTTTCAGAGTGACGATGAGGTTGTTGAGGAGGTTAAGAGGTAGCTCCAACGGAACCCAGTAGACTTTTACCAGCAAGGAATAAAGGCCCTTGTTTCGAGGTGGAGGAAAGCCGTAGAAAAGGATGAAGACTATGTGGAAAAATAAAAACTTGTAGAAAAGGTATGTAACTACTTGTGTACAAAATTTCTGGAACTTACAAGGAAACTTGGAAAGAAAAAAAAAAAGGTGGGCAAAATATATTGAGTGGCCCTCGTATAGCGTAAATAAAATAATTAAGAAGAATTAGAAAAAAATTAATGAGTATCAATTAAAGGAAAAAGACATTTTAACAAGAAGTGGTCCATTTTATACGTCCCGAAACTGTTTTCGAAATTATTTATAAAGCATATGAAAATAACTGATTAAAGGAAAATTGGGGTGTTTCTTTCAGTATGTCTATGTTAACAAGAATTTTCGAATTTCCCATTTCTCTCTTTAGTATGTGAACTGTCATTGTATTAATAATATTTGTCATATCGACTATAGTCTGCCAATAAACCTTTTCATTTTCATTTTCTTTTTTATTTTCAATACTATGATTATACCTATACATATGGTTAAACAATGTACTTGAATTATTTGCTGTCCTAAGCGCATATTTATGTTGTTTTACTCTGATGTGTAGGACGGCAAATAATTCCAATGCATTGTTTGACCATATATGTCATATCATTAATCATCATCATATCATTAATTGAAAAAGTTCTAAAATTCTTTTTAAAAATAAAGACATAACTAAAAAGAACATTTGGGTGAAAAGTTGGTCTCAACTAAGCAATTGTCCTTTGGTAATTGTATAAATGGTTTCATTTGGGTTCTCATTGGCTATTTCCCCACTGATTTAATGTCAACGAGTGCCGTTAAAAGAAACCATTGGTACTAACTGGCTAAGTAAAACCAATAATCACACCAGTGGATTACTTTCTGTAAGGTACTGATTTAAAGAAAGAACACTCAAAATGATACATGATGTAAGTCTAAGCATTTATCCTTTGGTAATTGTACAAATGGTTTCATTTGGGTTCTCATTGGCTATTTCCCCACTGGTTTAATTCCAACGAGTGCCGTTAAAAGAAACCATTGGTACTAACTGGCTAAGTAAAACCAATAATCACACTAGTGGATTACTTTTTGCAGGGTACTGATTTAAAGAAAGAACACTCAAAATGATATGTGATATGTGATGTAGGCCTACGACGTTTCTGAAAAAATTATAACTCCACGTCAGCTTAGTCACTTGCACAGAGACATCGCATTTCAGAAGTCACACTGAGAGTTACTCTTTTATTGGGTTATTTTACTGCCTCATCTGTGCTGTCCTCTTCTTCTGCAAGGGTTAAGACCCATATCATTTAGCATTTCACTTGCTACTTAAGGATTTTATGATACACAATCATATATAACACAACGGGAATAATGAAGCACTGTACCTAAACTAAAGAAGCTCAATGAAAACATGGACATGTACAATGTACATGTTACTTATACATTTATTAGCTAATATATATATATATATATATATATATATATATATATATATATATATATATATATATATATATATATATATAGGGTGGTAAAAAGTAATCCCTTCGCTTATTATGTCAGTAACTTTGGCTGAGGGTTGTTTGTTTTGATTAAAATACTACACTATGTAGTACAACTCATTTAACATTTTCAGAACTCCAACAAAGAGAGCAACACAAAATTGCAGACGAAGGACAAGCACAAAATAACAGAGAATGTTCTTTTAATAGATTTACAGTAATAACTGAATCTACACACAATAAACCCAAAAGTTAGTAGCTGACGAGGAAGCTTCTAGCGGTGGTTGTATCCTCCAGCGTGGGACACGTCAGCGCGTCAACGTCAACGAAAAAACGTGGAACGTCAACGCGAAGACGAAGCGGCGTCAAGCCGAAACATCAACGCGCTGGTGGCCAAACTTCCTCAAATCTCAGTGCAGCGGGCTGTCTACGGTTGGCCAGACTGGCAGTCGAAGGCCTGTTGCGTGGCATGGTCAGTGTCGATCGGCTCCCGGGGCCGGACCTATACCAGCGTGCTATTTTTTCATTTACGGGAAGCAATTACGTGCCGGACGTGCTACCCGGACTACTCTTACTCTCCGGCGACATTAAGACTAATCCAGACCCCACTACAACTTACACATGTCACCATACACAAAACATAGACACAATAGGACCATGAGAAACATACAGAAGCATAATATTAACATATTACAGTACAACGTAGATGGCCTCACAAACAAAGTCATGCAGCTCAGGGAATTCGTACACAAACAAAACATTCACATAGTGTTAGAAAATCTAGAAGAGGAAGAACCATTATTGTCCCAAGGCGATATAATGACTAAGCTGATTGCTGCAGCATTGCTTGTATATATTAAGTTAAGGTATATATATCCATCTCATAATTGTAAGGTTAGTGAAAAATTCACTTAATTTAGAGCTAGCATTTTTGGGCTCTTGTGGCATCATTGTTTGGGCACTCTTGTGGCATCATTTTTTGGGGCACTGCGCGTCTTTTCTACTCGTTTGTGGAATGCCGTACTTACAGGGTGTGGTCTTATAGAGAGCTCTCTTGCAATTCAGTTTGGTTGTTTAGATACAAGATTGTTGCATCGTGCAATAGTGCAGATTGTGTTGTTGTTGCAAGGTTTAGAAAGAAGACCATAAATAGTGCCCCTTTTGTTTTTATCTTAAATTCATGCAACTGAGGCCTAAGGTAGGCCCACATCGAGTCAGCAACCCTGAGGTAGGACCTCAAGTCCGTAAGTTTTTAATTTTAGCTTAACTTGGGCTGTAGGTTGAACTGGCCCTTCAGAGCTTGGCCGTTCACGGCTCAGCTGGGATTTTGAACCCAATAAATAAATAATTAACATGGTCCTTCAGAACCGGATTCTAGCCCAAGACTGAGTCAGTGACTATTTTTCGGCAAAGTTCTGATTGTGCAAATTGTAGCCCAAGTTAGGCCTAGACGGGTTGAGCATTATTGAGTTAAGGTCCCAGGGTAGAAAGTTTGGTCGCCCAATTGCGAAACTTGGCCACTTGTCTGTCGTTGTTTTTGGCCTACATTTTTACCTGTTTGGTTAATTTTGGTTTATTATTCATAGGCGAAGGTTGCAGACTTCGGTGCGCCAGTTACTTTGGTGGAAAATTTGGTATTCCATACTGGTGGTTGGTTAGTACCCCACCCAGCAATTCAGTTTATTTGAAAAAAGCAAAATTTGCGTTTGATCAGTTTGGTTAAGTATTTTTGCCAATTCAGCTCATTTGGCATTGAGCCCAATTGTTGTTTGCATTGAAGATGAGTGCATCTGAATTGAACAAGTTTAAAAAAAGAAGAAGCGCCTACAAAGGTCTAATTACAAAGGTCATTGCCACTATAGATTCTGCCATAGAGCAAGAGGATTTAAGCTTAGTGACTGCGCAGCTTTCCATATTAGAAACTAAAAAGGTTGCTCTAAGTGAAGTAAATGTTAAAATTGAGGCTCTTATAGAAGAGGATGAAATAGAAAATAACAGAATTTACTTTGAAGAGATTATTGATGATATAATTAAAGTAGGCCACCGAGCAAAGGAGTTTAGCAGCTCAGTACAGTTAGAGACCAGGTCTAATAATGAAACACAACACTCAACAAATGGTGTTTGTGAAGTTAAGGTTAACAGATCCGCAGTTCAATTGCCGAGGCTTGTACAGTCAGTGGTGTAGTGCTGTGGGAACGCGTGGGAACGGCGTTCCCTTACTTTTTTTGGTAGACGGAACGGCGTTCCCTCACTATTTCAAATAAATCCGAACTTACAAATCTCTAACGTCATGAAATTTTAATTCCCACCCCTAGAAGAAATATGAGAAAGAATCATTAACTGTTTCATTTCTTTTAGCTTCGACTGAGGCAATGCTAGCCTATAAAGATCTGATGAAACAGTCACCACGGCGTACCAGTTGTTAACTTTTTTTTAGTTAATCATTCCAGTTGTTAGCTATTTTTATTGATCGTACTGGATGTCATATATCTAATGACACTGGAAATACTGCATCTTCAACCTTGGAATATATCCTAATATCCAGTGCATATGACCTCAAAATATCCCTGAAATTGGTCAGATTTCAAAAGATTTCCCGGGGGGCTTACAGTGCCCCCGGACCCCCAGCTGTATGGGCTCGCCATTGTTCCCCCCGCATCTGAGTAACACTTTCAAAATGCGTTCCCTCACTTCTTTATTTAGCACTACACCACTGCTTGTACTCAAAACATTTTCTGGGAGTATTCAGGAATGGCAAGGATGGGCAGACAGTTTTCAATCAGCAGTTCATTCTAGTCAATTGTTAAGTGCGGTGGAGAAGTTTAATTATTTGCAGTCCCTCTTGGAACGGGAGGCAGCAAAGACAATAGCAGGATTAGCATTAACAGAGGCTAATTATACTGTGGCTTGGGATATATTAAAGAAACGGTTTGGTAAGCCAGAGATCTTAATTAAAAGCCACCTCCGTGAACTTTTAGCTATACCTCCTGTTAATAATCCCAATAGTGTCAAGGAATTACGGCAGTTATATGATGAATTTGAAGTTAGAACTAGGTCCCTGGACAACTTGGGTGTAGGAATGGAAAGGTATGGTATAATGTTGGTTACTATACTAGAGTCTAAATTGCCTAGCTCAATTTTGCTTGAATTAAGTAGGGGACACTACAGAACATGTGTACATCCCCCTTCAGCAGATGTTAAGTCTTTTAGGCACAGAATTAGCAAGACGAGAGGGAATTGAGTTTGCACAGTTGGATGTTAAACAAGGGGACAAAGGCAGGCACAGCACCAAGGTTTCTACAAAAAGGAATAGCCCAGGTACAGTGTCAGCTCTAAATTAGGCCTGTTCAAAATCAACTTTTTCTTATTTTCATAGGTTTCTGTACATTTTCCCATGCTTTTTGACCTGAAAAAGCCGAAAATCACAACTATTTTGACCTAGATGTTGGGAAGCATTGCCGCATGGAGCTTTAAATTTTCTGCCTTGAAATCGGCCAAAGCGCCAATTCCGGGGTCCCTTGAATTATGTTTTGCACTTTAACTTTTGATCTAAACAAGATAGAGCAACAAATTAGGTATCAAATGAAAGAGCATAAAATTAATAAATAATAATAATAATAATAATAATAATAATAATAATAATTAATAATAATAATAATAATAATTATCTATCATTTTTCAGGAAACAACAGAAACTCAATCAGAATCTAGAAAACCATCTACAAGTTACAACTTCACAATGGCATTAAGCAAGGAGCTGAGGGAGCTCCGTGGGCGCACAGTTGATATCTCAGAACCTCCACGTACTGTCCACAGGCAGGTGTCAACTGGGCCATCTACCAGATCTCTCACTGAAACTTTCCTGGTTGGATACCCTTCAGCTTTTATCAGTGGTTCCCAGCTTCCCACCAACAGACAGGCGTTCCAGTATTTCCTTAATCTTCAGAATTTACCGGAAAATGCAGGGAGGCCCATGATTCAAGACCTTGCATATGAAACAGTTGAATCTATCATCCCATTCTGGCAGATGGCTAGGATCAAGACAATGACCAAGTACAACGCAATGAAGCTCTTCATGAAACTACATGAGAAACATCGTGCTCTGGTGAAAAGCAAAGGAAGAGCAAGTAACCCTGGAGGAAAAAGAGGAGCATTTGTGCTGGAATTAGACAGCCTGTTCGATATAGGAGCTCCAGATGCAATCCAGGAAATACAGAACAACAGACTGTTATCCAGAGAGAAGAAAGATGAGGATATCAGGTTCTACGAAGACCAAAAGACTGAGAGGAACGGTCATATGTCTGGTCATGACAAGATTTTTGAGACAAGATCCCTGCAGCAAGCAGCGAGGAATGAAAGACTGCAGCATAGACAAGAACAAGGAAAAACTAATTACTTTGAACGTTACAAAAAGTTTTAAGTTTTACTCCATTGCGATATTTAGCATGTACTTAACAATTACTGTCTTAACATGTTGTACTATTTTACAGCTGCAGCAGAACAAGAGGCAGTTGTTCATGTGGATGACATTACCTGGGGTGACTCAACTGACAACGACGCTAACACAGAGGACATGGATTACCATCAGCCTCGTCCTGGATGTTCTCACCATCAAGACACTGTGACTAGTGTGACTTTGACGTTTCCAAGGAAGGTCATGGAATGTGATGTCATCTGCAATACAGCTGATCGTCTTGGTTTATCAGACAATCAGTTACTGCCATGGTTTCTGCCACCTTGAAAGCTGGAGGGGCTGATCTGGATAACTTCGTCATCTCAACCTCAACAACACGTCGCAACAGAATGCTGTCGAGGTATAATATCAGCCAGAGTCACATGTCCAAGTTTTGTGAAAACCCCCCACAGTACGCTGCCTTACACTGGGATGGAAAGTTGCTCAAAGATGTCTTGGGCAGTGAACCTGGAAGTACCTCAGAGACTTTAGCTGTGCTAGTGTCTGGTCCACCTTCATACACTGAAGGAAAGTTATTGGGAGTACCTGTCATCGACAATTCTTCTGGCACAGCTCAGGCTGAGGCTTCAATGGATTTACTGGAGACATGGGAACTTACGGATAATGTTACTGCCCTTGTTTTTGACACTACATCCAGTAACAGTGGAGTTCACAGAGGAGCTGCCAAACTGCTAGAGAAAATGCTGAACAAAAAGGTGTTTTATCTGGCCTGTCGACATCACATCCTGGAAATCCTAGTAGGAGCAGTTTGGGAGAAGCTGTTTGGGAAGGTGAAGGGGCCAGATAATCCCTGGTTTGAGCATCTGAAGGATGTTTGGACGGACTTGTCCAAGGAAAACCCAAAGATGCTGGCTATCAACAGCAAATGGCTGAAGGAAAAGAAGAAGAACAGTGAAGAAATACTCCAAGACATTCTAACAGCAGAAAGGCTTCCAAGAGCCGACTACAGGGAAATGGCTGAACTGACAGTCATTGTTCTTGGAGGAACGCCTCCTTGAGGTATTCACTGGAGTCGACCAGGCGCCATTCATCAGGCCAGATGGATGGCCAGAAACCTGTACTCCATGAAAATGCTGATGTTTGCAGATCAACTTGAGTACGACGAAGACACTGTATCAAAGCTGGAAAGACTCAACACCTTCCTTGCGCTGTTCTACACTCCTGTATGGATGATGTCAATGTCTGCTGCAGATGCTCCCGTGAATGATCTAAGTCTAATCCAGGACATGTTGAAGTACAAGAAAACTGACCCAGAGCTTGCTGATGCAGTACTTAATAAGATGGAAAACCACAAATGGTACCTGACACAGGAAGTCGTGCCATTTGCCCTGTTCAGCAGTAGATTGAGTGACACGTTGAAGCACGACATTGCTGCCCAGTTACATGCCACTGAGAAGCCAGACAGCTTCAGAACAGGAAAGCCTCTATTCCAGAGAGTCACAGCTAAGACCACCCTGGTTGATCTCATTGGCCCAGAATCACATTTCCTGCTGGACACACTGAACATTGGATCCGAGTGGCTTCTGGAACCTGTCACGTCTTGGCCACAGAATGAGGACTACAGAAAAGCGTTGGACTATGTTAAGAATCTGAAAGCAGTGAATGACATTGCTGAACGTGGTGTCAAGATGATGAGCGACTTTGCAAATGTCATAACAACAGGTGCCAAGCAAAGGGACTATCTCCTTCAAGCTGTGGAGTTCAACAGACGCTGCTTTGACAGCTTCAAGAAACAAACTCTCAACAACTGACTGTGTAAATGTCATTATGAAATTAATCATCATGTAATGCTTTCACTTCTTGATCGATTAGACTTGTGACAAAATGTTAATCTCAAATTTGTGTCATGAATAAGGCGCCTTGTCTGCCTTGAGTGTGAGAAAACGAATTTTGTGATATTTCTGAAATCTTTGTATGTACCAATGTGCTATTTCTTGTTCCAAGACTATCATAATTGTATAAGTTAGAAAGAGGATTAAAAACACTTTAATTTGGTGTCTATGTTGTTGCTCTATCTTGTTTAGATAAAAAGTTATAGTGCAAAACATGATTCAAGGGACCCCGGAACTGGTGCTTTTGGCCGATTTCAAGGCAGAAAACCTAAAGCTCCATGCGGCAATGCTTCCCAACAACCTAGGTCAAAATGGTTGTGATTTTCGGCCTTTTCAGGTCAAAAAGCATGGGACAAAGTACAGAAACCTATGAAAATAAGAAAAAGTTGATTTTTGAACAGGGCTACTCTACATGCATCTTCTGAGAATAAATTAAAGGGAATCAAGGAATGCATATTTTGCGAAGGCAACCACAAGTCATATAAATGTGAGGTGGCTGAGGCTTTACCTTTTGAGGAGAGAAAGGACAGGGTAACTAAGTCCACAGCATGTTTTAAATGTTTTTTGAAAGGTCACAGAGCAAGGTTTTGTAAGTTTAAAATTTTATGCAAAAAATGTCATGGCAGGCATCAGCCATTATTGTGTGAAAACACTCCTAGTAGGCCTACCCCAGAAGTAGAGACATCAGTGACACATGCCACTGCTATGAAAGGGAGTAAAAGTAAAGGGGATTATTGCAAACAACTGCAGCCTTATTAATTGGGAATGATGGAGAAGCTACTGTAAGAGTGTTGTTTGATAGTGGTAGCCAGTGTAGCTTTATTAAGACCAGAATTTCCAGAAAATGAAGTTTAAAGAACTTAAGAGGGAAAATTTAAGAATTTCTGGGTTTGGGGGTTCCATTCAAAACCGAACCAAATTTAAGAAGGTAGAAGTTCTGGTTAAGGGGTTTACCGCAAAGTCCCACTATCAAGGTCCAAGCTGTAGAGATTGAGGAACTTTGTGCTCCAGTCACTACTTGTTTAGATATGGCATGTGTCCAAGAATTGCAAGTTAAAGGAATTAATTTGGGCAATAATAAGTTTGAAGGAACAGAAGATATTAGTCTTTTGATTGGAGCTGACTATTATTGGGACTTCATCACTGGTAATATTGTCCGCACATCTCGAGGCCCGTTAGCTATTGAAAGTAAGCTAGGCTGGATGCTACATGGTAGCTATTGCAATGAAATGGAAGTTAAGGCTCTTTTTGTTAAGATTGAGGAGAACAGCCATGGTTTGGAAAGGCATTTGAAAGCGTTTTGGGAACTTGTATCCATTGGCATAAAGGACAAACAGGCAAGTACAGTGAACAATGATGTTTTAGAGCAATTTGAAAAAGGGATTGGGTTTAGAGATGGTTGCTATGAAATTGGCCTCCCTTGGAAGGATTCGTGCAAACCCAGTTCAAACCTTCAGCTAGCTAATCGGAGGTTGAAGACTTCATTGTACAGGCTTAGAAAAAATGAGGAGGAGTTAATTGAATACAATGAGGCCATCCTAAGCTATGTAAGGGAGGGCTATGCTGAAAGGGTGCAAGGTGAGCTGGTGAGCCAGGAGGCACATTATCTGCCACACCATGCAGTGGTACGGCGAGACAAAACTACCACTAAACTGAGGGTAGTTTTTGATGGCTCAGCCAAGGACAAAGGTGGTGTGTCTTTGAATGACTGTTTGGATGCTGGGCCAAATTCAAATGCAGATTTATTTTCCTTGTTACTGAGATTCAGGTTTGGTAGAGTAGCATTGACTGCAGATGTGAAGCAAGCCTGTTTGCGGATAAAGTTAAAACCAGAGGACAGAGATGCAGTAAGGTATTTGTGGTGGATACGAAAGACTTGTTGGAAAATGAACCTAAGGTTCAAGCATATAGAATGAAGTCAGTGTTGTTTGGCCTCAGCTCTAGTCCATTTCTGTTGGCAGCTACTATGCAGTACCATTTTAAGAAATATTCTGAAGTCTATCCTAACACTATTGAACACATAAGGAAAAATTTTTATGTTGATGATTTGCTGTGTTCCGTGGATAATACAGAAATGGCTAAACAGATATTCATGGTGGCTAGAGCTATAATGAGGGAGGCTGGCATGGAGCTTAGAAAATGGCAGACCAATCATTCTCAATTACAAGAGTTTATGAGTCAGTCCTGTGTAGTACCTGATGCAGCAGAAAGTATTGAGGATTCTGGTATTAAGGAGTTGTGGGCAATAGATGCAAAAGTGCTAGGCATTGTTTGGCAGCAAGGAGAGGATTTGTTTACCTTCAATGGGAAATCTTTAGTAGAGCTGGCTGAGAATGAGATAAGGTGGACAAAACGTACAGCTCTTAGTTTGGCTTCAAAGGTCTTTGATCCTCTTGGATTCCTGGCTCCATTTGTGATAAAGTCAAAAATTTGGTTTCAGAGCCTCTGGGAAATTAGACTTGGTTGGGACCAAGAGTTATCTGATCATATGGTGGTAAGGTGGAAATATTGGTTCAAAGAATTGGCACATCTTGGAGACATTGAAATCCAAAAATGGTACTTTGGAGAGTTGAACAATAGTCCAGACAATTTGGAGCTGCACATCTTTTGTGATGCAAGTGAGGAAGCCTATGCAATTTGTATTTATGTAAGAGGCACATTGCAAGAGGAAGTAAGTTGTAGGTTGGTTGCTGCAAAGAGCAGAGTAGCACCTTTGAAAAGGTTTTCTGTTCCAAGGTTGGAATTGATGGGTGCAGTTATTGCTAGTCGGCTTGCAGTTACAGTGCAAAAGTCTTTGGCTCTCTATGAAATTCCAAACTATTATTGGACAGACTCCACTATAGTTTGGCACTGGTTAAGAAGCCAGGCAAGGAAATGGAAACCATTTGTTGCCAATAGGGTGGAGGAAATTCAAGCGCACACAGATCCCAAGCAATGGAAGCATTGTCCAGGCACCCAAACCCCGCTAATTTACCAACACGAGGAATTTCAGTGAAAGATCTTGCACAGTCAAGTTTGTGGTGGAATGGGCCAGAGTGGCTAAAACTTTGAAGTGAAAACTGGCCGTCTAATCAGCCTATTGTAGGAGAATGCCAGGCTGAAGAAGCATGGGTGAGTGAGGTGAGAAAATGCACTGTGAACAGTTGTCAAGTTAGGCACCAGGACCCCATATTGAGGCTTGAGGACATTAGCAATCTGAAAAGGTTGTTAAGAGTGACAGCATGGGTATATAGATTTACCAACAATATTAAGGGAGAAACAAGAAGGGAAGGAATTCTGAACAGTAATGAGATTCAGCAAGCCAGGAAATACTGGGTGGTATATGTGCAGAAGGAAAAATTTGGTGAAGAGAGAGAATTGCTCACCAGCCGTCCATTACAGGTTCTACATTCTACTCTCAAGGGTTTGGATGTGTTTTTGGATCAGGATTTATTGAGAGTAGGAGGTAGACTACAGTTTTCTGGGCTTCCAGAGGAGAAAAGACATCCAATTTTGCTACCTTCTGGGGGACACTTTGTGGACCTTTTGATCCTGATACTCATCATAAGCTGTTACATGCTGGAGTTAGAGAAGTGATAATAGAGATCAGACAACAGTTTTGGATTCTCAAAATTAGACAAGTGGTAAAAAAGGTCTTGCATAAATGTGTGGTTTGCAAGCGTTGGAGTGCAAAGCCTTATTATGAAAAGGTGGCTCTACTTCCAAGAGAACGGTGTGTCTATACTGCCCCATTTGATGTAGTGGGAGTAGACTTCGCAGGTCCAGTCTATGTGTATGAGCAAGGGGAGTCTAACAAAGGTTATATATGCCTTTTCACATGTGCTACCACCAGAGCAATCCATTTGGAGTTGGTAAGCAACTTAAGTAGTGATGTATTTCTTTTGGCCTTTAAAAGGTTTGTGAACAGAAGGGGTTTCCCAAATAAAATCATATTGGATAATGCAAAAACCTTCAAAAAGGCTGGAAAGGAACTCCAAGAAGTTTGGTCCTTGTTAAAAGAGGAAGGATTCCAATCCTACCTTTCACACCAAGGGGTACAGTGGAAGTTTATTGCTGAAAGAGCACCATGGTGGGGAGGATTTTGGGAAAGGCTAGTGAGAAGTGTAAAGTGTCCATTAAAGAAACTTTTAGCTAATTCTCATTTGAGCAAAGAAGAATTCTGCACTGTTTTATGTGAAGTAGAAGCAATGGTGAACAGTAGGCCTATCACTTTTGTTTATAACAGTATGCAGGATGCAGAGCCATTGACACCAAATCATTTTCTTTGTGGTAAACGATTAACATCAAGCCCCAGTGTGCCAGAAGACTTGCAGCCTATCCAGAGTACTCAAGGAGAGTTAACCAGACGGTTCAGGTACCTTGAAGAGCTACAAGATCAGTTATGGAAGAGGTGGCAGATGGAATACTTGCCAGAACTCAATTATTACCCATCAGGCAAGGTAAAGGGCTCCAATGCAAATTGTATCAATGTGGGAGAAGTGGTAATGATTGGGGATGAAAGACCAAGGCAATACTGGAAGCTTGGCATAATTGAAGAGTTGTTTGTTGGCAAAGACAATTTAGTTAGGTCTGCACTGGTAAAGACTTCAGGAGGAAAGTTAAAGAGACCTATACAAAAACTCTATGCTTTAGAAATCAGCAAAAACACAAATAGTCAAGATGAAACATTTGAGTTACAGCCTCATGGAGAAGGCTTGGCTAACCTTGCAGAAGGTAATAACAACAATGCCTCTTCGGTGGGGAGTATTAGAAAATCTAGAAGAGGAAGAACCATTATTGTCCCAAGGCGATATGATGACTAAGCTGATTGATGCAGCATTGCTTGTATATATTAAGTTAAGGTGTATATATATCCATCTCATAATTGTAAGGTTAGTGAAAAATTCACTTAATTTAGAGCTAGCATTTTTGGGCTCTTGTGGCATCATTGTTTGGGCACTCTTGTGGCATCATTTTTTGGGGCACTGCGCGTCTTTTCTACTCGTTTGTGGAATGCCGTACTTACAGGGTGTGGTCTTATAGAGAGCTCTCTTGCAATTCAGTTTGGTTGTTTAGATACAAGATTGTTGCATCGTGCAATAGTGCAGATTGTGTTGTTGTTGCAAGGTTTAGAAAGAAGACCATAAATAGTGCCCCTTTTGTTTTTATCTTAAATTCATGCAACTGAGGCCTAAGGTAGGCCCACATCGAGTCAGCAACCCTGAGGTAGGACCTAATAGGACCTCAAGTCCGTAAGTTTTTAATTTTAGCTTAACTTGGGCTGTAGGTTGAACTGGCCCTTCAGAGCTTGGCCGTTCACGGCTCAGCTGGGATTTTGAACCCAATAAATAAATAATTAACACATAGCACTTATACAAGAAACAAAACTACAACGCACACACAAAACACCCACCATCCCTGACTTCACAGCGATCCGTCATGATCGTACTGGGGGTCATGGAGGTGGACTCATCACTTACATACGTAAAAGCATTAGCTACACTGATGCCACCTAAAACATTACAAACACAATCCAAGCAGATAACACGATAGAAATACAGGCAGTTCACATTAAAACACGCGCAAAACACAACACCACACTAATCAACATTTACATCCCACCAGATAGTTCACCTCAGGTACCAGCCAATTACAATCCACAGTTACACAATCTGGCCTCTCTCACTAACGTCATCTTAGGAGGAGACTTCAACGCTAAAGACAATAGTTGGTACCTGCACAACGAAAACAACACCAGAAGCGCCAACAGAGCCACACAACTAAACAGCCTCTTCATTCTTAACAACACAGAAGAACATACACACATATCACATCAAGCAGGATATTCAAACTCCTCCCCAGACATAACGTTCTGTTCCCCCTCACTAGCAACACATACACACTGGAGAACAGAAAAACAATTGTCATCAGACCACCTGCCCATCATCATTACAACACGTTCCACACTCTGCCCCAACAGCCTTAGGCACACTTACAGAAATTACAAGAAAGCTGATTGGGAACAGTTCAAAATACAGACTGAGGAACAATTCACCACATTAAACAGCACACCCATCATAAACATCAATACAACACTCAAGACATTTAATCAGATCATCAATAATGCAAACAAATACATACCCAAGGGAAACATTAGGAAATACAACCCAAATTACACTAGAGAAATAGCCTACCTCATAAGGCAACGTAACAATCTCAAACATAACACACAAACACCACACACACAGAAGCCATAAAATAACAGATACCAGCTCAACACAGAAATAAACAACAAACTTTAAAAAAAAAGAAACATTTAGGGAATTCATAACAACACTAAACCATTCCACAGATACATCCAGGCTATACAAGACTATAAACAGCATTACCCACTCTAACAGCGGCATTCACACCTCACACGCGGCTATCTGTCGCAGCCAAAATAATATCCCAACATATCTACAACAAGCTAACATTCTAGTTAATCACTACGCAAAGATAAGTCACTTAAACAGAGACAACAACCAGAAACACGCAGACAGACAAACAGCCAAACACAAGAAAACCTACAGACTCGACACGACCATTACACCCTTCAACACAGACCAGACCACCAACATCATCAAAAACATTAAAAATTCGAAGGCTACTGGACCAGACAACATATCTAACATACACCTTAAACACTTGGGCCCACAAGGAATATTAGCTCTCACAAATATCAGCACATATTCATATCACACTGTATTATTCCTGACATATGGAAACAAGGTAAAATTATTACACTACTCAACCAAATAAAATTCCAATAGAACTGGCTTCCTATAGACCCATTACTTTACTATGCACACCTTCCAAAGTAACAGAAAGACTAATCTTACAAATCATCAACCCACATATACCACTATCGCCTACTCAACATGGATTCAGACCTCACCACTCAACCACTACATTACTCACTAACCTCACGCAGCACATCATGGATGGTATCAACTCCAGACGACCAGCTCAACGTACATTATTAGCAACAATAGACATTAGTAAAGCATTTGATGCTATCCCGCTTCCCTCTCATAAACAAAATACTCAACACAAACCTGCACAATAACACCAAAAGGTGGCTGAGTAACTATATTTCAGGGAGATACATGTCACATTTAATGGCAAGTCATCCAAAAACATACTTTTTCCGAACGGGGTCCCTGAAGGCTCTGTTCTCTCACCAACACTGTTCAACTTATACATGCATGACATTCCAACACCCATAGATAACAAGTTTACCTTATCATCATATGCAGATGACATCACTCTAACATCCACCCACAACAACATCCACACCGCTACAAATAACCTACAAACATTAGGAAAATAGGAAAATAGGAAATACAACCCAAATTACACTAGAGAAATAGCCCACCTTATAAGGGAACGTAACAACCTCAAATATCACACAAACCCCACACACAGAAGCCATAAAACAGCAGATACAACAGCTCAACACAGAAATAAACAACAAACTCAAAGAAAAACAAACAGAAACATTCAGGGAATTCATAACAACATTAAACCAATCCACAGATAAATCCAGGCTATACAAGACTATAAACGGCATTACCCACTCTAACAGCGGCATTCACATCTCACACGCGGCTATCTGTCGCAGCCAAAATAATATCCCAACATACACACAACAAGCTAACATTCTAGTTAATCACTACGCAAAGATAAGTCACTTAAACAGAGACAACAACCAGAAACATGCAGGCAGACAAACAGCCAGACACAAGAAAACCTACAGACTCGACACAACCATTACACCTTCAATACAGACCAGACCACCAAGATCATCAAAAACATTAAGAATTCGAAGGTTACTGGACCAGACAACATATCTAACATACACCTTAAACACTTGGGCCCACAAGGAATACTAGCTCTCACAATATCAGCACATATTCATACCAACACTGTATTATTCCTGACATATGGAGACAAGGTAAAATTATTACACTACTCAAACCAAACAAAAATCCAATAGAACCAGCTTCCTATAGACCCATTACTTTACTATGCACACCTTCCAAAGTAACAGAGACTAATCTTACAGATCACCAACCCACACATTCCACTATCGCCTACTCAACATGGATTCAGACCTCACCACTCAACCACGACATTACTCACTAACCTCACGCAGCACATCATGGATGGCATCAACTCCAGACGACCAGCTCAACGTACACTATTAGCAACAATAGACATTAGTAAAGCATTTGATGCTATCCCACGCTTCCCTCTCATAAACAAAATACTCAACACAAACCTGCACAATAACACCAAAAGGTGGCTGAGCAACTATCTTTCAGGAAGATACTCACATGTCACATTTAATGGCAAGTCATCCAAAAACAAGCTTTTTTCCGACGGGGTCCCTCAAGGCTCTGTTCTCTCACCAACACTCTTCAACTTATACATGCATGACATTCCAACACCCATAGATAACAGGCTTACATTATCATCATATGCAGATGACATCACTCTAACATCCACCCACAACAACATTGACACCGCTACAAATAACCTACAAACATACATAAACAGTATACAAGACTGGCTCACGCACAATAGACTCAAAGTAGCACCCACAAAATCAACCATCACCTTGCTTACAAGCAACACAAAAGACACCAGGTAATTCCACAGCTTACACTAACAACATCAACATTCCACACACACTCACAGGACCAAAATACTTGGGGTCACATACAACACATCATTATCTTTTGCAAACCACATTCAGATATTAAAAACAATGTACGTCAAGACTTAACCGCTTAGGGTACTAAGAGGCACAACTTTAAACACCAGCAGGAAACAACATCACTCATATACAACAATATATTCGCTCAGTTATGGACTATGCTAGCCCTTGCTGGGCACCCATTATCTCAAACACACACATAAACACCTTACAGACAATACAAAACAACGCACTTCGTATCATTACAGGATGCACTCAAACAACACCAATAGAACACCTGCACACAGAAACAAAAATACTGAAAGTTAGGGAATATTTAGACATGAGGGGAACACAATTCATGGCAGCAGCGACAACTAACCCACAACACCCTTGCCACTACATGTACAATCACGCACCGACACCTCGCACCATTAAGGTAACACCAGAGAGACATTATAACCAAATACTCCATTCCATACCACGCCCCACAGACATCACACAGTACAGAAAACACATACACACACACCTAACCCACAAAGCACTGACACGACTCGGTCCGAATGCGGTCCTAGGTGCGAAGCCGCCACCCATTAACAGGTCAGAGATCAGCCTGAGCAGATCGGATCGAGTTAACTTAGCACGATTCCGATGTGGACATCACCCCAACTTACTAACATATAAACACAGACTAGACAACTCCATAGACGACACCTGCCACCTGTGCCACGACACACCACAAACAATTGAACACATTATGACAAACTGTACCGCTCTAGCACAACAACTAACACAACACAACATCACTAGTGCGCTGAACCTCTGGTCCACTCCGAAGAGGGCGATCGGTTACCTGCGTGCCGCCGGCTTGCTCGATCAGGGTGGGCTGATCGGCTAAACAACAACAACAACAACCTACAAACATACATAAACAGTATACAAGACTGGCTCACACACAATAGACTCAAAGTAGCGCCCACAAAATCGACCATCACCTTGCTTACAAGCAACACAAAAGAACACCAGATAACTCCACAGCTTACACTAAACAACACCAACATTCCATACACTCAGAGGACCAAAATACTTGGGGTCACATACAACACATCATTATCTTTTGCAAACCACATTCAGGACATTAAAAACAAATGTACGTCAAGACTTAACACGCTTAGGGTACTAACGGACACAAATTTTGGACACCAACAGGAAACAACATCACTCATATACAAACAATATATTCGCTCAGTTATGGACTATGCTAGCCCATGCTGAGCACCCATTATCTCAAACACACACATAAACACCTTACGGACAATACAAAACAACGCAGTTCGTATCATTACAGGATGCACTCAAACAACACCAATAGAACATCTGCACACAGAAACAAAAATACTGAAAGTTAGGGAATATTTAGACATGAGGGGAACACAATTCATGGCAGCAGCGACAACTAACCCACAACACCCTTGCCACTACATGTACAATCATGCACCGACACCTCGCATCATTAAGGTAACACCAGAGAGACATTATAACCAAATACTCCGTTCCCTACCACGCCTCACAGACATCACACAGTACAGAAAACACACACACACACACCTAACCCACAAAGCACTGACACGACTCGGTCTGAATGGGGTCCTAGGTGTGAAGCTGCCACCCATTGACAGGTCAGAGACCAGCCTGGGCAGGTCGGATCGAATTAACTTAGCACGATTCCGATGTGGACATCACCCCCAACTTACAGACATATAAACACAGGCTAGACAATTTCACAGTCGACACCTGCCACCTGTGCCAGGACACACCACAAACACTTGAACACATTGTGACAGACTGTACCGCACTAGCACAACAACGAACATAACACAACATCACTAGTGCGCTGAACCTCTGGTCCACTCTGGAGAGGGCGATCGGTTATCTGCGTGCCGCCGGCTTGCTCGATCAAGGTGGGCTGATCGGCTAACCAACAACAACAACAATTTAACACTTATGTGCCACATTTCAAGTGAAACTCTTGTTGAATATATGAAGAATATCTAATTTAAATTAGGTGATGGTAAAATAAACTGATTAGATTTTTTTAAATAAAACAGCGTTCACTGGATACAAAACAAATGTACAAATTTCTGTTGCGTTTACGGTGGACGACGGTTACAGTAAACATGCTTATATTAAACCAACGGGTATAGTAAATAGAGCTCGGGTAACGTTTCACAGACATAGCAAAATCTCACGGTTATAATAAACACAACTACGTGTATAGTAAACTTACTTGAAGCGAGAAAACTACTACGCATGGAGAGTTGACTAGTTGACTGATGAGGACCTGATTACCGAGACGATGTTTGCCAAATCAGCCAAAGTTCAGCGATTAGAGGATGATGATATTGACGACAATTTCGAACCACCATCTGACAATGAAGTATTGAAAGCTCTGGATACTTTTCGTCGGTTTTCTGCAGTCGAAGGTCTGGAAAACCTTCGAATACCGGAGGCACAATCATTTATTGACCGGAAACTTGAATCCAACCGCAAGCAAACAATAATTAAAGATTTCTTTAATAAAAATCTTAGGAATTAAAGTTTTTACTGTAATCCATATCCAATAAATATGTACTGTATATTAGGGTGTGTCAATTTTGGGGGTGAAATGACTAATTGAAAATCATGTGATTTGGTAGCAATTTAATGTAATCATTTGGCATACAAAATAATATCCTTGCTTCAAAAACAATAAAAAATAACTCCTACCTACATCAATTTTAATTCAAAAATTCCATTTTTCCGTAAATTCGTAACAAAATAACAAATGTGCGCAAACATCCTATCAACATTTAAAGTGGCAATAAGATATCATTCAGAGTCTTTATTTGAAAGTAACCAATGCAGTCATGTCCTTTTTGCTGTGGTTCCTTGATATCAGCATTCGGCTTGCTACTTGCGCTTTCATGTAGCCTTCTCGCCTCTCGTGACTGTAAACTTGACTAGCTGCTTCTGTGACCATTTTCACACATCTCTCCACACTCTGAGTGTGAGAAGGCCACTTTGGCACTTGCATTGGAGCCTCTTTAAGTTGTGTTAAATCTTTGTTTGTTATACATGTTGTCAGTGGTGGCTCCAAAACGTCCGAACTCAAGTTAACTAATTCTGACAATTTCGTGGCATTGACGTTTATCGGAGGTACCTTCCTTGTCTGAACAGAGCAGTCTCCCAGCTGGTCATCATCTAGTGATGTTCCTCTAAGCTTTAGAATGATTTCCACAGCCTCAGTTCACTCTTTGGTACATTGGCTGCAGAGTATTGCTTGCAAAACTGCCTCTGGCCTAGCATACCAAGCGGACCTTTTCAACACAGGTAACACGATGTCCACCACTACTTTCCTTTGGGTTCTCAGCAGCTGTAATTGAAACAAGATGTGGTTGGGCCCCTCCATCCACATTGGATTAAGTTTTACATTGAACCAGTGAGGAAGATAAAACCCAATAATAAATTCAACAATCAACATCAAATTCTGTAGCATTTTGCCCTTCAGTGCATGTTTGGAAACCCAAATCCTGCAGAAACAGGTAACACGATGTCCACCACTACTTTCCTTTGGGTTCTCAGTAGCTGTAATTGAAACAAGATGTGGTTGGGCCCCTCCATCCACATTGGATTAAGTTTTACATTGAACCAGTGAGGAAGATAAAACCCAATAATAAATTCAACAATCAACATCAAATTCTGTAGCATTTTGCCCTTCAGTGCATGTTTGGAAACCCAAATCCTGCAGAAACGAATCGCTGTAGTTAACCAACGACTGTGACTTACGGGTCCAATTTCCAAGAGAGCCAGATTTTGAGGCAACTCTCCTGATCTGATTGCTTGAACAATACGATAAGCGTAAGATTGATCCGTGCTGAGGTCTTTGATAACTTCTTCAGACAACACTGGAAGGGGAGAGCCTACTTCGACCTTTGGAAATTTTGTATTTATTTCTAATTCCGTTGCTTCATCTAGCATGTTGCCAAGGGGGCCTGACCACTTGTTGTTGCTCTTTGTAGGACCATCAAGTTCCTGGATGAGACGACGAAGAGGTAGTTCCCCTGTGTGCAAATCACATACAATCCAAACAAGCCTTCTTCCAAGTTTTTTCTCTAAATGCGTCATAACACCGCCCTGCAGTTGAGTCTCCACCAACGGCCTGCAGTGAACTGTCAAGTCTTCTTTCTTGAAGCCAACATATTATTTGATCAGCAATTGGCTCTGCATGTTTCTTGCCTTCTACTTCTGCTTCAGGAACAAAGTGAAACAAATAGCGGCCACCAGGTTCGGAACACACGGAGTAGTGTTCTTCTTTGATGAGACCGGGAAACTTTCTGTCCATTCCCTCTACCTCTAGGAGAACTTTTGTGTCATCTCTTCTTCCATCAAACAAAAGGCAAGAGAGACCTTCCTCCTTCAAATCTTTTTCATGCTGATCAGATATTTCCTTCATTATTTTTTCTTGTGCTCTTCTTATCTTATTATGATCTATCACTAAGGATGTATCCTCTTGGCTGGTGAGGCCTGCATCTATCCAAGCGGCAGTGGCAATCTCTGCAGTCTCTCGTAGCCAGGGCCGTAACTAGGGTTTAGAAATTAGTGAGGTCCAGATTTTTTTCGAGCGCGGCGGGACGAGCAAAATTCAGACCAAAATGACATCTACAAACACAACCCAAGCTATACACTAAACACAAAACACAAAACGCTCGACGCTCCCTCTTTTCAAAAGAAAAGCGGTAATATGCGTTTCATACACGGAGAACGGTTCAGTCTCTCTTTTTTTTTTCAGGAAATAATTACCGAGGTCCGGACCTCGGTGACTTCATAGGTAGTTACGGCCATGCTCGTAGCCCCGTATGGTGGCGAATACTGGCAAGGGCAATGTTTGAGATGTCTTTAGTGTTGTATTTCATTCTCTTCGGCGAAGGTTCAGATGGTATTTTGGAGCTATCATCTGATGTTGCTTCTTTCTGTTCATCTGAAGAGCTTTCAAAGAAGTGAGAAACCTCTTGATAGAGCTCATCATCTCTTTGGGTGGCTTCTTCACTCTTCTTTTTCTTCCTTTCTTCCCTCTCTCGGATTTTCTCTCTTTCCTTAGCAATAACAATCTGTTTTTTGGTTTCTGAATAATCTTCCGAACCAATCTGCATACTTCCTTGGCCTCCTGCCTTTGTTCTCTGCGCCTTTATGAAAGCCAGCTCCAAAACAGGGATCTTCTCACGAGGACAGCGACAATCAATGTGAGGGTGAGGTTCTCTTCTGCATGAGGGAGAACAATTGGCTTCAGAACACAACTCTATGGTACACTGGCAGTTAAAAATGTCAAGAAGAGTATCAAGTGTGTGCAGAAATTTATTTTTCTTTGCTAGTTTTCCTTTACCAAGTGATGTCTCAACTGCTTTGTGCCACAGCTTTGTTAATTTTAGCTCAATAGTTCTATACTGATTGAGTACAGGTGGTTTGAATAACACATTAGCTTTTTTCCACTGATGCAGAAGAGGGGGAATCATGTCCCTTATGAGCTCTTTCTCTGTGTAGTTCCTTCTATCCTTTGTATTTTGTTCACGAAGGAGTAACCCTAGTCTCATCATGTCTCGCACTGTTGGTAGTTCTGATACGGGAAGCTCCTTTCCTGTACCGACTAACAGGCTCAAGTGGCATAACGACTGACCTCTTGTCTTCAATTTTGGCATCTTAGGAATATCTGAAAAGAAAGAAAAACATTTAAGTATTTTATATCAATTACGATGTTTCAAAGTTTAGTCATTCGATGTTCTAAAATTCCATAAAAAAATATTTCATGGGATTACAACATAATTAGACAGAAGAATATGATGATAATAAATAATTGTAATAATCAATAATCCATACTTACAGTTAAACTGTAGTATTCGTCTAGTTCTAGTAGAATAACTATGAAGTAGGTGTAAGAGTCCGGTTTTATTTATTTAGACCTTTACAAGTTTACGTAGATAATTAACTATATGCCAGGGTCACCAGCGCCCAAGTACTAGATTGGCATCCGGCACTGCGGCGCAAAGTTAATTTTAATAAAAGAAGGGAAGGACTGATTATTAAATCAATATGAATTTTTATATTTTATTGACAACAATTAATAAGTATATGCAAAGGGGATTTTTACCCGTAACAACTTTGATGGACTTATAATGGCGAGATTAAATAATGGCCTGTTTGGCTAATATATAACAGTCTGCAAATAATACTGATTATAATAATAAATATGCAATACAAATAATAGTAATAATAGTAGTAATAATAGTAGTAATAATAACAATAATAACTAAAAGATAATAATAACAAAGATAATAGCCACAATGACAACCTTGTCTGCAAAGAGATAGACAAGAATACTGTAAGTGATATTTCAGAGAAAAAGAATAATAAAAATGGCAATAATTAATAATTAAAATACATATAGGTTATATAGGCCCCAGTAACCTGTGGATGATAAATTACAGTTAATTCTGGTTATGGGATTGTGTTAAGTTGAATGGGAAGACTAAAGGAAATATGTAGGCTACAAATGATTAGTAGGCCATCTGCTAAGAAAATAACGTGAAACATAATAGGCTTATAAAGTAAAATATACTATGAAATTTAATAGGCAGGCCTTTGCCTCTTCAACATATTGAGCTGAGGTTAATCTAAAACAAAGACTATGGTAGGCCTCAGTTAGGCTAGTTACAATTTGGCTTTAGCCTAGACCTAACTTAGCCTAAGTAATTTATTATATGAATCTTACATTACTATTTGTAGTATGAATCTTAGTACTAATTGCAAACGGTATAAGGCGTTAGTATCTGCAGTATGCGGTATTGCATACAGATATGAAATAGTAAAGAATAAATATTATAAATACAAAACATACCACAAAGGAACTTTGCTTGCTGGCGGGGTGATTTCGAATATAATGTGTAAAGTGGCGTCCTTTGTGTTGTCGTTGCACACAAGTTTTGTTTTTACTTAATAATTTTACCAACGAGCCAAAATAATCCTTAAAAGCCCATTCATGTCTAGTCACACCACACTGAATTCTTAAGAATTAAATTTGATCACTGGACATATTTAACTTGTATTTATTTATTTATTTATTTATATTTAAATATTTCACTCATGCCAATTTGTGGCAGTTTTCACTAATAAAGAATACTCTTGTGGTGCAAGGCACTACAAGTACTGCCCCCCAAAAACATGGTTGTCAGGGGTAAAAAAAACACTTAAATGTCAAAACGCACTGGCTTACGAATGACTCTTCCAGAACGAGTCATTGTTTGCTTTTGGATGGCAATATCCTGCAGCACTGGTTCTGAAGGCATGGATGGTGCTACAGGTGCAGTAGGGACATTGGGGGAAGGGGATTCTTGGTGCCTGTGCGATGGAGCCACTGGCTGGTTCAAAGACAGTTGGTTGCGATAATGAAGGAGAATTGGAAGAGGGATGATAGATTGTTGTACCCTCGGATGAGGTGGTGGTACATAGGATTTAGGAAGGGTAGATTGCTGTACCTGTATATGAGATGAAGGTACAGAAGATTGAGGAGGGATAGGTTGCTGTACCTGTATTTGAGGTGGAGGTACAGAAGATTGAGTAGGGATAGGTTGCTGTACCTGTATTTGAGGTGGAGGTACAGAAGATTGAGTAGGGATAGGTTGCTGTACCTGTATTTGAGGTGGAGGTACAGAAGATTGAGGGAGGATAGGATCTTTTGTTGGAGAAAAATCAAGGTATGCTGGTTTCAAGCGGTCCACAGAAACAGTTTCACGCTTGCCCACCTTGTCAATGATGAAAGTTTTGGGTTTACGGTCTAGCACAAGGAAGGGACCATCATAGGGGCAGTGAAGAGGGTAGCGGTGAGCATCATGTCTCAAGAAAACATGTGTGCAAGTTTGTAAATCAGGGAAACGAAGGTAGTTTGTGAAGTGGAAGTTCTAGGTGCTGTGGGACGAATTTGCTTCATAACAGAGCGTAATGTCTTAACATACGAAGCAGGATCACATGCGGGGTTAATGGGTGTAGGTGTGAAAAATTCTCCGGGTAACCGGAGTGTGGTACCGTAAACTAATTCTGCTGCAGAGCATGCAAGATCAGTCTTCAGAGCAGTACGAATTCCGAGTAGGATTAGGGGTAGCCTGTCCACCCATGTAGTAGATGGATCAGTGGCTCGCAAGGAACTTTAAGTTGACGATGGAAGCGTTCTATCACCCCATTGGATTGCGGGTGATAGCTTGTTGTTCTGATGCGCTCAGTCCCAAGAAGGAGCACGAGTTCCTTCCATAAGGCCGATTCAAACTGGGCACCTCTGTCTGTGCAAATGGTTGCAGGTATTCCAAAACGGGAAACCCAACATGAAACAAAGGCGTGAGCTACTGCAGAAGCAGTACAAGAAGTCAAAGGAACAGCTTCTGGCCATCTTGTGAGCCTATCAATGACAGTGAGAAGATAGGTATAACCTCGAGAGAATAGAGGGGGCCGACTATGTCTAGGTGTATGGCCTCAAAACGAGCCTTTGGCAAAGGAAAGGTACCAATTTCTGACTTTGTGTGTCGGTGAACTTTGGCACGCTGACATTGAAGGCAAGATCGAGTCCAATTGCGGATATCTTTGTGCATACTTGGCCATACAAACCTAGCTGCAATTAATTTTTGGGTGGCCTTAATTCCCGGTGAGAAAGGGAATGGAGTTTAGCAAAAACAGCTCTTCGCAGCCCTTGTGGGACCAATGGTCGAATATGCTCAGTCGAGACGTCACATAAAATTAGTAAGTCTGACTTGGGTTCAACTGGTAAAGAGCGGACTTGCAATGAAGTGGGTGAATTAATAAGAGTTTGGAGGTCTGTATCCGTGGACTGAGCCTTAGCCATTTCTGAAAGGTTGATGTGAGAGTGTCCAGGGTCAGAAATTGCTGAGATGCGAGACAGCGCATCCGGCACAACATTCAAAGAACCTGAAATGTGTCGAATGTCTGAAGTAATTGAAGAATAAAATCAAGGTATCTTCGCTCATTAGGAGCATGAGAGTCTGATTGAGAATGGAGAGCAAATATTAACGGACGATGATCCGTAAAAATGCTAAAGTCACGTCCTTCCAGGAATGACCTGAAATGACGGATGGAGAGGTATATCGCCAGCAACTCTCGACCGAAAGTGCTGTACCTCATTTGTGAAGGTGGAGCTTGCGTGAAAAGAATGCGAGAGGTTCCCAAACGCCTGAAACAAGCTGCTGGAGCACTCCTGACACGGCAACGTCAGAGGCATCAGTGGCTAAGTTCAGAGGAGCGTCTGGTTGAGGGTGAACAAGGCATGTAGCTCGTGCTATAGCCTCTTTTGCTTGTGAAAAAGCGTTGGTAGCTTCGGGGTTCCACAGAACTGCAGTGGATCTGCCCCTTTTTGATTGGCGAAGAAGAGAGGTTATGGGTGCAAGAATGTTTGCACACTGAGGAATGAAGCGATGGTAGAAGTTTACCATCCCTAAAAAGCGGCGAAGTTGCTTTTGAGTTTGCGGTTGTGGGAAAGACCTTATGACAGATACTTTATTTTCGAGAGGAGAAATGCCCTTCGAAGTAACTTTGTGTCCTAAGAAGGTGAGTTCATCTACAGCAAAGACACATTTTTCAGGGTTTAGCAATACACCATATTCTGCCAACCGAGAAAAAACTAAGCGTAAATGTTGAATATGTTCTGAGGGAGAAGAACTTGCGATGAGAATGTCATCGACATATGTGAAAGTGAAGGAGAGACCTCTCAACACTTCATCAATGAAGCGTTGAAAAGTTTGGGCCGCATTACGCAGTCCGTATGGCATTTTTGTCATTTCAAATAACCCAAAAGGGGTTGTTATAGCAGTTTTATGTATCATCAGGGTGTACAGGAATTTGATGAAAGGCTCGCACCAAGTCAAGGCGTGAAAATACTGTGGTGCCATGGAGAGCAGAAGTAAAATCGTGTAAGTGAGGAAGGGGATAGCGATCTGGAATCGTGTTGTCATTCAAAGCACGATAATCTCCACATGGACGCCAGTCTCCAGGTGTAGGTTTTGGGACCATGTGTAAAGCAGAGGCATACGGGCTACTTGAAGGCCGTATAATACCGAGTTCAAGCATGTGTTCAAACTCTCGTCTCACAATTGCAAGACGATCTGGAGCTAAGCGACGTGGGCGGGTGAAAACAGGTGAGCCTACCGTATCAATACGGTGGACAACAGTGTGTTTAATAGGGGTATCCTTAGAACAGGGTTGAGTAAGTGAAGAAAATTCATTTAGGAGCTGCTCTATAGCAGGTGAGCACTGTGGCAGAGAACTTGCCAATAATGAAGAGGGGTGCACGGTAGGAGAACCAATTACTGAAAGATGTGTGACATTATCAATTAATTGTGCTCTACGAACATCAACTAATAAATCATTAGCAGAAAGAAAATCAGAGCCTAACATTGGAGTATATACATCCGCGACAAGAAATATCCAGCGGAAAACACGTCTAAGTCCAAGAGAAACTGAAATAGAACGATGTCCATAAGTGTGAATAGATGAAGAATTAGCTGCACGTAAAATGAAAGGAGAAGGTCCGTTTGCACGGTCTGCGGCTGTTGCAGGAATAACACTGTATTGAGCTCCAGTGTCAATAAGGAATGCATAGCCTGAAAGTGGATCATGCAAGGTGAATGTTGGACCAGGTGGTGCAGTAGTTTGTGAATCATTAAATTTTTGTGGAAGAAGGTTAGTATTGCTGTGGGAAGGAGTTTGTGTTGTATTTGGAGAATTAGTTGGGGGTATTAAATTAGCTGTGGTTGAATAAGTAGGTTGCGATTCTTTAACTTTACTTGCGTACGTAGGTGTTGGTTTGACAGTGTTAAATGAGGTAGTGGTAGGGTTAGTTGAAGTAAGGATAGGAGGAGAGGCTTGAGAGGCTGTAGCGTCAGACGCCTGTGACACCAGCCTGGTTAGTTTAAAGGAGGGTTAGGAGTCCATGGGCAAGGTGTGAGACAGCGCGTTGCACGATCTTTAAACTTTTCATGATACCAGCAAGGAGGGGTATGAACAGTAGACTGTGGTAAGGAAATAGGTTGAGAATGGGGCTGAGTAGTGGGGATTGAGGATTGAGGATGAGGTAAGGCTAATAGATTTGGATTAGGAGCAACCAACTGACCTGTTTGCGGTGGCTGTGGTTGTAGGAGAACGAGGCGTTGTCCAGGTTCATATTGGGAGGCTCTAATTGGACCAGAGGGTCGTCCTTGTCTTGAAGAACTTCTCTCTCGTTCCCTGTTGTTAGCTAGCTCTATTCGGAGAGCTTTAAATTTCTTTAAGTGTTTGTAGAATTTCATTGGATACTTTAAGACCTTGTGCAGCCGGACTCAGATTGTCGTCCTGCGTGGCACAGATTTGGGGGTGATGGGTGTGGTTATCTACTTGGCCAAGGTGGATTTCAATCATCATCTTATCAGCTGTTTTGGCCATTGTGAGGAGGTCTGTATCATCTGGCATACAACGGAGCATTGGCCGTAGGGCAGTAGGGAGACCATTGAGGAAGCGGCGTCGCATTAAGGGTGAGTTTTTATCGTCTTCATTGGTCTGTCCAGCCAGGTCTTGCAGATGTCTCAGGAAGGCTGTTGGCGTTTGATCCCCAAGAACTTGGTCCTTGAGTAGAGCATTGAGTCGCTCTTCTTCTGATTGGCCGAGTCTCCTGACTAACTCGCTGAGGAGGCTCTCAAAAGCTTGGTCAGACGGAGGCAATAGAGTTACATCCCGCACTACTTTGTATACTTGTGTAGGCAGGAGGTTCTTTGTGACAAGGAACTTGGTTCGTGGGTCCGTAACTCCTTTTATCTCGAAATAATCCCGCAGTTGACTCACAAAGATTCCAGGCTCTTCAGCGGTGAATTGTGGAGTGGTAGGCTGATACATTGTGAGAAAGTCCGTTATAGGTGGTGAATTTGGAGTACCACCGTTGGATGACCCTAGGTTGTTATTGGTCATTGTGGCTATTATTTGTTACAAGGTACTAAAAAAATTTAAAATGTGTCACAAACTGACAAGATTTCAACAAATGTTGTTGAATGTAAATAATGGCTTCAGGTAAGCTTGGTTGAGTATGAGACTCAATTTGAGTTATGAATGCCAATAACAAAAAGTTACGTAAAATTTTTTTTTTTTTTTTTTTTTTTATGATGTAGCCCAATATTAGCAGAAAAATAGTCTGCGTATAGGCTATTTGCAAGATAAGTAAAAAAATTTTTTTATGATGTAGCCCAATATTAGCAGAAAAATAGTCTGCGTATAGGCTGTTTACAAAATATAAGTAAAAAATTTTTTTATGATGTAGCCCAATATTAGCAGAAAAATAGTCTGCGTATAGGCTGTTTACAAATATAAGTAAAAAATTTTTTTATGATGTAGCCCAATATTAGCAGAAAAATAGTCTGCGTATAGGCTGTTTGCAAAATAAGTAAAAAAATTTTTTATGATGTAGCCCAATATTAGCAGAAAAATAGTCTGCGTATAGGCTGTTTGCAAAATATAAGTAAATTTGCATAAAAAAACTTTAGAAAATGCTGAATTTATAAAAAGGCAAAATAAAAGGAATATATTTTGCAATAGAATACACTTCCAGTACAGGTGAGTGCTTTGTACTAGTGAATTTAATAAAATTATAGATGCAGACTGAATATATTGACAAAAATTGAGAAAAAACTTTTAGAAATTTTTTTTTTGCATAAATTACGGTGTTTGGTCACTCCAGGAGGTTACCAATTGTAAGAGTCCAGTTTTATTTATTTAGACCTTTACAAGTTTACGTAGATAATTAACTATATGCCAGGGTCACCAGCGCCCAAGTACTAGATTGGCATCCGGCACTGCGGCGCAAAGTTAATTTTAATAAAAGAAGGGAAGGACTGATTATTAAATCAATATGAATTTTTATATTTTATTGACAACAATTAATAAGTATATGCAAAGGGGATTTTTACCCGTAACAACTTTGATGGACTTATAATGGCGAGATTAAATAATGGCCGTTTGGCTAATATATAACAGTCTGCAAATAATACTGATTATAATAATAAATATGCAATACAAATAATAGTATAATAGTATAATAATAGTAGTAATAATAACAATAATAACTAAAAGATAATAATAACAAAGATAATAGCCACAATGACAACCTTGTCTGCAAAGAGATAGACAAGAATACTGTAAGTGATATTTCAGAGAAAAAGAATAATAAAAATGGCAATAATTAATAATTAAAATACATATAGGTTATATAGGCCCCAGTAACCTGTGGATGATAAATTACAGTTAATTCTGGTTATGGGATTGTGTTAAGTTGAATGGGAAGACTAAAGGAAATATGTAGGCTACAAATGATTAGTAGGCCATCTGCTAAGAAAATAACGTGAAACATAATAGGCTTATAAAGTAAAATATACTATGAAATTTAATAGGCAGGCCTTTGCCTCTTCAACATATTGAGCTGAGGTTAATCTAAAACAAAGACTATGGTAGGCCTCAGTTAGGCTAGTTACAATTTGGCTTTAGCCTAGACCTAACTTAGCCTAAGTAATTTATTATATGAATCTTACATTACTATTTGTAGTATGAATCTTAGTACTAATTGCAAACGGTATAAGGCGTTAGTATCTGCAGTATGCGGTATTGCATACAGATAGAAAGAAAAATAATAATACAAAAACATACCAAAGGAACTTTGCTTGCTGGCGGGGTGATTTCGAATATAATGTGTAAAGTGGCGTCCTTTGTGTTGTCGTTGCACACAAGTTTGTTTTTACTTAATAATTTTACCAACCAGCCAAAATAATCCTTAAAAGCCCATTCATGTCTAGTCACACCACACTGAATTCTTAAGAATTAAATTTGATCACTGGACATATTTAACTTGTATTTATTTATTTATTTATTTATATTTAAATATTTCACTCATGCCAATTTGTGGCAGTTTTCACTAATAAAGAATACTCTTGTGGTGCAAGGCACTACATAGGTACAAGAGCAATAACAGCAAACCACCGTCTATGACATCTAAGAGGCAACTGAGGACTGAGAGTGAGGGACAGCTCTATTCATGTTGTGACTTGTACATTGTACAACAACTATATGACCTTGAAAACACTCCATATGCGATCAGTGGGATAATTCTGTGACAGATGAATAGTTAATCAATTTATGTCCTATTATTTAGTAAAAGAGTCAATTTCTGAAACTTTAAGGTAAAATTGATGTAGGTAAGGGTTATTTTATTTCATTTTGGATGGCCAATTTCAAGTTTTGACATGGAAAGACTATATTTTTACTACCAAAATTGATTTGAAAAAAGTTGACAAAATTGACACACCCTACAGTGTATATACTATATAAGCTTGTCATGTATTTCGATTTATAATGTGTGTTGATTTCGTTAATAAAAGTTTTTTAAATGTACTTCCATATTCCTTTCCTTTTCTTGACGAAATATTGCGTTGATAAAGCACCTACGGATATAGTAAACAGTCGGATATAGTAAACTTTTGACCGAGAACCGACCAGTTTACTATAACCGTCGTCCACTGAACTAAAAAACATTTCTTCTGTTGACAATATGGAAATTAAACTTACTGTATATAAGAATTGCTGAATGCAGGCTTCCAGCCAGGACCACTACTGATGAATGACACAGTTGATAAATCTCTGCGATAACTTTTCCCAAACGTCCTCGATTGCCTGGTACAATAATGCTACGTTTTCGATAGGATGTTTATAGACAAGCTCCCGTAGCGCGGACCAAATTATTAGTATTATTATTAATATTATTACAAAGTTTTGCATCACAAAATATCGTTATTTATAATGTTTTAGCAATATAACTAAGTGATTAAATAATCATGACTTTCAATTCAACATACATCTAGGCGTGACTACTGGCTTCACTGGCTTGTAAACAAAGAAAACAAACAAAACAGCTATATTGCGGATCATTCACAATCCATAGCCACTTAACCTAACATACAAGTACAATCTTAAGTATTATACACTGAACTTAATACAAAAATAAGGCCAACATGGCCACTTAACATACAAGTACAAAACCCAACATACAAATACAATCATGTAATTACTCACGAGCTGCGAGATGAACTTGATATTGAGAGGCAACGTAAAAAGCTGTATGTAGAGGGTAACATGCTAGTAAGGAAATTTGGTATGTGTTCAGAATCAGTTAAAATTTATCTGTTTAGAACTTACCGTACTGCTGTAAGAGTCTGATTTGTTATTACTGACCTTTACAAGTTTACGTAGATAATTAACTAAATGCCAGGGTCACCAGCGCCCAAATACTAGATTGGCATCCAGCACTGCGGCGCAAAATTAATTTTAATAAAAAAGGGAAGGACTGATTATAAAATCATCAATATGAATTTTGTATTTTATTGACAACAATTAATAAATTATATGCAACAATTATTTATAAATGCAAAGGGGATTTTTACCCGTAACAACTTTGACATATAATAGAGAATTAAATAGTGGCACCGTTTAGCTAACATATAACAGTCTGCAACTAATACTGATAAACAACTAATGGAACTATTATTAATATACAAATAATATTGTGCAAATAATATAGAAATAATATTAATATATAAATAATGTAACACTAATAAAAATAAACAACTAATAATAATAGCCACAATGACAACCTTGTCTGCAAAGAGACAGACAAGAATACTGTAAGTGATATTTCAGAGAAAAAGAATAATAAAAATGGCAAAAATTAATAATTAATATACATATGCTATATAGGCCCAGTAACCTGTGGATGATAAATTACAGTTGATTCTCATTATGGGATTGTGTTAAGTTGAATGGGAAAACTAAGGAAGTATGTAGGCCACCTGCTAAGAAAATACATGAAACATAATAGGCTTATATTATAAAGTAAAATATACTAAGAAAATTAATAGGCAGGCCTATGCCTCTTCAATATAATAGAGCTGAGGTTAATCTAAAACAAAGGCTACGGTGCCTCAGCTAGGCTAGAGTTACAATTTGGCTTTTGTAGGCCACCTGCTAAGAAAATACATGAAACATAATAGGCTTATATTATAAAGTAAAATATACTAAGAAAATTAATAGGCAGGCCTATGCCTCTTCAATATAATAGAGCTGAGGTTAATCTAAAACAAAGGCTACGGTAGGCCTCAGCTAGGCTAGAGTTACAATTTGGCTTTTGCCTAGATAGACCTAACTTAGCCTAAGGTAATTTATTGTATGAATTGTACAGTTATTTATAGTATGAATCTTACAGTACTAATCACAAACACTATAAGGCTTGTTAATCTCTGCAGTATGCGGTATTGCATACAGATATGCAATAGTAAAGAATATAAACATTATAAATAGGAACTTACCACGAAGAACCTTTGCTTGCTGGCGCCGTGTTTTCAAATAATAAAATGTGTGAACGGCGTCCTTTGTGTTGTTGTACATAAGCTTGTTTTTACTATACAATTTTACCAACAAGCCAAAATAATCCTTAAAAGCCAATTCATGTCTAGTCACACCACACTGAATGCTTAAGAATTAAATTTGATCACTGGACATGTTTAACTTGTATTTATTTATTTATTTAGATTTAAATATTTCACTCATGCCAATTTGTGGCAGTTTTCACTAATAAAAATAATCTTGTGGTGCAAGGCACTACAAGTACTGCCCCCAAAAACATGGTTGTCAGGGTAAAAAAAAAAACACTTAAATGTCAAAGCGCACTGGCTTACGAATGACTCTTCCAGAACGAGTCATTGTTTGCTTTTGGACGGCAATATCCTGCAGCACTGGTTCTGAAGGCATGGATGGTGCTACAGGTGCAGTAGGGACATTGGGGGAAGGGGATTCTTGGTGCCTGTGCAATGGGGCCACTGGCTGGTTCAAAGACAGTTGGTTGCGATAATGAAGGAGAATTGGAAGAGGGATGATAGATTGTTGTACCCTCGGATGAGGTGGTGGTACATAGGATTTAGGAAGGGTAGATTGCTGTACCTGTATATGAGATGAAGGTACAGAAGATTGAGGAGGGATAGGTTGCTGTACCTGTATTTGAGGTGGAGGTACAGAAGATTGAGGGAGGATAGGATCTTTTGTTGGAGAAAAATCAAGGTATGCTGGTTTCAAGCGGTCCACAGAAACGGTTTCACGCTTGCCCACCTTGTCAATGATGAAAGTTTTGGGTCTACGGTCTAGCACAAGGAAGGGACCATCATAGGGACAGTGAAGAGGGTAGCGGTGAGCATCATGTCTCAAGAAAACATGTGTGCAAGTTTGTAAATCAGGGGAAACGAAGGTAGTTTGTGAAGTGGAAGTTCTAGGTGCTGTGGGACGAATTTGCTTCATAACAGAGCGTAATGTCTTGACATACGAAGCAGGATCACATGTGGGTTAATGGGTGTAGGTGTGAAAAATTCTCCGGGTAACCGGAGTGTGGTACCGTAAACTAATTCTGCTGCAGAGCATGCAAGATCAGTCTTCAGAGCAGTACGAATTCCGAGTAGGATTAGGGGTAGCCTGTCCACCCATGTAGTAGATGGATCAGTGGCTCGCAAGGAACTTTTAAGTTGACGATGGAAGCGTTCTACCACCCCATTGGATTGCGGGTGATAGCTTGTTGTTCTGATGCGCTCAGTCCCAAGAAGGAGCATGAGTTCCTTCCATAAGGCCGATTCAAACTGGGCACCTCTGTCTGTGCAAATGGTTGCAGGTATTCCAAAACGGGAAACCCAACATGAAACAAAGGCATGAGCTACTGCAGAAGCAGTACAAGAAGTCAAAGGAACAGCTTCTGGCCATCTTGTGAACCTATCAATGACAGTGAGAAGATAGGTATAACCTCGAGAAGAATAGAGGGGGCCGACTATGTCTAGATGTATGGCCTCAAAACGAGCCTTGGCAAAGGAAAGGTACCAATTTCTGACTTTGTGTGTCGGTGAACTTTGGCACGCTGACATTGAAGGCAAGATCGAGTCCAATTGCGGATATCTTTGTTCATACTTGGCCATACAAACCTAGCTGCAATTAATTTTTGGGTGGCCTTAATTCCCGGGTGAGAAAGGGAATGGAGTTTAGCAAAAACAGCTCTTCGCAGCCCTTGTGGGACCAACGGTCGAATATGCTCAGTCGAGACGTCACACAAAATTTGTAAGTCTGACTTGGGTTCAACTGGTAAAGAGCGGACTTGCAACGAAGTGGGTGAATTAATAAGAGCTTGGAGGTCTGTATCCGTGGACTGAGCCTTAGCCATCTCTGAAAGGTTGATGTGAGTGTCCAGGGTCAGAAATTGCTGAGATGCGAGACAGCGCATCCGGCACAACATTCAAAGAACCTGAAATGTGTCGAATGTCTGAAGTAAATTGAAGAATAAAATCAAGGTATCTTCTCTCAGTAGGAGCATGAGAGTCTGATTGAGAATGGAGAGCAAATATTAACGGACGATGATCCGTAAAAATGCTAAAGTCACGTCCTTCCAGGAATGACCTGAAATGACGGATGGAGAGGTATATCGCCAGCAACTCTCGACCGAAAGTGCTGTACCTCATTTGTGAAGGTGAGAGCTTGCGTGAAAAGAATGCGAGAGGTTCCCAAACGCCTGAAACAAGCTGCTGGAGCACTCCTGACACGGCAACGTCAGAGGCATCAGTGGCTAAGTTCAGAGGAGCGTCTGGTTGAGGGTGAACAAGGCATGTAGCGTGCTATAGCCTCTTTTGCTTGTGAAAAAGCGTTGGTAGCTTCGGGGTTCCACAGAACTGCAGTGGATCTGCCCCTTTTTGATTGGCGAAGAAGAGAGGTTATGGGTGCAAGAATGTTTGCACACTGAGGAATGAAGCGATGGTAGAAGTTTACCATCCCTAAGAAGCGGCGAAGTTGCTTTTGAGTTTGCGGTTGTGGGAAAGACCTTATCACAGATACTTTATTTTCGAGAGGAGAATGCCCTTCGAAGTAACCTTGTGTCCTAAGAAGGTGAGTTCATCTACAGCAAAGACACATTTTTCAGGGTTTAGCAATACACCATATTCTGCCAACCGAGAAAAAACTAAGCGTAAATGTTGAATATGTTCTGAGGGAGAAGAACTTGCGATGAGAATGTCATCGACATATGTGAAAGTGAAGGAGAGACCTCTCAACACTTCATCAATGAAGCGTTGAAAAGTTTGGGCCGCATTACGCAGTCCGTATGGCATTTTTGTCATTTCAAATAACCCAAAAGGGGTTGTTATAGCAGTTTTATGTATGTCTCAGGGTGTACAGGAATTTGATGAAAGGCTCGCACCAAGTCAAGGCGTGAAAATACTGTGGTGCCATGGAGAGCAGAAGTAAAATCGTGTAAGTGAGGAAGGGGATAGCGATCTGGAATCGTGTTGTCATTCAAAGCACGATAATCTCCACATGGACGCCAGTCTCCAGGTGTAGGTTTTGGGACCATGTGTAAAGCAGAGGCATACGGGCTACTTGAAGGCCGTATAATACCGAGTTCGAGCATGTGTTCAAACTCTCGTCTCACAATTGCAAGACGATCTGGAGCTAAGCGACGTGGGCGGGTGAAAACAGGTGAGCCTACCGTATCAATACGGTGGACAACAGAGTGTTTAATAGGGGTATCCTTAGAACAGGGTTGAGTAAGGGAAGAAAATTCATTTAGGAGCTGCTCTATAGCAGGTGAGCACTGTGGCAGAGAACTTGCCAATAATGAAGAGGGGTGCACGGTAGGAGAACCAATTACTGAAAGATGTGTGGCATTATCAATTAATTGTGCTCTACGAACATCAACTAATAAATCATTAGCAGAAAGAAAATCAGAGCCTAACATTGGGGTATATACATCCGCGACAAGAAATATCCAGCGGAAAACACGTCTAAGTCCAAGAGAAACTGAAATAGAACGACGTCCATAAGTGTGAATAGATGAAGAATTAGCTGCACGTAAAATGAAAGGAGAAGGTCCGTTTGCACGGTCTGCGGCTGTTGCAGGAATAACACTGTATTGAGCTCCAGTGTCAATAAGGAATGCATAGCCTGAAAGTGGATCATGCAAGGTGAACGTTGGACCAGGTGGTGCAGTAGTTTGTGAATCATTAAATTTTTGTGGAGAAGGTTAGTATTGCTGTGGGAAGGAGTTTGTGTTGTATTTGAAATTAGTTGGGTATTAAATTAGTTGTGGTTGAATAAGTAGGTTGCAATTCTTTAACTTTACTTGCGTACGTAGGTGTTGGTTTGACAGTGTTAAATGAGGTAGTGGTAGGGTTAGTTGAAGTAAGGATAGGAGGAGAGGCTTGAGAGGCTGTAGCGTCAGACGCCTGTGACACCAGCCTGGTTAGTTTAAAGGAGGGTTAGGAGTCCATGGGCAAGGTGTGAGACAGCGCGTTGCACGATCTTTAAACTTTTCATGATACCAGCAAGGAGGGGTATGAACAGTAGACTGTGGTAAGGAAATAGGTTGAGAATGGGGCTGAGTAGTGGGGATTGATTGAGGATGAGGTAAGGCTAATAGATTTGGATTAGGAGCAACCAACTGACCTGTTTGCGGTGGCTGTGGTTGTAGGAACGAGGCGTTGTCCAGGTTCATATTGGGAGGCTCTAATTGGACCAGAGGGTCGTCCTCGTCTTGAAGAACTTCTCTCTCGTTCCCTGTTGTTAGCTAGCTCTATTCGGAGAGCTTTAAATTCTTCTTTAAGTTGTTTGTAGAATTTCGTTGGATACTTTAAGACCTTGTGCGCCGACTCAGATGTCGTCCTGCGTGGCACAGATTTGGGGGTGATGGGTGTGGTTATCTACTTGGCCAAGGTGGATTTCAATCATCATCTTATCAGCTGTTTTGGCCATAGTGAGGAGGTCTGTATCATCTGGCATACAACGGAGCATTGGCGTAGGGCAGTGGGAGACCATTGAGGAAGCGGCGTCGCATTAAGGGTGAGTTTTTATCGTCTTCATTGGTCTGTCCAGCCAGGTCTTGCAGATGCCTCAGGAAGGCTGTTGGCGTTTGATCCCCAAGAACTTGGTCCTTGAGTAGAGCATTGAGTCGCTCTTCTTCTGATTGGCCGAGTCTCCTGACTAACTCGCTGAGGAGGCTCTCAAAAGCTTGGTCAGACGGAGGCAATAGAGTTACATCCCGCACTACTTTGTATACTTGTGTAGGCAGGAGGTTCTTTGTGACAAGGAACTTGGTTCGTGGGTCCGTAATCCTTTTATCTCGAAATAATCCCGCAGTTGACTCACAAAGATTCCAGGCTCTTCAGCGGTGAATTGTGGAGTGGTAGGCTGATACATTGTGAGAAGTCGTTATAGGTGGTGAATTTGGAGTACCACCGTTGGATGACCTAGGTTGTTGTTGGTCATTGTGGCTATTATTTGTTACAAGGTACTAAAAAAATTTAAAATGTGTCACAAACTGACAAGATTTCAACAAATGTTGTTGAATGTAAATAATGGCTTCAGGTAAGCTTGGTTGAGTATGAGACTCAATTGAGTTATGAATGCCAATAACAAAAAGTTACGTAAAAATTTTTTTTTTTTTTTTTTATGTAGCCCAATATTAGCAGAAAAATAGTCTGCGTATAGGCTGTTTCAAAATATAAGTAAAAAAATTTTTTTTATGATGTAGCCCAATATTAGCAGAAAAAATAGTCTGCGTATAGGCTGTTTACAAAATATAAGTAAAAAAAATTTTTTTTTATGATGTAGCCCAATATTAGCAGAAAAATAGTCTGCGTATAGGCTGTTTACAAAATATAAGTAAAAAAATTTTTTTATGATGTAGCCCAATATTAGCAGAAAAATAGTCTGCGTATAGGCTGTTTGCAAAATAAGTAAAAAAATTTTTTATGATGTAGCCCAATATTAGCAGAAAAATAGTCTGCGTATAGGCTGTTTGCAAAATATAAGTAAATTTGCATAAAAAAAACTTTAGAAAATGCTGAATTTATAAAAAGGCAAAATAAAAGGAATATATTTTGCAATAGAATACACTTCCAGTACAGGTGAGTGCTTTGTACTAGTGAATTTAATAAAATTATAGATGCAGACTGAATATATTGACAAAAATTGAGAAAAAACTTTTAGAAATTTTTTTTTTTTTGCATAAATTACGGTGTTTGGTCACTCCAGGAGGTTACCAATTGTAAGAGTCCGGTTTTATTTATTTAGACCTTTACAAGTTTACGTAGATAATTAACTATATGCCAGGGTCACCAGCGCCCAAGTACTAGATTGGCATCCGGCACTGCGGCGCAAAGTTAATTTTAATAAAAGAAGGGAAGGACTGATTATTAAATCAATATGAATTTTTATATTTTATTGACAACAATTAATAAGTATATGCAAAGGGGATTTTTACCCGTAACAACTTTGATGGACTTATAATGGCGAGATTAAATAATGGCCTGTTTGGCTAATATATAACAGTCTGCAAATAATACTGATTATAATAATAAATATGCAATACAAATAATAGTAATAATAGTAGTAATAATAGTAGTAATAATAACAATAATAACTAAAAGATAATAATAACAAAGATAATAGCCACAATGACAACCTTGTCTGCAAAGAGATAGACAAGAATACTGTAAGTGATATTTCAGAGAAAAAGAATAATAAAAATGGCAATAATTAATAATTAAAATACATATAGGTTATATAGGCCCCAGTAACCTGTGGATGATAAATTACAGTTAATTCTGGTTATGGGATTGTGTTAAGTTGAATGGGAAGACTAAAGGAAATATGTAGGCTACAAATGATTAGTAGGCCATCTGCTAAGAAAATAACGTGAAACATAATAGGCTTATAAAGTAAAATACTATGAAATTTAATAGGCAGGCCTTTGCCTCTTCAACATATTGAGCTGAGGTTAATCTAAAACAAAGACTATGGTAGGCCTCAGTTAGGCTAGTTACAATTTGGCTTTAGCCTAGACCTAACTTAGCCTAAGTAATTTATTATATGAATCTTACATTACTATTTGTAGTATGAATCTTAGTACTAATTGCAAACGGTATAAGGCGTTAGTATCTGCAGTATGCGGTATTGCATACAGATATGAAATAGTAAAGAATAAATATTATAAATACAAAACATACCACAAAGGAACTTTGCTTGCTGGCGGGTGATTTCGAATATAATGTGTAAGTGGCGTCCTTTGTGTTGTCGTTGCACACAAGTTTTGTTTTACTTAATAATTTTACCAACCAGCCAAAATAATCCTTAAAAGGCCCATTCATGTCTAGTCACACCACACTGAATTCTTAAGAATTAAATTTGATCACTGGACATATTTAACTTGTATTTATTTATTTATTTATTTATATTTAAATATTTCACTCATGCCAATTTGTGGCAGTTTTCACTACTAAAAAAATACTCTGTGGTGCAAGGCACTACATAGGTACAAGAGCAATAACAGCAAACCACCGTCTATGACATCTAAGAGGCAACTGAGGACTGAGAGTGAGGGACACAGCTCTATTCCATGTGTGACTTGTACATTGTACAAAAAACTATATACCTTGAAAACAACACTCCATATGCGATCAGGGGGATAATTCTGTGACAGTGAATGAATAGTTAATCAATTTATGTCCTATTATTTAGTAAAAGAGTCAATTTCTGAAACTTTAAGGTAAAATTGATGTAGGTAAGGGTTATTTTTTTCATTTTGGATGGCCAATTTCAAGTTTTGACATGGAAAGGACTATATTTTTACTACCCAAAATTGATTTGAAAAAGTTGACAAAATTGAACACCCTACAGTGTATATACTATATAAGCTTGTCATGTATTTCGATTATAATGTGTGTTGATTTCGTAATAAAAGTTTTTTAAATGTACTTCCATATTCCTTTCCTTTTCTTGACGAAATATTGCGTTGATAAAGCACCTCTACGGATATAGTAACAGTCGGATATAGTAAAACTTTTGACCGAACCGACCAGTTTACTATAACCGTCGTCCACTGAACTAAAAAACATTTCTTCTGTTGACAATAGGAAATTAAACTTACTGTATATAAGAATTGCTGAATGCAGGCTTCCAGCCAGACCACTACTGATGAATGACACAGTTGATAAATCTCTGCGATAACTTTCCCAAACGTCCTCGATTGCCTGGTACAATAATGCTACGTTTCGATAGGAGTTTATAGACAAGCTCCCGTAGCGCGGACCAAATTATTAGTATTATTATTAATCTTACAAAGTTTTGCATCACAAAATATCGTTATTTATAATGTTTAGCAATATATAACTAAGTGATTAAATAATCATGACTTTCAATTCAACATACATCTAGGCGTGACTACTGGCTTCACTGGCTTGTAAACAAAGAACAAACAAAACAGCTATATTGCGGATCATTCACAATCCATAGCCACTTAACCTAACATACAAGTACAATCTTAAGTATTATACACTGAACTTAATACAAAAATAAGGCAACATGGCCACTTAACATACAAGTACAAAACCCAACATACAAATACAATCATGTAATTACTCACGAGCTGCGAGATGACTTGATATTGAGAGGCAACGTAAAAAGCCTGTATGTAGAGGGTAACATGCTAGTAAGGAAATTTGGTATGTGTTCAGAATCAGTAAAATTTATCTGTTTAGAACTTACCGTACTGCTGTAAGAGTCTGATTTGTTATTACGACCTTTACAAGTTACGTAGATATTAACTAAATGCCAGGGTCACCAGCGCCCAAATACTAGATTGGCATCCAGCACTGCGGCGCAAAAATTAATTTTAATAAAAAAGGGAGGACTGATTATAAAATCATCAATATGAATTTTGTATTTTATTGACAACAATTAATAAATATATGCAACAATTATTTATAAATGCAAAGGGGATTTTTACCCGTAACAACTTTGACATATAATGCGAATTAAATAGTGGCACCGTTTAGCTAAATATAACATCTGCAACTAATACTGATAAACAACTAATGGAACTATATTAATATACAAATAATATTGCAAATAATATAAAATAATAATATATAAATAATGTAAACTAATAATAACTAAATAATAGCCACAATGACAACCTTGTCTGCAAAGAGACAGACAAGAATACTGTAAGTGATATTTCAGATAAAAAGAATAATAAAAATGGCAAAAAATTAATAATTAATATACATATGCTATATAGGCCCAGTAACCTGTGGATGATAAATTACAGTTGATTCTCATTACGGGATTGTGTTAAGTTGAATGGGAAAACTAAGGAAGTATGTAGGCCACCTGCTAAGAAAATACATGAAACATAATAGGCTTATATTATAAAGTAAAATATACTAAGAAAATTAATAGGCAGGCCTATGCCTCTTCAATATAATAGAGCTGAGGTTAATCTAAAACAAAGGCTACGGTAGGCCTCAGCTAGGCTAGAGTTACAATTTGGCTTTTGTAGGCCACCTGCTAAGAAAATACATGAAACATAATAGGCTTATATTATAAAGTAAAATATACTAAGAAAATTAATAGGCAGGCCTATGCCTCTTCAATATAATAGAGCTGAGGTTAATCTAAAACAAAGGCTACGGTAGGCCTCAGCTAGGCTAGAGTTACAATTTGGCTTTTGCCTAGATAGACCTAACTTAGCCTAAGGTAATTTATTGTATGAATTGTACAGTAATATTTATAGTATGAATCTTACAGTACTAATCACAAACACTATAAGGCTTGTTAATCTCTGCAGTATGCGGTATTGCATACAGATATGCAATAGTAAAGAATATAAACATTATAAATAGGAACTTACCACGAAGAACCTTTGCTTGCTGGCGCCGTGTTTTCAAATAAATAAAATGTGTGAACGGCGTCCTTTGTGTTGTTTGTACATAAGCTTGTTTTTACTATACAATTTTACCAACAAGCCAAAATAATCCTTAAAAACCAATTCATGTCTAGTCACACCACACTGAATGCTTAAGAATTAAATTTGATCACTGGACATGTTTAACTTGTATTTATTTATTTATTTAGATTTAAATATTTCACTCATGCCAATTTGTGGCAGTTTTCACTAATAAAAAATAATCTTGTGGTGCAAGGCACTACAAGTACTGCCCCCCAAAAACATGGTTGTCAGGGGTAAAAAAAAAAACACTTAAATGTCAAAGCGCACTGGCTTACGAATGACTCTTCCAGAACGAGTCATTGTTTGCTTTTGGACGGCAATATCCTGCAGCACTGGTTCTGAAGGCATGGATGGTGCTACAGGTGCAGTAGGGACATTGGGGGAAGGGGATTCTTGGTGCCTGTGCAATGGGGCCACTGGCTGGTTCAAAGACAGTTGGTTGCGATAATGAAGGAGAATTGGAAGAGGGATGATAGATTGTTGTACCCTCGGATGAGGTGGTGGTACATAGGATTTAGGAAGGGTAGATTGCTGTACCTGTATATGAGATGAAGGTACAGAAGATTGAGGGGGATAGGTTGCTGTACCTGTATTTGAGGTGGAGGTACAGAAGATTGAGGGAGGATAGGATCTTTTGTTGGAGAAAAATCAAGGTATGCTGGTTTCAAGCGGTCCACAGAAACGGTTTCACGCTTGCCCACCTTGTCAATGATGAAAGTTTTGGGTCTACGGTCTAGCACAAGGAAGGGACCATCATAGGGACAGTGAAGAGGGTAGCGGTGAGCATCATGTCTCAAGAAAACATGTGTGCAAGTTTGTAAATCAGGGGAAACGAAGGTAGTTTGTGAAGTGGAAGTTCTAGGTGCTGTGGGACGAATTTGCTTCATAACAGAGCGTAATGTCTTGACATACGAAGCAGGATCACATGTGGGGTTAATGGGTGTAGGTGTGAAAAATTCTCCGGGTAACCGGAGTGTGGTACCGTAAACTAATTCTGCTGCAGAGCATGCAAGATCAGTCTTCAGAGCAGTACGAATTCCGAGTAGGATTAGGGGTAGCCTGTCCACCCATGTAGTAGATGGATCAGTGGCTCGCAAGGAACTTTTAAGTTGACGATGGAAGCGTTCTACCACCCCATTGGATTGCGGGTGATAGCTTGTTGTTCTGATGCGCTCAGTCCCAAGAAGGAGCATGAGTTCCTTCCATAAGGCCGATTCAAACTGGGCACCTCTGTCTGTGCAAATGGTTGCAGGTATTCCAAAACGGGAAACCCAACATGAAACAAAGGCATGAGCTACTGCAGAAGCAGTACAAGAAGTCAAAGGAACAGCTTCTGGCCATCTTGTGAACCTATCAATGACAGTGAGAAGATAGGTATAACCTCGAGAAGAATAGAGGGGGCCGACTATGTCTAGATGTATGGCCTCAAAACGAGCCTTTGGCAAAGGAAAGGTACCAATTTCTGACTTTGTGTGTCGGTGAACTTTGGCACGCTGACATTGAAGGCAAGATCGAGTCCAATTGCGGATATCTTTGTTCATACTTGGCCATACAAACCTAGCTGCAATTATTTTTGGGTGGCCTTAATTCCGGGTGAGAAAGGGAATGGAGTTTAGCAAAAACAGCTCTTCGCAGCCCTTGTGGGACCAACGGTCGAATATGCTCAGTCGAGACGTCACACAAAATTTGTAAGTCTGACTTGGGTTCAACTGGTAAAGAGCGGACTTGCAACGAAGTGGGTGAATTAATAAGAGCTTGGAGGTCTGTATCCGTGGACTGAGCCTTAGCCATCTCTGAAAGGTTGATGTGAGAGTGTCCAGGGTCAGAAATTGCTGAGATGCGAGACAGCGCATCCGGCACAACATTCAAAGAACCTGAAATGTGTCGAATGTCTGAAGTAAATTGAAGAATAAAATCAAGGTATCTTCTCTCAGTAGGAGCATGAGAGTCTGATTGAGAATGGAGAGCAAATATTAACGGACGATGATCCGTAAAAATGCTAAAGTCACGTCCTTCCAGGAATGACTGAAATGACGGATGGAGAGGTATATCGCCAGCAACTCTCGACCGAAAGTGCTGTACCTCATTTGTGAAGGTGAGAGCTTGCGTGAAAAGAATGCGAGAGGTTCCCAAACGCCTGAAACAAGCTGCTGGAGCACTCCTGACACGGCAACGTCAGAGGCATCAGTGGCTAAGTTCAGAGGAGCGTCTGGTTGAGGGTGAACAAGGCATGTAGCTTGTGCTATAGCCTCTTTTGCTTGTGAAAAAGCATTGGTAGCTTCGGGGTTCCACAAAACTACAGTGGATCTGCCCCTTTTGATTGGCGAAGAAGAGAGGTTATGGGTGCAAGAATGTTTGCACACTGAGGAATGAAGCGATGGTAGAAGTTTACCATCCCTAAGAAGCGGCGAAGTTGCTTTTGAGTTTGCGGTTGTGGGAAAGACCTTATCACAGATACTTTATTTTCGAGAGGAGAGATGCCCTTCGAAGTAACCTTGTGTCCTAAGAAGGTGAGTTCATCTACAGCAAAGACACATTTTTCAGGGTTTAGCAATACACCATATTCTGCCAACCGAGAAAAAACTAAGCGTAAATGTTGAATATGTTCTGAGGGAGAAGAACTTGCGATGAGAATGTCATCGACATATGTGAAAGTGAAGGAGAGACCTCTCAACACTTCATCAATGAAGCGTTGAAAAGTTTGGGCCGCATTACGCAGTCCGTATGGCATTTTTGTCATTTCAAATAACCCAAAAGGGGTTGTTATAGCAGTTTTATGTATGTCTTCAGGGTGTACAGGAATTTGATGAAAGGCTCGCACCAAGTCAAGGCGTGAAAATACTGTGGTGCCATGGAGAGCAGAAGTAAAATCGTGTAAGTGAGGAAGGGGATAGCGATCTGGAATCGTGTTGTCATTCAAAGCACGATAATCTCCACATGGACGCCAGTCTCCAGGTGTAGGTTTTGGGACCATGTGTAAAGCAGAGGCATACGGGCTACTTGAAGGCCGTATAATACCGAGTTCGAGCATGTGTTCAAACTCTCGTCTCACAATTGCAAGACGATCTGGAGCTAAGCGACGTGGGCGGGTGAAAACAGGTGAGCCTACCGTATCAATACGGTGGACAACAGAGTGTTTAATAGGGGTATCCTTAGAACAGGGTTGAGTAAGGGAAGAAAATTCATTTAGGAGCTGCTCTATAGCAGGTGAGCACTGTGGCAGAGAACTTGCCAATAATGAAGAGGGGTGCGCGGTAGGAGAACCAATTACTGAAAGATGTGTGGCATTATCAATTAATTGTGCTCTACGAACATCAACTAATAAATCATTAGCAGAAAGAAAATCAGAGCCTAACATTGGGGTATATACATCCGCGACAAGAAATATCCAGCGGAAAACACGTCTAAGTCCAAGAGAAACTGAAATAGAACGACGTCCATAAGTGTGAATAGATGAAGAATTAGCTGCACGTAAAATGAAAGGAGAAGGTCCGTTTGCACGGTCTGCGGCTGTTGCAGGAATAACACTGTATTGAGCTCCAGTGTCAATAAGGAATGCATAGCCTGAAAGTGGATCATGCAAGGTGAACGTTGGACCAGGTGGTGCAGTAGTTTGTGAATCATTAAATTTTTGTGGAGGAAGGTTAGTATTGCTGTGGGAAGGAGTTTGTGTTGTATTTGAAGGATTAGTTGTAGGTATTAAATTAGTTGTGGTTGAATAAGTAGGTTGCAATTCTTTAACTTTACTTGCATACGTATGTGTTGGTTTGACAGTGTTAAATGAGGTAGTTGAGTGCGTAGTAATAGGTTGTTGATTATTTGTGGTAAAGGTTGGGTTGGTTGAGCTAGAGTAATACTTAGTTAAAATTGAGGTAGAATTAGATGGAGTAGTGGTAGGGTTAGTTGAAGAAAGGATAGGTTGAGAGGCTTGAGAGGCTGTAGCGTCAGACGCCTGTGACACCAGCCTAGTTAGTTTAAAGGAGGATTAGGAGTCCATGGACAAGGTGTGAGACAGCGCGTTGCACGATCTTTAAACTTTTCATGATACCAGCAAGGGGGGGTATGAACAGTAGACTGAGGTAAGGAAATAGGTTGAGAATGAGGCTGAGTAGTGGGGATTGAGGATTGAGGATGAGGTAAGGCTAATAGATTTGAATTAGGAGCAACCAACTGACCTGTTTGCGGTGGCTGTGGTTGTAGTAGAACGAGGCGTTGTCCAGGTTCATATTGGGAGGCTCTATTTGGACCAGAGGGTCGTCCTCGTCTTGAAGAACTTCTCTCTCGTTCCCTGTTGTTAGCTAGCTCTATTCGGAGAGCTTTAAATTCTTCTTTAATTGTTTGTAGAATTTCGTTGGATACTTTAAGACATTGTGCGGCCAGACTCTGAGTGTCGTCCTGCGTGGCACAGATTTGGGGGTGATGGGTGTGGTTATCTACTTGGCCAAGGTGGATTTCAATCATCATCTTATCAGCTGTTTTGGCCATAGTGAGGAGGTCTGTATCTTCTGGCATACAACGGAGCATTGGTCGTAGGGCAGTGGGGAGACCATTGAGGAAGCGGCGTCGCATTAAGGGTGAGTTTTTATCGTCTTCATTGGTCTGTCCAGCCAGGTCTTGCAGATGCCTCAGGAAGGCTGTTGGCGTTTGATCCCCAAGAACTTGGTCCTTGAGTAGAGCATTGAGTCGCTCTTCTTCTGATTGGCCGAGTCTCCTGACTAACTCGCTGAGGAGGCTCTCAAAAGCTTGGTCAGACGGAGGCAATAGAGTCACATCCCGCACTACTTTGTATACTAGTGTAGGCAGGAGGTTCTTTGTGATAAGGAACTTGGTTCGTGGGTCCGTAATTCCTTTTATCGCGAAATAATCCCGCAGTTGACTCACAAAGATTCCAGGCTCTTCAGCGGTGAATTGTGGAGTGGTAGGCTGATACATTGTTAGAAGGTCTGTTATAGGTGGTGAATTTGGAGTACCACCGTTGGATGATCCTAGGTTGTTGTTGTTGTGGGTCATTGTGGCTATTATTTTGTTACAAGGTACTAAAAAAATTAAAATGTGTCAAAAACTGACAAGATTTCAACAAATGTTGTTGAATGTAAATAATGGCTTCAGGTAAGCTTGGTTGAGTATGAGACTCAATTGGAGTTATGAATGCAATAACAAAAAGTTACGTAAAAATTTTTTTTTATGATGTAGCCCAATATTAGCAGAAAAATAGTCTGCGTATAGGCTGTTTGCAAAATATAAGTAAATTTGCACAAAAAAACTTTAGAAAACGCTGATTTTATAAAAAGGCAAAATAAAAGGAATATATTTTGCAATAGAATACACTTCCAGTACAGGTGAGTGCTTAGTACTAGTGAATTTAATAAAATTATAGATGCAGACTGAATATATTGACAAAAATTGAGGAAAAACTTTTAGAAATTTTTTTTGCATAAATTACGGTGTTTGGTCACTCCGGAGGGTCACCAATTGTAAGTCGGTTTTATTTATTAGACCTTTACAAGTTTACGTAGATAATTAACTAAATGCCAGGGTCACCAGCGCCCAAATACTAGATTGGCATCCAGCACTGCGGCGCAAAATTAATTTTAATAAAAAAGGGAGGACTGATTATAAAATCATCAATATGAATTTTGTATTTTATTGACAACAATTAATAAATATATGCAACAATTATTTATAAATGCAAAGGGGATTTTTACCCGTAACAACTTTGACATATAATGGAGAATTAAATAGTGGCACCGTTTAGCTAATATAAACAGTCTGCAACTAATACTGATAAACAACTAATGGAACTATATTAATATACAAATAATATTGTGCAAATAATATAAAATAATATTAATATATAATAATGTAACACTAATAAAAATAAACAACTAATAATAATAGCCACAAATGACAACCTTGTCTAAAACTAATAAAAAAAAAAAAAAAAAAAAGAAGACAGACAAGAGAATACTGTAAGTGATATTTCAGAGAAAAAGAATAATAAAAATGGCAAAAATTATCATTATATGCATAGCTATATAGCCCAGTAACCTTGGATGATAAATTACAGTTGATTCTCATTATGGGATTGTGTTAAGTTGAATGGGAAAACTAAGGAAGTATGTAGGCCACCTGCTAAGAAAATACATGAAACATAATAGGCTTATATTATAAAGTAAAATATACTAAGAAAATAATTAGGCAGGCCTATGCCTCTTCAATATAATAGAGCTGAGGTTAATCTAAAACAAAGGCTACGGTAGGCCTCAGCTAGGCCTAGAGTTACAATTTGGCTTTTGTAGGCCACCTGCTAAGAAAATAATGAACATAATAGGCTATATTATAAAGTAAAATATACTAAGAAAATTAATAGGCAGGCCTATGCTCTTCAATATAATAGAGCTGAGGTTAATCTAAAACAAAGGCTACGGTAGGCCTCAGCTAGGCTAGAGTTACAATTTGGCTTTTGCCTAGATAGACCTAACTTAGCCTAAGGTAATTTATTGTATAATTGTACAGTATTATTTATAGTATCTTACAGTACTAATCACAAACACTATAAGGCTTGTTAATCTCTGCAGTATGCGGTATTGCATACAGATATGCAATAGTAAAGAATATAAACATTATAAAATAGGAACTTACCTTACGAAGAACCTTGCTTGCTGGCGCCGTGTTTCAAATAATAAAATGTGTGAACGGCGTCCTTTGTGTTGTTGTACATAAGCTTGTTTTTACTATACAATTTTACCAACAAGCCAAAATAATCCTTAAAAGCCAATTCATGTCTAATCACACCACACTGAATGCTTAAGAATTAATTTGATCACTGGACATGTTTAACTTTTTTATTATTTATTTATTTAGATTTAAATATTTCACTCATGCCAATTTGTGGCAGTTTTCACTAATAAAAAATAATCTTGTGGTGCAAGGCACTACACCACCTCTTCTATAACTGATCTTGTAGCTCTTCAAGGCACTTGAACTTTCTGGTTAACTCTTCTTGACTGCTCTGGATAGGCTGTAAGTCTTCTGGCAAACAGGGGCTTGATGTTAATCGTTTACCACAGAGAAAATGATTTGGTGTCAATGGCTCTGCATCCTGCATACTGTTATAAACAAAGTTGATAGGCCTACTGTTCTCCATTGCTTCTACTTCACACAAAACAGTGCAGAATTCTTTTTTTCTCAAATGATCATTAGTTAAACGTTTCTTTAATGGACACTTTACACTTCTCACTAGCCTTTCCCAAAATCCTCCCCACCATGGTACTCTCTCAACAATACAGTAAACTCCCACTGCACCCCATGGTGTGAAAAGTAGGATTGGAATCCCTCCTCTTTTAGCAAGGACCAAACTTCTTGGAGTTCTTTTGCAGCCCTTTTGAAGGTTTTTGTATTATCAGATATGATTTTATTTGGGAAACCCCTTCTGTTCACAAACCTTTTAAAGGCCAAAAGAAATACATCACTACTTAAGTTGCTCACCAACTCCAAATGGATTGCTCTGGTGGTAGCACATGTGAAAAGACATATATAACCTTTGTTAGACTCCCCTTGCTCATACACATAGACTAGGCCTGCGAAGTCTACTCCCACTACATCAAATGGGGCAGTATAGACACAACGTTCTCTTGGAAGTGGAGCCACCTTTTCATAATAAGGCTTTGCACTCCAACGCTTGCAAACCACACATTTATGCAAGACCTTTTTCACTACTTGTCTAATTTTGAGAATCCAAAACTGTTGTCTGATCTCTATTATCATTTCTCTAACCCCAGCATGTAACAACTTATGATGAGTATCCAGGATCAAAAGTTCCACAAAGTGCCCTCCAGAAGGTAGCAAAATTGGATATCTTTTCTCCTTTGGAAGCCCAGAAAACTGTAGTCTACCTCCTACTCACAATAAATCCTGATCCAAAAACGCATCCAAACCCTTGAGAGCAGAATGTGTTATGTGTTGGTAGAACCTGTAATGAACAGCTGGTGAGCAATTCCCTCTCTTCACCAAATTTTTCCTTCTGCACATATATCATCCATTATGGCCTGGCTTGCTGAATCTTCTTACTGTTCAGAATTCCTTCCCTTCTTGTTTCTCCCTTAATATTGTTTGTAAATCTATATACCCATGCTGTCACTCTTAACAACCTTTTCAGACTGCTAATGTTCTCAAGCCTCAATATGGGGTCCTGCTGCATAACTTGACAACTGTTCACAGTGCATTTTCTCATTTCACTCACCCATTCTTCTTGAGCCTGGCATTCTTCTTGAGCCTGGCATTCTCCTACAATAGGCTGATTAGAAGGCCAGTTTTCACTTCCAAGTGTTAGCCACTCTGGCCCATTCCACCACAAACTTGACTGTGCAAGATCTTTCACTGAAATTTCTTGTGTTGGTAAATCAGCTGGGTTTTGAGTGCCTGGACAATGCTTCCATTGCTTGGGATCTGTGTGTGCTTGAATTTTCTCCACCATATTGGCAACAAATGGTTTCCATTTCCTTGCCTGACTTCTTAGCCAGTGCCAAACTATAGTGAAGTCTGTCCAATAATAGCTTGGAATTTCATAGAGGGCCAAAGAGTTTTGCACTGTAACTGCAAGCCGACTAGCAATAACTGCACCCATCAATTCTAACTTTGGAATAGAAAGCCTTTTCAAAGGTGCTATTCTGCTCTTTGCAGCAGCCAACCTGCAACTTGCTTCCTCTTTGAATGTGCCTATTATATAAATACAAGTTGCATAGACTTCTTCACTTGCATCACAAAAGATGTGCAGCTCCAAATTGTCTGGACTATTGTTCAACTCTCCAAAGTACCATCTTGGGATTTCAATGTCTCCAAGATGTGCCAATTCTTTGAACCAATATTTCCACCTTACCACCATATGATTAGGTAACTCTTGGTCCCAACCAAGTCCAATTTCCCAGAGGCTCTGAAACCAAATTTTTTACTTTATCACAAATGGAGCCAGGAATCCAAGAGGATCAAAGACCTTCGAAGCCAAACTAAGAGCTGTACGTTTTGTCCACCTTTTTTCATTCTCAGCCAGCTCTACTAAAGATTTCCCATTGAAGGTAAGCAAATCCTCTCCTTGCTGCCAAACAATGCCTAACACCTTTGTGTCTATTGCCCACAACTCCTTCATGCCAGAATCCTCAATACTTTCTGCTGCATCAGGTACTACACAGGACTGACTCATAAACTGTTGTAATTGAGAATGATTAGTCTGCCATTTTTTAAGTTCCATGCCAGCCTCCCTCATTATAGCTCTAGCCTCCCTGAATATCCGTTTAGCCATTTCTGTATTATCCACGGAACACAGCAAATCATCAACATAAAAATTTTTCCTTTTGTGTTCAATAGTGTTAGGATAGACTTCAGAATATCTCTTAAAATGGTACTGCATAGTAGCTGCCAACCAGGGGCGGTTCCAGACATTTCAGTGAGGGGGGTCCAGAGAAAAAAAAGGGCATTCCCTATATAACAAAAAGGGCACAACAGTATATATTTTCTTGAATAATCACTTGGTTCAATGAGCGAGTGCAGTGCCAATTTTATTGTTTTATTAGATATTAGTCTTATTCAAATAGACATAATGAAAATCACAATTTCAAATGTCTTCAAGTTAAATTAATAACTAACAATATTAGATGAAGATGCTACCGTAAGTGATATGGCTGCACCCTCCACAGAGCACGTCTAACCAAACGAACCAGAATATTAATGGCTTATCAGTAAACATACCTACCTGTCTTTTATTTGTAACGGCTGAAAAAAGGGCACCTTAAGATATTGAGGGGGGCTCCGGACCCCGCCGACCTCCCTAGATCCGCCCATGCGAACAGAAATGGACTAGAGCTGAGGCCAAACAACACTGACTTCATTCTATATGCTTGAACCTTAGGTTCATTTTACAACAAGTCTTTCGTATCCACCCACAGATACCTTACTGCATCTCTGTCCTCTGGTTTTAACTTTATCCGCAAAAAGGCTTGCTTCACATCTGCAGTCAATGCTACTCTACCAAACCTGAATCTCAGTAACAAGGAAAATAAATCTGCATTTAAATTTGGCCCAGCATCCAAACAGTCATTCAAGGACACACCACCTTTGTCTTTGGCTGAGCCATCAAAAACTACCCTCAGTTTGGTGGTAGTTTTCTCTCGCCGTACCACTGCATGGTGTGGCAGATAATGTGCCTCCTGGCTCACCAGCTCACCTCGCACTCTTTTAGTATAGCCCTCCTCTACATAGCTTAGGATGGCCTCATTGTATTCATTTAACAAATCCTCATTTTTTCTTAGCCTGTGCAATGAAGTCTCCAACCTCCGATTAGCTAGCTGAAGGTTTGAACTGGGTTTGCAAGAATCCTTCCAAGGGAGGCCAACTTCATGGCAACCATCTCTAAACCCAATCCCTTTTTCAAATTGCTCTAAAACATCACTGTTCACTGTACTTGCCTGCTTCTCCTGTTTGTCCTTTATGCCAATGGACTCAAGTTCCCAAAAGGCTTTCAAATGCCTTTCCAAACTATGGCTGTTCTCCTCAATCTTAACAAAAAGAGCTTTAACCTCCATTTCATTGCAATAGCTACCATGTAGCATCCAGCCTAGCTTACTTTCAATAGCTACCGGACCTCGAGATGTGCGGACAATATTATCAGTGAGGAAGTCCCAGTAATAGTCAGCTCCAATCAAAAGACTAATATCTTCTGTTCCTTCAAACTTATTATTGCCCAAATTAATTCCTTTAACTTGCAATTCTTGGACACAGCCATATCTAAACAAATAGTAACTGGAGCACAAAGTTCCTCAATCTCTACAGCTTGGACCTTGATAGTGGGACTTTGTGGTAACAACCCCCTAACCAGAACTTCTACCTTCTTAACTTTGGTTCGGTTTTGAAGGGAACCCCCAAACCCAGAAATTCTTAAATTTTCCCTCTTAAGTTCTTTAAACTTCAATTTTCTGGTCTTAATAAAGTTACACTGGCTACCACTATCAAACAACACTCTTACAGTAGCTTCTCCATCATTCCCAATTAATAATGCTGCAGCTGTTTTCAATAATCCTCCTTTACTTTTACTCCCTTTCATAGCAGTGGCACTGAGTGGCATGTGCCACTGATGTCTCTACTTCTGGGGTAGGCCTCTAGGAGTGTTTTCACACAATAATGGCTCATGACGGCCATGGCATTTTTTTCACAAAATTTTAAACTTACAAAACCTTGCTCTGTGACCTTTCAAAAAACATTTAAAACATGCTGTGGACTTAGTTACCCTGTCCTTTCTCTCCTCAACAGGTAAAGTCTCAGCCAACTCACATTTATATGACGTGTGGTTGCCTTCGCAAAATATGCATTCCTTTGGTGCTGTGCCTGCCTTTATCCCCTTGTTTAACATCCCACTGTGCAAACTCAATTCCCTCTCGTCTTGCTAACTCTGTGCCTAAAACTTAACATCTGCTGAAGGGGGATATACACATGTTCTGTAGAGTGTCCTCTACTTAATTCAAGCAAAATTGAGCTAGGCAATTTAGACTCCAGTATAGTAACCAACATTATACCATACCTTTCCATTCCTACACCCAAGTTGTTCAGGGACCTAGTTCTAACTTCAAATTCATCAAATAACTGCCGTAACTCCTTGACACTATTGGGATTATTAACAGGAGGTATAGCTAAAAGTTCACGGAGGTGGCTTTTAATTAAGATCTCTGGCTTCCCAAACCGTTTCTTTAATATATCCCAAGCCACATTATAATTAGCCTCTGTTAATGCTAATCCTGCTATTGTCTTTGCTGCCTCCCCTTCCAAGAAGGACTGCAAATAATTAAACTTCTCCACCGCACTTAACACTTGACTAGAATGAACTGCTGATTGAAAACTGTCTGCCCATCCTTGCCATTCCTAAATACTCCCAGAAAATGTTTTGAGTACAAGCCTCGGTAATTGAACTGCAGATCTGTTAACCTTAACTTCACAAACACCATTTGTTGAGGGTTGTGTCTCATTATTAGACCTCGTCTCTGACTGTACTGAGCTGCTAAACTCTTTTGCTCTGTGGCATACTTTAATTATATCATCAATAATCTCTTCAAAGTAAATTATGTTATTTTCTATTTCATCCTCTTCTATAAGAGCCTCAATTTTAACATTTACTTCGCTTAGAGCAACCTTTTTAGTTTCTAATATGGAAAGCTGTGCAGTCACTAAGCTTAAATCCTCTTGCTCTATGGTAGAATCTATAGTGGCAATGACCTTTGTAATTAGACCTTTGTAGGCGCTTCTCCTTTTTTTAGACTTGTTCAGTTCAGCTGCACTCATCTTCAATGCAAACAACAATTGGGCTCAATACCAAATAAACTGAATTGGCAAAAATACTTAACCAAACTGATCAAACTCAAATTTTGCTTTTTTCAAATAAACTGAATTGCTGGATGGGGTACTGACCAACCACCAGTATGGAATATCAAATTTTCCACCCAAGTAACTGGCGCACTGAAGTCTGCAACCTTCGCCTACGAATAATAAACCAAATTAACCAAACCGGTAAAAATGTAGGCCCAAAACAACGACAGACTAGTGGCCAGGTTTCGCAATTGGGTGGCCAAACTTTCTATCCTGGGACCTTAACTCAATAATAAACCAAAATTAACCAAACCGGTAAAAATGTAGGCCCAAAACAACGACAGACGAGTGGCCAAGTTTCGCAATTGGGCGACCAAACTTTCTACCCTGAGACCTTAACTCAATTATGCTCAACCCGTCTAGGCCTAACTTGGACTACAATTTGCACAATCAGAACTTTGCCGGAAAATAGTTACTGATTCAGTCTTGGGCTAGAATTCGATTTCGAAGGACCCTGTTATTTTTTTTTATTTTTGGGTTCAGAATCCCAGCTGAGCCGTGAACGGCCAAGCTCTGAAGGGCCAGTTTAACCTGCAGCTCAAGTTAAGCTAGACTAAAAACTTACGGACCTGGAGGTCCTATTAGGTCCTACCTCCTGGTTGCTGACTCGATTTGCGCCTACTTTAGGCCTCAGTTGCATAAAAATTGAGGAAAACAAAAGGGGAACTAGTTATGGTTTTCTTTCTAAACCTTGCAATAACAACAACACAACCTGCACCATTGCACGATGGAACAATCTTGTATCTAAACAACCAAACTAAATTGCAAGAGAGCTCTCTATAAGACCACGCCATGTAATCTACAAACGAGTAGAAAAGACGCGCAGCACCCCAAAAAAATGATGCCACAAGAGTGCCCAAACAATGATGCCACAAGAGCCCAAAAATGCTAGCTCTAAATTAAGTGAATTTTTCACTAACCTTACAATTATGAGATGGATATATATACACCTTAACTTAATATATACAAGCAATGCTGCATCAATCAGCTTAGTCATCATATCGCCTTGGGACAACAATGGCTCTTCCTCTTCTAGATTTTCTAACACTGTATGGCCCTTTATCAGAGTTTGTATTTCCCAATCGATTCTCTCCAGTTTTTCTTGTACTACTTTCCTGGCATCGTTGTCTTCGAAATTAGCTAACTTCGTCGCTACTCTCTTTCTTTTGCAGAATATTCTTCTCTTTTGCCTCTAGCCAGTTCCTCTTTCCTTTTGTCTGTGCTTTCGGGGCATATTTTTCGAAAATTCTCAACGTCTTTTCAAGGTTGTTAGCATTTCCTCAATTGTTTTATTCTCTAAAACTGTTTTCCACTCTATTTGGGTCATGTGTGATCTGATTTCTTCCCAATTTATGGTCTTGGAGTTTGTTAGTGATGTCTGGGGGACTCACTCGTGGTTAGACCACTGTATAGCCTCCAACGATGGTTATAATATAATCAATAACATGTCCATACTTTATGATGTATTTGAATCTGATCATATCCCGTTCGCAGTAGGGCTTGATTGTATGGTAGCACCTGACTTAGACAATAACTGTGATAATGCTGATTACTATAAGGTTAACTGGTCAAATTTTAGTCACTCTGAGGTAGATTACTATACAATGCAGACTGATGCACTACTAAGGCTTGTGAGGATTCCTCCAGAAGCTTTGGTTTGTAGGAATCCCTCCTGTGATGATGTAAACCATATAGATCTCTTAAATAAGTATTACGGTGAGCTTGAACATGCCATTAAGGCTGTGAGTGGAAGTAGCTTTAAGAATAAAAAATGGGGAAAAGTAAATGTCAATCCATGGTGGGCAAAATACTGTGCTGATTTGTATGATGTAGCAAAAAATGTATTCGTGGAATGGGTTGATATGGGGAAACCTAGGCAGGGGGAACTCTTCCAACTGAAAAATAGAACTCGTGCTAGGTTCAAGGGTGCTCTTAGATTTATAAGGAAAAATTAAGAGAATCTTCGAAGAGAATCTCTAGCCAGGAAATTAGACAATAGTAATACTTCCAGTAGGGGATTCTCGAAGGAGGTTAATAAAATTAACAATAGTAATCTTACCTTGCCAAATGTAATAGAGGGTGTACATGGTGCAAAAAACATTGCAGAACTGTGGAAAAATCATTATGAAACCCTATTTAATTGGCTCGGTGGGGATAGACTAAATATATGCCTAAATGTAGAACGCTCGGAGGAGCTACTAATTAATGACTCAGAAATCTGGCAGCCTATTCATAAATTAGATGATAGCAAAAGTTGTGGCCTAGATGGCATACAAGCAGAACATTTAAAATGTTGTAGCCCTCGTATAATACCTATGCTTGCAATGTGTCTCACAAGCTGTATGATACATGGGTACTTGCCACAGTCCATTCTGTCAGTTGTATTGTTGCCGGTTGTTAAAAGTAAGGGTGCTAGTATCTGTGATAAGAATAATTATAGGCCAATAACACTTGCCAGTATACTTTCTAAGGTGTTAGAATATGTCATTTATAATAGGATAAGTACTTACTTGCAGACTTATGACAATCAATTTGGCTTTAGAGTGAAACATGGTACTGACATGTGTATTTATATGCTAAAGGAAGCCGTCCTAAAGTACAAGATGTCAAACAGCAATGTATATTCCTGTTTTTTGGATGCATCAAAAGCATTTGATAGCGTTACCCATCACAAACTTCAAGAAACTCTTGTGCCGAGGGATACTTAAATATATACTTAGGATACTTGCATTCTGGTATACAGAGCAGACTATGTTTGTAAGATGGAAAAGCACAGTATCACCAGGTTTTAAGGTAACTAATGGTGTTAGGCAAGGAGGTATATTATCATCCTATCTTTTCTGTATATGAGGAGCTCCGCGCCAGATGTTCGTAAGCGCCAAAAATAAAAAAACGCCAGAAAACGCAGTTAAAGTTGGGGAATGAATATTAGACTGTATCTCTTGAACCATTGAAGATAGCGCAAAGATGTTTATATGAAATTTATAGCTTTCGAACTCAGCTAACCGATGGGTTACATTAGAACACACTAATCACTTAATGATTAGTAGTAATCATGGATTAATTGAAGGGGTATCCAATAAAAACTGTGAAAAAGACTTTGTAAAATGCTATAATGACAATAAAATAGTATTCTCTACGCCTAGGATTGAAAATGACGTACTTATAAGGTTCAAGAGATTAGGCTTCGATCAGACATGATGAAATGCGCGCCTGCTTCCCTCCCATCCACACACAACACACACACACACACACACACACACGCTACCATGAGCGCTGATTGGCCGCCCTTATGATGACGCGCACTAGATGCCACGCACTGATTGGCTCCAGGCGGGAGGGGTAGCGCGGTGTGAGTTAAGAACATCTGCACGGAGTATAGTCACTCGCTTCATGCCACGCTATTACGGTCGGCTTGTAAACACGGTTAAATAGGGATTTCGACCTTATGGTTTCAGAGCCAGATGTTCGTATATCTCAACATTGGATAGTATGGGAACTGAGCTTCACGCTGGTAAAAAAAACGAGTTTTAGCCCGGGGTGGCGCTTACGAACATCTGGCGCGGAGTGCCTCATATACATGGATGACCTTACCAATGAGCTAAAAACTGCACGTACTGGCTGTGTCATTGGAAAGGAAAAAGTTAATCATTTAATGTATGCTGATGACCTTGTTCTTCTGTCACCCTCTCCCCATGGGCTGAGAGTACTATTAGAGATATGTGAACAATATGATATAGAAAATGACATCACCTATAATGGTGCAAAGAGTTGTATTTTGATTTTTAGTGTAATCTACTGAAATATGTATCATGTGGGTCTTTTGAAATGAATGGTCAGACTATACCTGTCAAAGACACACGTAAATACTTAGGTCATATAATTACTCACGAGTTGCGAGATGAACTCGATATTGAGAGGTAACGTAAAAAGCTGTATGTACAGGGTAACATGCTAGTAAGGAAATTTGGTATGCGTTCAGAATCATTTAAAATTTATCTTTTTAGAACTTACTCTACTGCATTGTATATATCCCATCTGTGGTGGAACTATACAAAAACTGCTATGAATAAACTCTCTGTTGCTTATAATAATATTTTTCGTATGCTATGTAGGGAACCAAAATGGTGCAGTGCTAGTTTTATGTTTACTACGCGTAACCTACCTACCAGCCAAATGTTAATCTGGAAGAATATATATAATTTAATTACTAGGGTCCAAAACAGCTCTAATGTGTTCTTGTACAATGTCCTGTCTTCAGATACTGTATACCTCTCACCTATATGGCAGTTTTGGTTCAGACAACTGCTGCTTTACAATACCTTATTTTTGTAATATAGTAAAGATTATATATGCATATTAAGTTGTGTTATAATAAGTGGCTTTGTTATAATAAATGTTATAAGTGTTATAAGATGTCTCATGTAATAACAATATACATAAAATTGTCAGATAATTAATCAAACGGTATGCCAGTATGATGGTTAAGTGGCTATGTTGGCCTTATTTTTGTATTAAGTTCAATGTGTACTTAAGATTGTATTTGTATGTTAGGTTAAGTGGCTATGGATTGTGAATGATCCGCAATAAAGATGCTTTCTTTTTGTTGTTTGTTTGTTATAAACCCCAAATTTGCTTCTTCCTCCCGTATGTGAATTGTCTTTAAAAGTTATCACCATATTTGTTGATAACTCGATTATATTGTGGTCTGAGATAATAGTTGGGGTTATTTTTATATCGGCAATCAAGTTCGTGGTATTTGTGAAGAGTGAATACCAGATCTAGGCAGTTATTTTTTTTTGTATTTTCTGTTATCGCCTCTGTCAGCATAAACTCGTTTGTGAGAGCCATCAACATTTTTGCTTGCTCCTGGTCTTCTCTTGTGCCCCCCTTATCTTACTGTATAAATATAGTTCTACCCACCTTTTTGTATTTTATAAATGGGAAATTAAAATTGCCGCAGAGTATTATATTAGGGGATGGAGAGTTTAGGGACTTTATTAGGGTTCTGCTATCATCAATGGCATCCGAAAATTTTTCATTTGGAGAGTTTGGAGGTCTATAGATGACTATCAGTACCACATTTAGTTTCTCTATTTTCACTGCAAGGGTTTCCACGAAGCTGTTAGATTTACTTATTACCGTCTCTGTCATATGCCTCTCGTGTATCTAAATAGCACATCCACCTTTACGTCTCGTTGTTCTATCCACTCTTAGTACGTTGAATCCATCGATATGCAATTCTTTCTTATCGATAGTGTTTGCAGTTATCGCAGTTTCCTTGGCAATCTTTAAGATGTGTTTCTGTGATGCAAGCGATGTCCGCCCTAGTTTCGTCCATAAAACCTTTCAGGTACGAAACTTTGTTTAGAGAATAGTTCGGTTTTATTCCTTGAATATTTGCCAGGACAATGTTTATGTTCTTTGTTTTGCATTGCCCCCTTGTGCATTTTAAGTTCGTTGTCCTTTGATATCGCGTGTTTTGTGGCCTTGTGGTCCTCTGAGATGGATCCGTTCCAGCCTACCTGTTCTGGTAGCTTCTTGCCATGTAACGGTCCGGTTCAAGGGTTCTTAGCTGTGTCAGCTGCATGTGCTACAGTATATGAGACTTAGCAACCGTATTGTGTCCGAGATGTTGAAAAACTTTTGTGTGCTATTTGTGTTTTGTTTGCTATTTAAATACATATTTTTTTTCACATTCCTTCTGTTGTCATTTGAAACTTGTCCTTTGTCTTTTGAACTTGTCGGGAGATGATGGTAGTAGCATTTTCTCCCGTACGGGCAGGTTCCATATGTTGCGTACAGTGGCGGCTCGTCGGTAGGCACTGCGAAACTGCAGCACTCCTAAATTTTTTATTTACAATTGAAATAATCAAGAACAATATAAGGATGAGCTCACTGAATAACTTTTTCAATAACTTTTGAAACTTTTATTCATTGCTCAATGCTCATCCTTTTATTTCAGTAATTATTTCAACCCATTCTTAGAGACAGCACCCCTAGAATTTTTAGTCACGAGCCGCTACTGGTTGTGTAGTACTTGCAAATGACAGGATGGTAGAATTTGCATTTTCCACCAAATTTGCAGTGACCATTATTGTAAAAGTAATTGCACACAGGAGGGTGTTCGTAAATACATTCTCCTCCCTTATATCTGCAAATTCCTTTCACATAGTGTTTACATATAGTTTCTTCTCCATTTTTACTTGGGGCCTTTGTTTTTGGTGGTTTCAGTATAATTTATTTATTGTTTACTTGTTTTTTCCTATTGCTGCTAATGCCCTTTGCTTGAAATCTTTGGGTTTGATTTTGTGCCTCTGTTTCCTCTGATTGGTATTTCTTTTATTTCTATTTTTTCTGCTTTTTCTGTTTTTTTTCTGTTCGTTTTTCGCTGTTTCCTCTCGTATTATCTTCGTTCCTTCTATTCTTTCTCTCTGTTCGTATTCATAAACTCCTCTTTTGCCTTTTCCTCAAAATTTTGTTCTGCTTTAAAAACGGTAAACAAGTTTATTTCGATTATGCAGCTTTTGCAGAAGAACTTGATTCCGGTCAATTGTTTTAATGCCTGTTAGAGATTTCTTCGTCGCTCCATCTCAGGCATTGAAATTTAACCAAGTTCTGACAAAGATCGCAGCAAAATGCCTTTGATTCATCTGTTTCTTTTTTACAGTATCCAGGATTGTATGAATTGATTTGCCATTGCTATGTTTCTAATGGTATGTAAATGCGTTCAAAACACTTTATAAGGTGTGAGGTGAGAGCCACTGGCCGATAATTTTTGGCCATTGCTCTGTTACCACCTTTAAATAGGGGGGGCAATGTTCGCGTTCTTTAAGGGGAGTGGAATTTGTCCTGTGTCGAGTGATTTCCTCCATAGTAAGTATAGCGGTTTTGCAATACTCTCTTTGCATTTCTTCAGAAATGTGGCACTCCATGTGTCTGGCCCTGGCGCTGAATTGTGTCGCATCTGTGATAAGGCCGTAATTACATCTCCTTCCGTGAACTCGAAGTCCATTAATAGGTTTGTGCCGGGATTTGTTCTTGGTTGATCTGTATCAATGTCGAAAAACTCGTCTGGGTTTTCCACTTCCATCTCAGACTTAGGGGTGCTAAACACATATTTAAATTGTTCCCTAAGCAATTCACTTATTTCTTTCAGGTCATTTGTGTATTCGGCCTCGCCATCTATCAACGGTCCAATAATCTCCTTACACTGCATTTTCCTTTTCGCGAAAGTGTAGAAGTGTTTTGGGTTATTTTTTATGTTTTCTGCTACCTTGTTTTCCTCCTCGTTTGTCTTATGTATGAATGTTTGCTTTAGGTCCATTTCTATTTCGCCAAGTTTTCTCTCTAGTTTGAGTCTCTGCATCAGTTCTGCATCTGTGGAGATGTTTTACGGTTTGTCTTCGTTGCCTGAATAGAGTCCTGATTTTCCTTTCGAGCTTGCTACGTTTTCTTTCCTGTCTCTCTGGAATATGTTTCAGTATTATAGGTTTGGTTTCCGTCTCTATTATACATAGTATTTCTTGTGGAGTCCTCTCGTGTAGTAGCAATTCCCAATTTACCTCCTTTAAATCTTTATTTATGTTTTCTCAATTTACTTTCTTTGAATTTATGTTTAAGCCTTCAAATATTCCATCTGCCTCTCTAGGATGCGTTTTCGGACCTCTGGGTGCTAACTTCAATTGTATATCGATGAGGTTATGGTCGGAGAACTTTGTGTGCGTTACTTTTTTATTTATTATTATCTCGTTGTTATTTGTCCAGATTAAATCCAAAACGTTCTCCTTTCTTGTGTCGTCACCGATTTCCTGGGTAAGGGCGTAATGTTCCATAATATCTAATAGCATTGTTGCTTGGGTTCTGTCATCTTTAGTAATGTTGCCATGAAACTTCTCAACGTAGCTAAATTTTGCAAGTATTGTAATTTTCAGTCTGCATGGTCCGTATAGAGGCCTTGTATATTTGTGTTAATACATTTACTGGGTTTCTAATCTTCGTGTTCGATTCTCCTAAATGATGGTCGTTTCCTGGTCGATGTCGGTTCCTGTCTGGTGTTATTGGTTGGGCCGCTGCATTTGGGAGTGTTGGGGTTGCGGCCCGTGATACCACTGTTGTTGTTGTATTATTGGTGGGTGGTGTTGAATAGGAGGGTGATGTGCGTAATGTTGTGGTGCATATGTTTGCGGCGTTCTGTCTCTCCTTGTTAGAAGAGCAAGCTGAGCCTTTATTATCCTCATTTCTTCTAAAAAATATGTTTCATTACTCTTGCTATTTCTTCTATGTCGAATATGATCTGTTCTTTCCCGTTCTCTTCTTTGCGTACCCTTTATGTGAAAATGCGGGCACTCTACGTTCAGGCATTTTTTCTCAGTAATTGACTGTCTGCACATACGAGGGTGAAAAAAGTTGCAGTTTGGTCCGTACTTACACTTCCAATTCCTCATCATATAGAAGCATTTTGTAGGGTGATTGTATATGCAGTTTGAGCCATATTTGCACGCACCCATTTTATAATATTCGCATATGGCCCGTCGTTTAAATTCCCTCTGAGTCTTATGTGATTCGATTTCCTTCTGCTTCGCCACCACTTCTTCCCTACTCAGTGGGGTTGTTTTCTTTGGCGTGTATTTCGTATCTCCCTCTTCTGCCGTACCTCTTTTTCTGAGGCTGCTTTCGCGCCTCCCTGTAGTGTGTTTTCTTTTTCCTTCTCGGTTGTGCAGGCGTTTTCTGTTTCATGTTTTTCTGTCGGTAAAACTGCTGTACTTGATTCTTCTATTTCAACATTTTGTGTTCCCCTCTGTACTAATTTTCTATTGTTTTCCATGCACTTGACGCATAAGAAACCACAAAGGCCTATGATTTTGTTATTTATTCTATTTACCATTTTCCTGTCTTTTTTATCTAAGTTCATGCATTCTTAGTGCTTAAAGGTATTGCACAGAATGCAGTTTAAGCCCGAGGTCTGGTCTGCTTCGTTTTTGCAATCGCAAAGTTGATATGCGGCACATTCCTTTACACATAATCCGGCTTTATTAAATTTTCTGACTTTCCCGCAATTTACACATTTCTTCGTATGTCTTGCCATTTTATCCTTTATTTTCCTCTTCTCGCTTCTCAAATTTCTCTCGATAACTCGACCTTCATTTTTATGGCATTGACCTTTTTTCCCTCTTAGGCGTAGTGTACAATCTCAGAGCTGTTTTTCCGTTCGAAGTGTTTTAAATTTATGTTTCAATTTAATGTTTTTTCGTTGTGCAAGCTATATGCCACCGGCTTTTACTTAATAATTTATTATCGCGAATTCATTGGTATTCAATACACACACTGGTATAAGACAGAATTTACCGCTGAACTTATAAACACTAGTTATTTCGATATTACACAGAGCGGAAACAAAAACGTCCGTACACCACGAGGTAGAAACACCCTTATATATATATATATATATATATATATATATATATATATATATATATATATGAAAATTATTTCACGAAAGTAACACGTGAAAAATATTTATGATGAATAAAACCACGAAGGAAAGGAAACACAAAATGGTGCTCAAGCGCTTTCGTCTAATGACATCTCCTCAGGAACACTGAAGTAGATAAAAAGGTTAAGCCTATATATAGGTTACAGAAAGAAAAAAATAAAAAATAAATAACATACACACACACACACATATATATATATATATATATATATATATATATATATATATATATATATACATATCTATATATACAAATACATACATACATATTATACAATAAACAGAGAAGTAAAAATAAAAAATTAAAAAATTAAAAATTAAAACCTTAAAGGATTACCAGTGAGGCGTACAGATTTGTAAGGAAAAATATCGATTTTTAGCACAAGATCAAATGGATTATAAAAATACAAATTTATACTGGAACTCTGCCCGGGTTTTAACACACTGCTGCCTATGGTCAGGTTTCGATATATATAAAAAAATAAAATGCAAATTAAAAGTTAATAAAGGTCTTTTTCAACTCGATCCTGTTATTTTGAATTCCTTTAAAACAGATTTAGATAAGAAGGGTAAAACATTAAATCTTTGGTAAACTTGTCTTCTACTTTATTAACTTTTAATTTGCATTTTATTTTTTTATATATATCGAAACCTGACCATAGGCAGCAGTGTGTTAAAACCCGGGCAGAGTTCCAGTATAAATTTGTATTTTTATAATCCATTTGATCTTGTGCTAAAAATCGATATTTTTCCTTACAAATCTGTACGCCTCACTGGTAATCCTTTAAGGTTTTAATTTTTAATTTTTTTAATTTTTTATTTTTACTTCTCTGTTTATTGTATATATATGTATGTATGTATGTATGTATGTATTTGTATATATAGATATGTATGTATATATATATATATATATATATATACATATATATGTGTGTGTGTATGTATGTTATTTATTTTTTCTTTTTTTCTTTCTGTAACCTATATATAGGCTTAACCTTTTTATGTACTTCAGTGTTCCTGAGGATGTCATTAGACGAAAGCGCTTGAGCACCATTTTGTGTTTCCTTTCCTTCGTGGTTTTATTCATATATATATATATAATATATAATATATATATATATATATATATATATATATATTAGGGTGTTTCATAAATTAAAAGTTTGGAAAAATTTTAATCCACATGGATCCCCTTGTTCCATTTGCTGAGGAGACTGATAAACGAAGTATTAATTCAATAGTTTAAAGTTTACGGGTCCCCAGTTTGATGCTCTGGCAGATCATAAACGGAAAAAATTAAACAAAAATCTGTCAATGAATTTTTATTCAACAAACGAGTACCATTTCACTACACATTTTCACAAAGATACAAAAAACATAACCACTTCTTGCGAATCATTTGTCCATGAAATCCTTCTTGTTTTATTCGGGTATTTCGCCCTATGCTGCATCACAGTTTTGAGCAAATACTGCTTCTGCTTCTCCCAGGAAGAGAGAACCAACTGTAGCAGTTCCTTGTAGTCATCGCGCTGATGCGACGTGCTCACCATCCCTCTCACCAGCAGGACTGACTTCTCCCTCAGTTCCCTCATAGAGTCATTGACTTGAGCAAAATCGTACGGCCGCACGTCCAACCGGTCGATGAACTTCCATTGTGCCTGAAACCTCTTGAAAACGGGTATATCGGGGCCACTTGAAGGGCCGTATGCACGCTTGAAGACGGAGCTGAGGATGACTTCATAGATGTGATGCCGACAGGGGAAGTACATGAGTTCTCTGCCAAGACCTTTCTCAATCAGGACGCAGGCCCCGATATGAATCCCGGTGTTCGACGCTGTCGTGTCGAAAGACAGTCCCGCACGCGCTCTTCCATCCTGTGTTCCTTGACCAATCCAAGCAAACTCGCGCTATCTTCTCGCCGGTTCCGGACGTCACCTTAGGAACGCCGAGCAACTTCTCCTTGCCGTCGCCAGAGACGAGGACGGCGATCCGGTCAACGCTCTCCTTCCATTGCTCATTGTCAGGTAGGAGCTTACCGTCCCAATGCAAGACAAGAGGCTGACCAGGACAAGCTTCGTCGGATTGATAACTTTCAGCAGCCACCTTCCTGAGAGCCTTGCGTGTGCGGTACATGGTACTGGCAGAAATGGACAGTTCATCCAAGTCAAAACCTTGTGATTTAGCCGCTGCAGCGTACGACATAGCTGAATCGCGGTACGAAATATTCAGCCGATCGTAGGTAGTCGTCACATCCTGTGAGATCAGATTCCTGCGTCGCTTCTTGGTATTTCCCTTGGAGGAGGATGGAAAAACTTCCACGGTTGGGTCAACGACATCTGAGTCAGTCTCTGACGAAGTTGAAATCACTAAAGCCCCGTATCTTCTGCAGCTCCTTGTTCCTTCCTGGCCTTCTCCTGTTGTTCCTTAATCTTGTCCAGCCTCTTCCTTTCCTAATCTCCTTATAGTGAAGCTTCATGTCAACAGGGCCCATGCTGCAAGAATTTGGATCTTCACGCTGCATGTCGAGAAAGTGGATGTCCTCCTGATTCTTCATCATTTCCTTAGCCTGTGAATGAGCAATGTCCATGATCTCCTTCGCTATTGCCTCCTTGAACATCGCCTCCTTCACTCGGAAGGACTCTGCTTTATGTGACTTGTGCTTCACAAGCCGGTCGTATTCCTTGAGAAGGGATTCCATCTTCCTCAAGGCCGAATCTCGACGCATCATGGGGATTCTCGCTCTCTCCCAAAATATGAGACAGGCATCCAGGCACAGGTTCAGGCATTTAGTACGTCCAAATTTTTGCTCCTTTTGGTGGTAAAAGTACTTTTTGAGTACTTGCAACTGAGTTGGAAGGCCACTTGATGTGATGTTCGCATCCGTCTGGCCAATAAGAAACACTTCTGTTTTCGCTCTGGTAGACACCTGGAAAAGAAAACAAACTAAATAATTCCACAGAAATAATTTCCCATCGTAATTAATTTCATTAATTAAATAAAGAAAAGCAGTAACTGGGACTCGAACCAGTGTCATAGCCGTTTGGCGGCATCGCTCAAGTCGGCGTACACAGCACGCTATCCACTACACCATCTAGGGAGTGGATAGCGTGCTGTGTACGCCGACTTGAGCGATGCCGCCAAACGGCTATGACACTGGTTCGAGTCCCAGTTACTGCTTTTCTTTATTTATAAAACTGATACGTGTACACTACGTTCTCTTTGACAATTCATTAATTAAATAAATTTCAATACCGCAGTAAAATTACATTAATTAGTATCATAAATAATTACCAGCTTAGTTGTCCAATATGCAACAGACTAATTAATTTCATGTAATATTAATAATAAATATCACTACCACAGTAAAATGACAGAAATTAAATAATAAATTTCAATACCACAGTAAAATAAGATAATTAGTAGCATAGGCTATACAACACGAACCGCTCAAGTGACGAAGAAAACCGTCTTCACTGCAGGCAGGCGAGAAATGAACTGACAAAAAGTCGTCAAAGTTGGGGACCTCTAAATGCAGCGCGATCTGGTTCAAACTTGCACAAACGTGTTTTCTTGTTCTTTAGAATACGGAGAAACGTGTGGATTAAAACTCCAAGCTCATTTTTATTTTACCCTATAGGTATGAAACACCCTAATATATATATATATAATATATGATGAATAAAACCACGAAGGGAAAAGAAACACAAAGTAGTGCTCAAGCGCTTTCGTCTAATGACATCCTTAGGAATACTGAAGTAAATAAAGAGTTCAAGACTATAAATAGGTTACAAAAAAAAAAATAATAAAATATAATATATATATATATATATATATATTATATATATATATATATATATATATAGAAATAAAAATTGGGGGAGGAGCATACAAATTTGTAAGGAAAACCACCAATTCTAGCACCCTGCCCGAATTCAACACAAGATCAAATGGACTGTTCACAACCAATTCTATAGACAACGCCTGAATGATATATAGGTCACAAAAAAAAATAAAAACCAAAAATAAATTGAAAAATAAAAATTGCAAGAGGAGCACACAAATTTACAAGGAAAAATTACCAAAGTTTTAGCACTCTGCCCTTCTTGTCTAAATCCGTTCTGAACGAATCCAAAACAACGCGATCGAGTTGAAAAAGACCTTTGCTCATGTTAAAGTTATTTGTAAGTCGGATAATAGCAGACTCAAGAATATTTCTATTAACAATGTTGCTAGAGTGAAACAAAACTGAAGCATTATTCCAATCAATACATTGGGATAACTCTGACAAATGGACAAAAAGGGCACTGGACGACTGTCCCGTTCTAACGAAATATTGATGCTGTTTTACACGCGGGTGCAAATCCTTTCCCGTCTGACCAATTTAAAAGGAATCACATTGTTTACAACCAATTTTATAGATAATGCCTGAATTATTGGTAGGGCTATTTTTTACTATTATGGAAAACTGATGAGTGGGTAGTTGGGAGGTAACGAAAATGGTTCACTGAGTAGGTAGGTAGTTAATCTAACAATTATTAAATTCCTTTTATGTCAATAACTGGGTGAATGAAACCAATTGGTTGCTCACCAGAGTTATTCTCCAAACTAGTATTTATATACTGTGTGACAAGAGCGTGCTCGGTAATAGATATACATTACCGATCAACCAACCGAGGAAAAAACCAACACGACGCTGGTGGAAAAAGCCCCGCGAAAAAGGAACAAAGGAGAACGAAAACGAGGAACGGGGCGAGAAGGACGGAACTGGAGAAGGGACAAGAACAGACAACGAAAAAGATCCCCACCAGCAAGTACGCTCTTAATAAACAAAGAAGACGGGAAAAGGGACTCTCTAATAACTAGCAGTAAGTGACTAATTGTGTTTTTAGCCCAGTTGGATCTTCTAACTTCTAACTTAGAAGACTCATTAAATTAAGCTGGGTCAGACAACTTAGGCCTACATGGTGGCCTAAGACCCAGCATCAACTCATAGCTTAACAAAGGTGAAGGTAGATTGCCCTAACCTAGTTTGGTGAGGAATCCTACTGTGGACCTCAATTTATCTGCCCGCTCTGGACCATTTCCGGAATCTCTAGGCTGACCCCTACAGGGCTAGACTTAATCTACTCTATAGTTAGACTGGAGAAATAAGGGGTGGGTTAATTGTGGACCAATTCATACAGAGCATTTTTCACATTGGTGGCCCGTGTGTGGGGAATTTACAAACCTTAACCTTACTTAACAAAAATTGCAGAATTAGGCTAAATGGTCTAGCCTAAGCCTAAGCCTAAGCCTAACCTAATCAAGCCTAATTAGGTCTACAACCTAGGGCCTAACTAGGAAACATTTACATTTAAGGAGTCTCATTCTCTTATAAGCTTAGACCTGAGTGACACATAAGTACTTGGGGGGGATTAAACCAAATTTAAACTTGACTGTTTTGTCTGTGCTCTCTCTTCTCTGGTAATTTCTTCTTGTCCTCTATTTCATTACGATCCCCAGTTAAACAATTTTGACTTAAACATGGACAGTGCGGAATTGAAAAAGTTAAAAAAGAAAAGGGGGGCAAAGTTGGGTGCTGTTACAAAGGCCGTGAACACTTTTAACAATATTACACAACCAGGTAAGGAAGATTTAGAGTGTGTAATTCTTAAATTGGAAACTAAAAAGAAGGAAATAATAGCCATTGATGAGAGTATTTCAGAGTTAGTTGAATCCGAAATGGCTGAAGAACAATTGATAGACCTTTACGCTGATAATGATGATCAGGTAATCTCAATTGAACAGCAAATAAGGAGACTACAGTCTCGTTTGACTGACTTAACACCAAATAAACCTAATTCTGATTTTTAATCAAAGTAGAGCTAACCTTCAACAAAATTTAAGTGGCATGCTAAATCCTGAGTCACAAGAATTGAGGGCTCAGTTACCCATTTTGCTAGTACCAACATTTGAAGGGACACGGTACAATTCCCATCTTTCATTGACAAATTTGAGAGTTTAATAGGTAATAAACCTTATATTTCAACTGTTGAAAAGTTTAGCTACTTAACTAGTTTCCTTAAAGGCCCAGCCTATAACCTGATAGCCTATTTACCAGCCGTAGGGAATTCATATGAAGTAGCTATTGATCTCTTAAAACGTAATTACATTAATAAAGATGAGATTGTATATGAATTATCTCAACAAATTTTTGATTTTGCACCCATAAAAGATAACCATAGTGATATGGAAAATTTTTATACAAAATTAGAAGCTATTATAGGACAACTGGTTAGCAATGAGATAGATATTAAAGCTTCATCTTGGATTATACAAGGCATAGTTCTTAGGTGCCTTCCTTTGAGGGTTAAAGATATTTTAGTTCTAAAGACGGGAGAAAATTATCCTAATCTTGAAGATATCAGAAAACACTTCCCAAATATCCTAACTAATTACAAATTAAGAGATATTCCAACACAAAATAAGACCCAGACTATGGATAAACCAAAGACTGTTCCCAGAGACCAACTAGCTACAGCCAAACAGACAAAACTTGATACTGTAGAATCAAATGTGACCAACTGTAATACACGAACACCTACATTACAGAACTTTAATGTAACTGCTGCCTCAACTTACACACTACATTGCAAATTTTGTGCAAGTAATGAACACAGTAGTACTGGGTGTGACAAATATTCAGACTTTAACCAAAGAGCTAAAAGATGTGAACAGTTGAACCTATGTAAAAAGTGTACTGGCCAGGGACATTTTAAGAAAGACTGTAAATCTAGGTTAAGATTCAAGTGTAAGTTTTGTAAAGGTTTACGACATGTCTCATCAATGTGTGATTCACCAAAGTGTCCAAACAATAGTACTCAAACTCAAAAGATACCTCCCCCAAACAAAGGTAATCAAGAAAATGCCACTTTCATGGGACATTCTGTTTGCTCAAACAACGTAACAAGAAACACTGAGATTCTTTTACCAACTATCTTTGGACTTAGTGAATAGTGAGGGTAGCACCACTCCAGTGAGATGTCTTATAGACTGTTGTTCTCAACAAACATTTGTTTCGCAAAATGTAGTTAATAATTGGGTTTGACACCAAACCCGAATGAACAAAACCTCAATATTGCATCCTTTGTTAAGGATAACTCGACAAAAATAGCTATAAGACAATTGACCTGGAACTACATTTAGAAAATAAATTAGAGAAAATTGAAGCAGTTATTATTTCTAAAGTAGGACAGAACAAACTGGTTATACTCAAACTAGAACAAACCATAAATCATTTGGGAAAACACTACAAAATAGCTGATAGACATATCACTAACAACACAGTAGCTAACATTGAAATGTTAATGGGGGCAGATTATATTAATCTTATTCATAAGGGCATAGTGAAGATAGGTAATGGTATAGCTATTCAGACTCCATCAGGGATAGCCCCTTGGGTGACCTATCTAAATACAACCTAGACCTAAACCAAAACAGTTCATGACTAACAAATACTATGTGCCTCAACTCAGTCCTACATAACACCTGTAAGAATAGCAACACTTTGAATAATATTATCTCAACTGAGAACATTAATTCATCATTATCAAATGAAACTTTGGATGAGGCAATTCAAACTTTATGGTTGCTAGAATCTGTGGGTATACATGACACAAATCAAACTTCAGAGATCAGTTAATGGTAGAAAGATTTGAAGACACCATTCAGTGCAAAGACAATAGTATTTTATTGAGTTACCTTGGAAAATAAATTGTCCAACTTTAAGAGATAATCTCAAAGTAGCTAAAGGGACATTTTATATAAGTAATGAAAAAACTCAAACAAGATAATAATATTAAAAAGTACAGTGATGTCTTCAAAGAACAGCTACAGAAAGGCTTCATTGAAGAAGTAACAAATAACCCTTTTAAAAAATGGTTGTCATTATTTAACCCACAGGGGGTTTATCGACAAGATGCCCAACAACAAAACTCAGAGTAGTATATAACTGTAGCCTCAAAGACAGTGATAACACAGTTTGAATGATTGCCTGATTGAGGGTCCTAATCTCATTTCTGACCTTGTGAAGATCTTACTGAGGTTCAGGTTAGATAAATATGCCGTACAAAGTGACATTTCAAAGGCATTTTTTGAGAATAAATCTTAAAATGAATATGATAAGAACCAACTTAGGTTCTTATGGTTCAAGGATCCATTTGATTTGAATAAGGGTTCATATATAGATTCAATGTTGTGTTGTTTGGAGCCAATTGCTCACCTAGCCTATTAGCATTGACAATTGGACATCATTTGAACCAGTTTAATAACTCTTTAACATTGAACTTCCTTAAGGAACATTTTACGTAGACAATCTAATAGGCTCAACAACAACACAATCTGAATTATCTGAAGTCTATGAACACTCTCAAAACATTATGCAACAAGGTAACTTTGAACTTAGAGAGTGGATTTCAAATGATGAGGATTTAAACAAAAAGATTTTAAAGGATAATAATGGTCTTACTGAGCCATCAGACAGAGTTAAAACTTTAGGTATGAACTGTATTGGATGCAACTTCTAACAGTCATGATTCAATCTGTACTAAAGGTTTTAAACTTGATGAGGAAGCAAATACTAAAAGACAAATATATCAGAGGCTTCCAAAATTTTTGATCCTATGGGTCTATTCCTGCCTTCAACAATAAAATCAAAGATTCTCCTCCAAGAAATTTGGAGGACAAATGTTGGGTGGGATGATCCAATAACAAAAATCAAAAATCTTGGAAGAAGTTAGCTGCTGATTTAACAAAAGTGCAGAACATTAAAATTCAAAGGTGCTGTGGGTTTAGGGATAAGCCCCAGAGACTTCATGTGTTTGCTGATGCAAGCACACAAGCTTATGGGTGCTGTGCGTATCTTGTAAGTCCTACAGAAAGTCATCTAATTTATGCAAAAGGGAAAGTTGCACCTCTCAAACCTACCCGAACCATACCTCAATTGGAACTATTGGCTGCTGCATTAGCCATTAAACCATTTCATTGCTTAAGGATGCTTACCATGATGTGAACATAACTGATATCCACATCTGGCTTGACAGTCAGATTTGTCTTGCCTGGATACGAATGATAGCATTAATAGTAAGAATATCTTTGTAAGAAATAGGCTAAAAGAAATAGCTGAAGCTAATGAAAGCCTACAAGTAAACTTCACTATGTTCCAACTAAACAAAATCCAGCAGACTTTCTGACCAGAGGTTTATCCTACAAGTTGTTGAAGTCAAACAAAACTTGGTTTATGGGACCTAAGTGGCTCTGTAATACAGACAATGGCCTGTGGAACAAGTTAACTTGACATTAAATTTAATCTTTTCAAATGAAAAGGTTGAACCAATCACTAATTATGAAATTTTATTCTGATTTCAACAAACTTGTCAGGGTTACAGCCTACTGTTTGAGTTTGCTCACAACTATTTAACTACAATTAACAAACAGCTAAATAAAAATAATCATAATTATACAGAAGTTGCAACCAAATACTGGTAGGCCTGCACAACAAAAAGAGTACAATAAAGAGTTAGAATTCTTAACTAATGGGAAACAACAAAATAACCTGTACCATCAGTAGTTGTGGATCTAAACTTGTTCAGAGATGAGGAAGGCCTTCTAAGGTGTAAAGGGAGATTAGACAAATCAAAACTGTCATACAAAAGCAACATCCAATCCTTTACCTAGATTTAGCTATTTGACAACATTAATCATCAGAAAAACACAATGATGTATATCATATGGGGGTACCACAGACACTAACTACATTAAGAAAAACTTATTGGATACCCAAGGGAAGGATCACTGTTAAAACAGTCCTGAGTGAGTGTGTCACATGTAGGCGTATTCATGCTAGGCCCTATAGGAAACCAAATCCTCCTGCTTTGCCAGAGGAGAGAGTTACTCTCAACAGACCCTTTGAGACTGTAGGCATTGACTATACAGGAGCATTGACTGTAGGGGTGGGTGACACTGAACAAAAAATGTACATTGTACTGTTTACATGTGCTGCCTCACGAGCTGTTTATTTGGATGTTGTGGAGGACCTTACAGCAGAATCTTTGTTGCTGTCTTTAAGAGATTCTGTGCACGACATTCAGTACCAAAGACAGTTTTGGACTGACAATGCTACATATTTCAAGGCTGGTGAACAGTCATCCACGACTTGTTAAGCGATGAACTCACACAATTATATATAAAAAAATTCAAACATAAAGTGGAAGTATATTCCGGTTGCCTCTCCTTGGTATGGTTCTATCTGGGAGAGAATATAAAAACAGTAAAGAATTGCTTGAAGAAAGCAATTGGTAAAAAACAGATACACTTATTTGAGTTGCTCACTCTCCTGGCTGAGATTGAGAACATCATCAACAATAGACCACTCACTTATGTGAGTGACAACATTAATGACCCGGAACCATTAACTCCAAATCATTTGATTCGGGGAGAACAATTAGTCTCCTGCCGGACTACAAATAGACTCTTTAGAAGAGCCAAACTGACTCACGACATGATGAGCTCCAGACTAAGTTAAACATTTAACTAGAGTTAAGCTCATTTCATTAACAGTGAAACTGAGTACTTGATGGGTCTAAGGGAGAGACATAAACAAATGACTAAGAAGGATTGGTCTGACACAATTAAGGTAGGGACCTTGTTCTCATACATGACAGTACTCCAAGACAATACTGGCCTCTGGCTAGAGTTTCAGAACTCAGACCAGGGGCAGACGGGGTAACAAGAGTGGTCAAATTAAGGACTTCAACGGGTGACACAACAAGAGACATTTCTCTTTTGTACCCTTTAGAGTCTGGACCCAAAACAATGGACTTTGGAGAACCTTCTCCACTGACAGTAACAACTGGAGACACTGAACTTCCAGTAACTATTCCTTTGACAGTAGGAGTGGTAACGCATCCTACTACAACATTGACAGACACAAGACCTCAGCGACAAACAGCATTAAAGGCGCGACTATTTTTACAACAAAAAATAGATGCTGGGGAATTGTAATTTTATCTTCTAACTTTCATTTTTTCTTTTCTTATGGTAAAGACCATAGACAGTTTCATCCTATGGATGTATATTTTCTCTTCTAATTAAATGCTACACCTTCTCGTGAGAAGGTGAGGATAGGCACTGTTAATCACATTAACAGGCATTTACAGTCAAATAGTTAGCTAGTCTACACTCAGACATAAAAATTGGTGACAATGACACCAAAATTTTTATCTCCCGGGGCCCCCAGTATATGGAAAACTGATGAGTGGGTAGTTGGGAGGTAACGAAAATGGTTCACTGAGTAGGTAGGTAGTTAATCTAACAATTATTAAATTCCTTTTATGTCAATAACTGGGTGAATGAAACCAATTGGTTGCTCACCAGAGTTATTCTCCACACTAGTATTTATATACTGTGTGACAAGAGCGTGCTCGGTAATAGATATACATTACCGATCAACCAACCGAGGAAAAAACCAACACGACGCTGGTGGAAAAAGCCCCGCGAAAAAGGAACAAAGGAGAACGAAAACGAGGAACGGGGCGAGAAGGACGGAACTGGAGAAGGGACAAGAACAGACAACGAAAAAGATCCCCACCAGCAAGTACGCTCTTAATAAACAAAGAAGACTGGAAAAGGGACTCTCTAATAACTAGCAGTAAGTGACTAATTGTGTTTTTAGTCCCAGTTGGATCTTCTAACTTCTAACTTAGAAGACTCATTAAATTAAGCTGGGTCAGACAACTTAGGCCTACATGGTGGCCTAAGACCCAGCATCAACTCATAGCTTAACAAAGGTGAAGGTAGATTGCCCTAACCTAGTTTGGTGAGGAATCCTACTGTGGACCTCAATTTATCTGCCCGCTCTGGACCATTTCCGGAATCTCTAGGCTGACCCCTACAGGGCTAGACTTAATCTACTCTATAGTTAGACTGGAGAAATAAGGGGTGGGTTAATTGTGGACCAATTCATACAGAGCATTTTTCACACTACTGTATGATATTTTTCACAATATTGTTATATGAAAATACTAAATTAATATCCAAAAGTTTAAGTGCATTAGCAATGCCTAAAAAGCCCGGGAAAAATGGAAGTACTAAAATATTCTTTGACAAAGTGCGAGTGTTATTATTCACTTTGGTAATTTTCCCCTACAAATTTGTATGCTCCTCCCACAATTTCCATTTTTCAATTTATTTCCACTCTTTATTTTTGTATTTTTGTATTTTTTTGTAACCCATATATCATTCAGGCACCATCTACAAAATTGGCTGCAAACAATCCACTTGATCTTGTGCTATTTAGTGTTGATATTATTACGTTTGTTTTATTTATTTATTACTGTTTAGCTTTCGGTTATTACTTTAGCTTTTGCCCATTTGCACTATTTGTGGTGAGTTGGGCCTCTTCACTGTCAGGCTTTGCCTGTTTTTCTATTGTGAGGTTGGTGGTTGGGCTTAAGGTTTTGGCTTAGGCCCGACTTTTCTCTGCGCGGGTTAGCCATGGGTGTAAGTTGAAAAACTGTACTTCTGCCAGCGAAAAGCGTAAAAATCAGCATGATCAAAACAGCTCGACTGCACTTGATGGGGACCTAATGGATTTGAGTGAAGTTATCAGTCAGACAGAGAAAGCTGTTCGAGATTTTCCTATAGGGCTCGTGTCTCCTGGTCAGGGAGATACATCCTCAGGTTCTACGGTTGACTCCTCATTGACTACTACTAAGATTTCTCAACATACTTTGACTACTGATCATGTCTCTTACTTGTATGTGGCGAGTAAAGGCTCTACAACCCTCACCCGTCTAAACCCTTTTGGAATTAAAAAATTGATTGAAGGTATTTGTGGTGGACCTGTAAGGTCTGTCACCTACTGCTGTTCTGGGAGCTTGCTAGTCCATACTTTCAATGCAGCTCAAACTAGGGCTCTTTTGAACGCGACTACTTTTCTTAATAATGTGCCAGTAGAAGTCTGAATTGCGAAAAATCTGAACACTACTCAGGGTATCATTTATGCTCCAGAATTGTTTCACATGAGCACAGATGATCTATTACTAGAAATGAAATTGGAGAATGTAATTGGCATTCGACGACTAAACAAGGGTAGTGATAAAACTCCTACTAGCCTTTTAGTCCTTACTTTTGGGGGTGCCACTCGTCCTGAATATATTCACTGTGGCTATCTCCGGGTACCGTGTTGACCCTTATTATCCTAACCCCTTGCAGTGTTTCCATTGCCTCCGTTTTGGACATGGTGTGCGTAATTGCACAAATAAAATGTAATTGTATACAACATCCCCCTCACCTCAATTTTATGAAATTGACTTCACAATCGATGTAAAACCTTTATTTATAGCATGTAATTACTTTATTTATTTTCGGAAACCAACCTAATCTAACCTAACCTAATCTAGAAAAATGTATTTTTGACTAAAAGAGTGCATAACTTAACATGTTATTACATTATCATTTGTATAATTTAGGTCTCGGGGGTACAGGGGCGGAGCCCCCGTAAAGATCACGCATCACAAAGTGAACCCTATACCGATCAATTTGTGATGCGTGATCTTTACGGGGCTCCGCCCCCGTACCCCCAAGACCTAAATTATACAAATGATAATGTAATAACATGTAAGTTATGCACTTTTTTAGTCTTCATCTAGGGCACATGACGAATCAAGTTCTCAAAGTCGAAACCACAAGAACAGCACGTCATAATTCTATCAGAAACACGACCAAACTGAAGTATTACCCAAACTGAATCCAATTAGAAAAAAAAAATAGCCAGAACAGAAACCAACCAACTAATTAAGTCGCAGAGTAGCGAAAAAATAGCCCAATCAGAAAAACGTCACGTCAAATGGATATCGTTAATTAAATAATATCTCCATAAATATGATCGACCGAAATTTTTTTACTTAAAGGAAAGGTTTTATTTGTTATTGTCTACGCATTGCAATAATTTTTATTAGAAACTGAGGTGAGGGGGATATTGTATACAATTACCAAATAAAATTTCTCGTGCTATGTGTGTTGAGTCTCATGACACTCGATCTTGTCAGTCAGAAAGACTTGGCTTCATATACCTGTGTTAATTGTAAGGGATCACATTTAGGTTCTTCTAGAGTTTGTAGCCATTGGACACGTGAGAAAGAGATTGTCAAGGTAAAGATGGATAATCATGTTACATTTACTGAAGCCCGTAAGTTATATGCTGCTAAGATGGGTCCATGGTCATCTCAGTCTGTCTCTTATGCTGAGGTGGGTCGAGGGTCTCCTTCACCTTCGATTAAGGTACAGACTTCTGGATTGCCAGCAGCAGCTTCTGCTTCTGTGTCTAATTCCCAGCCCATAGAAACCAAGTCTTGTGGTACACAATGTTCATTCCTTGATTTTGACCAACCCTCCTCAGACTCTGCTTTGTCACCAGATATAGAACTACTTCATAGTACAGGTAGTGCTGGATTAAAAGGAAAACTTGATTCTAGTAGTGATCATCCTAGGTCAAAAGGTAGACTTACTAGGATAGCTCATCCTGTGGTCCCTCCTGTAGATGATACCTTACTTTGGAGGTGCTTATTGGAGTTTAAGTCACTCATGGCTAAAAATATAGCTCACAGACTACGGCTCAAAAAATGTTACAATTCTTTGCAAAAAATGGTTTTCAAAAGACTGCTATGGAAAAAATAGATCCTGCTCCAACCAGATTAGCCTAAACACAACCTAGGCTACGTTGGAGATGGAAGACCTAGGCCAAAGATGAACCAGCCTAGCTATTTGTCCATAAACAGGACTTCCATACTCTTTTGTTAAACAATTACAGCTGAAATGTCAGCTTATTTAACCTAAATTTAATAACCGAAGGGAAATTTATGAACTTCTTACCTTGAAACTTTATATAAGTTTTATTTCTTGACACCAATAATGAGCATTTTTATTCCGGCTTCTTTCGTCTCGCGCCTCTCCGTCCTCCCTGTTATTCTGCTTATTCAGCTTATCCCGATCTTTTTCTTCTTCTTCCCAAAACCGTGTTGCCATTTCTAGCTATGGGATCTTTTTTCTTTTCATCCCATATTTGTTTCTTCGTTGGTGTCTTTTTAATTTTTCTCAGCAAGAGTTCAAGTTCTTCTTCTGATTCAGTTTTTATTGTTATTATTTTTTTTAATGTCAATATGGCTTATCCAAGATTACTCCCAAATTTTCCACAACTGCAGTTGATCCTCGGGATGGTTTCTGGATATTATTTAATAGCACTGCGAAAAATGCTCTGTATGAATTGGTCCACAATTAACCCACCCCTTATATCTCCAGTCTAACTATAGAGTAGATCAAGTCTAGCCTAGAGGGGTCAGCCTAGAGATTCCGGAAATGGTCCAGAGCGGGCAGATAAATTGAGGTCCACAGTAGGATTCCTCACCAAATTAGGTTAGGGCAATCTACCTTCACCTTTGTTAAGCTATGAGTTGATGCTGGGTCTTAGGCCACAATGTAGGCCTAAGTTGTCTGACCCAGCTAATTTAATGAATCTATGTAAAACCTGGGTTAAAAACACAATTAGTCACTTACTGCTAGTTATTAGAGAGTCTCTTTTCTCCTTCCTGTTTAATTGTCGAGAGCGTACTTGCTGGTGGGGATCTTTCTTCGGTGTCTGTTCTCGTCCCTTCTCCCTGTTACGTCCTCTCGCCCCGTTCCTCGTTTTCGTTCTCCTTTGTTCTCCTCTTCGCGGGGCTTTTTCCACCAGCGTTGTCTTGGTTTTTTCCCCGGTTGGTTGAGCGGTAATGTATATCTATTACCGAGCACGCTCTTGTCACACAGTATATAAATACTAGTGTGGAGAATAACTCTGGTGAGCAACCAATTGGTTTCATTCACCCATTTATTGACATAAAAGGAATTTAATAATTGTTAGATTAACTACCTACCTACTCAGTGAACCATTTTCGTTACCTCCCAACTACCCACTCATCAGTTTTCCATATACTGGGGGCCCCGGGAGATAAAAATTTTGGTGTCATTGTCACCAATTTTTATGTCTGAGTGTAGACTAGCTAACTATTTGACTGTAAATGCCTGTTAATGTGATTAACAGTGCCTATCCTCACCTTCTCATGGAGAAGGTGTAGCATTTAATTAGAAGAGAAAATATACATCCATAGGATGAAACTGTCTATGGTCTTTACCATAAGAAAAGAAAAAATGAAAGTTAGAAGATAAAATTACAATTCCCCAGCATCTATTTTTTGTTGTAAAAATAGTCGCGCCTTTAATGCTGTTTGTCGCTGAGGTCTTGTGTCTGTCAATGTTGTAGTAGGATGCGTTACCACTCCTACTGTCAAAGGAATAGTTACTGGAAGTTCAGTGTCTCCAGTTGTTACTGTCAGTGGAGAAGGTTCTCCAAAGTCCATTGTTTTGGGTCTCTTGTTGTGTCACCCGTTGAAGTCCTTAATTTGACCACTCTTGTTACCCCGTCTGCCCCTGGTCTGAGTTCTGAAACTCTAGCCAGAGGCCAGTATTGTCTTGGAGTACTGTCATGTATGAGAACAAGGTCCCCTACCTTAATTGTGTCAGACCAATCCTTCTTAGTCATTTGTTTATGTCTCTCCCTTAGACCCATCAAGTACTCAGTTTTCCACTGTTTAATGAAATGAGCTTTAACTCTAGTTAAATGTTGTAACTTAGTCTGGAGCTCATCATGTCGTTGAGTCCAGTTTGGGTCTTCTGAAGAGTCTATATTGTAGTCCGGCAGGAGACTAACTTGTTCTCCCCGAATCAAATGATTTGGAGTTAATGGTTCCGGGTCATTAATGTTGTCACTCACATAAGTGAGTGGTCTATTGTTAATGATGTTCTCAATCTCAGCCAGGAGAGTGAGCAACCCAAATAAGTGTATCTGTTTTTTGCCAATTGCTTTCTTCAAGCAATTCTTTACTGTTTGTATATTCCTCTCCCAGATAGAACCATACCAAGGAGAGGCAACCGGAATATACTTCCACTTTATGTTTGAATTTTTTATTATAATTGTGTGATTTCATCGCTTAACAAGTCGTGGATGACTTGTTCACCAGCCTTGAAATATGTAGCATTGTCAGTCCAAACTGTCTTGGGTCCTGAATGTCGTGCACAGAATCTCTTAAAGACAGCAACAAAAGATTCTGCTGTAAGGTCCTCCACAACATCCAAATAAACAGCTCGTGAGGCAGCACATGTAAACAGTACAATGTACATTTTTTGTTCAGTGTCACCCACCCCTACAGTCAATGCTCCTGTATAGTCAATGCCTACAGTCTCAAAGGGTCTGTTGAGAGTAACTCTCTCCTCTGGCAAAGCAGGAGGATTTGGTTTCCTATAGGGCCTAGCATGAATACGCCTACATGTGACACACTCACTCAGGACTGTTTTAACAGTGATCCTTCCCTTGGGTATCCAATAAGTTTTTCTTAATGTAGTTAGTGTCTGTGGTACCCCCATATGATATACATCATTGTGTGTTTTTCTGATGATTAATGTTGTCAAATAGCTAAATCTAGGTAAAAGGATTGGATGTTTGCTTTTGTATGACAGTTTTGATTTGTCTAATCTCCCTTTACACCTTAGAAGGCCTTCCTCATCTCTGAACAAGTTTAGATCCACAACTACTGATGGTACAGGTTATTTTGTTTGTTTCCCATTAGTTAAGAATTCTAACTCTTTATTGTACTCTTTTTGTTGTGCATGGCCTATCCAGTATTTGGTTGCAACTTCTGTATAATTATGATTATTTTTATTTAGCTGTTTGTTAATTGTAGTTAAATAGTTGTGAGCAAACCTCAAACAGTAGGCTGTAACCCTGACAAGTTTGTTGAAATCAGAATAAATTTCATAATTAGTGATTGGTTCAACCTTTTCATTTGAAAAGATTAAATTTAATGTCAAGTTAACTTGTTCCACAGGCCATTGGTCTGTATTACAGAGCCACTTAGGTCCCATAAACCAAGTTTTGTTTGACTTCAACAACTTGTAGGATAAACCTCTGGTCAGAAAGTCTGCTGGATTTTGTTTAGTTGGAACATAGTGAAAGTTTACTTGTAGGCTTTCATTAGCTTCAGCTATTTCTTTTAGCCTATTTCTTACAAAGATATTCTTACTATTAATGCTATCATTCCGTATCCAGGCAAGACAAATCTGACTGTCAAGCCAGATGTGGATATCAGTTATGTTCACATCATGGTAAGCATCCTTAAGCAATGAAATGGTTTTAATGGCTAATGCAGCAGCCAATAGTTCCAATTGAGGTATGGTTCGGGTAGGTTTGAGAGGTGCAACTTTCCCTTTTGCATAAATTAGATGACTTTCTGTAGGACTTACAAGATACGCACAGCACCCATAAGCTTGTGTGCTTGCATCAGCAAACACATGAAGTCTCTGGGGCTTATCCCTAAACCCACAGCACCTTTGAATTTTAATGTTCTGCACTTTTGTTAAATCAGCAGCTAACTTCTTCCAAGATTTTTGATTTTCATTTGTTATTGGATCATTCCACCCAACATTTGTCCTCCAAATTTCTTGGAGGAGAATCTTTGATTTTATTGTTGAAGGCAGGAATAGACCCATAGGATCAAAAATTTTGGAAGCCTCTGATAATATTTGTCTTTTAGTATTTGCTTCCTCATCAAGTTTAAAACCTTTAGTACAGATTGAATCATGACTGTTAGAAGTTGCATCCAAATACCAGTTCATACCTAAAGTTTTAACTCTGTCTGATGGCTCAGTAAGACCATTATTATCCTTTAAAATCTTTTTGTTTAAATCCTCATCATTTGAAATCCACTCTCTAAGTTCAAAGTTACCTTGTTGCATAATGTTTTGAGAGTGTTCATAGACTTCAGATAATTCAGATTGTGTTGTTGTTGAGCCTATTAGATTGTCTACGTAAAAATGTTCCTTAAGGAAGTTCAATGTTAAAGAGTTATTAAACTGGTTCAAATGATGTCCAATTGTCAATGCTAATAGGCTAGGTGAGCAATTGGCTCCAAACAACACAACATTGAATCTATAGGTTATGAACCCTTTATTCAAATCAAATGGATCCTTGAACCATAAGAACCTAAGTTGGTTCTTATCATATTCATTTTTAAGATTTATTCTCAAAAATGCCTTTGAAATGTCACTTTGTACGGCATATTTATCTAACCTGAACCTCAGTAAGATCTTCACAAGGTCAGAAATGAGATTAGGACCCTCAATCAGGCAATCATTCAAACTGTGTTTATCACTGTCTTTGAGGCTACAGTTATATACTTGAGGTGACGTGTATGTATATATATGTATATAGTCTAAAAGTCACTAAAGAGTAAATATCACTAAATCTAAGCTGAATGGCAAGACGAAGCCATAAACGAACCAACGGGCTGTTCGTATTGCTTTGGTCTGGCCTAGACATGTTTTTTCCTATCTGACCTAATCTTTGGTGCTGAGTAAAATTAGGTGATGAATCTAAGGTAACAAATCGGGTAGGAAGTTGTTCGTACTTAAGTATAGTTAGGGGTAATGTCTATAGCTTCTAAATTGGTAATGTAAGAGAGAGTTAGGTAGGCTGTTGTGGGACACAGGAATAAAACGGTAGGCTTCAAGGAATACCTAATTCAACGCACCGGTAAGTGCTTTTGATTGTTTGCTAGAACCTAAGTAACCTAACTGGGTGTCTACCCCACGCTATCACATTTGGCGACGAGGATGGGATTTGGCTCATTTGGTTAAATTTTGTTCATTGGGTTAAATTTGGCTCATTGGGTTAAATTTGGCTCATTGGGTTAATTTGGCTTATTGGGTTAATTTGGCTTATTGGGTTCAAGTGGTTGTTTGGAAATTGGATGCAGACTAGTGGGTCGTCCGATTTGGTTTGTTTGTGTGGGAAGCTACCGTACTATAGCGTAGGTCCCGCCGCCCTAATTCTAAACTAATTCCTACTCAGCCCTAACTCTAAAACTAATTCCTACTCAGCCCTACCTCTAAACTAATTCTTACTCAGCCCTAACTCTAATACAATTCACTATTCAGCCCTAACTCTAATAAAATTCACTATTCATAACTAGACCAAATTTAAACCTAACCTAACCTACTTCACGTGAGTTGGTCTAATTCGGTTTTGCTCTAGCATGTCGGTGATTGGCCATATAAGCCCCTACGAAGACAATGGGGAGGACTTCGAAGCTTATGCCACTAGGGTGAGGTTGTTTTTTCGAGGCAAATTCCATTCCGGATGCTAAGAAAGTACCTACCTTTTTAACTATAATAGGCCCTAAAACGTTTGGTTTAGTTATGGACCTAGTTTCTCCTAAAGCACCGGAAACTTGCACCTATAATGAATTGGTACAGGCCCTAACCGATCACTACAAACCCCGAGTAGTTCTCATCTATGAACGTTTCAAATTTTATTCAAGGCATCAGACGGGAAATGAAAGCATTGCAGAGTTTGTTGCAGGAATAAAAAGCCATAGCCGTACGTGTAAATTTGGGGACAAATTAGATGAAATGCTAAGAGATAGGTTTGTAATGGGTCTCAAAGAGGAGTCTACCCAGAGAGCCCTATTAGCCATACAGGACCTAACTTTTAGTCAGGCTGTAGAAATAGCTACGGCTAGAGAAGCAGCTGCTAAAGATGTTAGAGCTTTTTGGAAATCATAGTAGTAAAGCCCAACACGTAAATAGCTTTAAATCTTCTAGGCCTGGCAGACCTAACGAGCCTACTAGACAGGCAAATAAAAGGTATGAGGCGAATACGACTAAGCCTACTAATTCTACTAAGCCTTCCAAGCCATGTACAGGGTGTGGAAAACACCATTGGAAGAAAGATTGCCCTTTTAAAGAAGCAGTTTGCCGAAACTGTAGTAAAATAGGCCACATAGCTAAAGTGTGTTTTCAAAGAAAACAAAGGGTGAAAATTCTAATTTTAACATTTCTAGTATAAATCCTCAAAAGGGAAATACTTCGAACATTGGAGTGGAGTACCTATTCTATGAGCAGCAAAGGGGAAAATACAGGCCCATATATTGTAGAGGTAGGCCTAAATGGAATTACAGTTCCTCTAGAATTGGATACGGGTGCTGCCCGGACGGTCATGTCCAAGGTAGTTTTTGATAAGATTTTCAAAAACACACCTAAACTACATGCATCTAAAACGATTTTGAAGAAGTACGGGACATACAAATACCTATTTGTGGAGAAGCATACGTCACAGTTACACTTAACCAGAAAACTTTGTCTCATCCCTTAACCCTTTTAGTGGTGGATGAGCAAGGGCCTACTCTACTAGGCCGTGATTGGATTGATGCTTTGGAAATGCCAATTGACAAAATCTTGCCAAGGGGTCAGGCAGATGTGCATACACTTCATATCCATCTGACATAGACTCATTGTTAAGGGAGTTTTCTTCTATTTTTGGGCCTGAAGTAGGCAACCTAAAAGGCCATCAGGTCTGCATAGAAGTAGATCCTAATGTAACTCCGAAATTTTGTAAGGCTCGTTCAATTGCGCATGCACTGCGGGAGAAGGTAGATTTAGAAATTGACAGGCTGCTAAAAGATAAAATTATTGAACCAGTCACACACGCTAAGTGGGCTGCCCCAGTAGTTCCTGTACTAAAACCGGACAAGTCCGTGCGGTTATGCGGGGATTACCGTTTAACAGCAAATAGAGCCGTCCTTCTAGATTGCTATCCTATACCCAAGCCTGATGAATTATTTAGCTCTCTTGCTGGGGGAAAATATTTCACAAAACTCGATATGTCCCAAGCCTATGCTCAACTAAGTTTAGATGAAAACTCTAAAGAATTAACTATCATAAATACGCACCGAGGCCTATATAAGTACAATAGGCTATGCTATGGAATAGCATCGGCTCCAGGTATTTTTCAGAGGACAATGGACCAAGTTCTAGGTCACATTCCAGGGGTACTTTGCTTTCTAGATGATGTCCTCATTTCAGGTTCGACTAAAAAAGAACACCTAACTAGATTAACCACGGTTCTAAAAAGACTCCGGGATGCTGGACTTAAGCTAAAGAGAGAAAAGTGTTCATGGGTCACTAACGAGGTTTCATATTTAGGGTTCCGCATAGATGCCTCAGGCATTCATCCAACGGTGGATAAACTAGAAGCAATAGAAAAGGCACCACCTCCACAAAACATCACACAGTTACAAGCTTATTTAGGTCTCCTAAACTTTTATAGGAAATTTTTGCCTAATGCATCGACTTTCCTTGAACCCCTAAATAAGCTATTACGATCTGGGGAACAGTGGAGATGGGAGAAAACTCAAAAGGAAGCATTTGAGGCTTCCAAGGACGTACTACTAAAGTCCACTCTCCTAGTGCATTATGATCCTAAACTTCCTCTCGTAGTTTCAGCAGACAGCAGTTCTTATGGAATTGGGGCAGTGTTATCTCACCACATTGATGGTGTAGATAGGCCTATCTGTTTTGCTTCTAGAACACTAACTGAGACGGAAAGACGATATGCACAAGTGGAACGTGAAGCATTAGCCTTAGTATTTGCAGTAAAAAAATTTCATTTCTATCTATGGGGTCATGAATTTAAACTAATTACTGACCATAAGCCTCTTTTAGGTTTATTTTCACCTAATAAAAATATTCCAGTTATGGCCTCAGGTAGGATTCAACGATGGGCACTGATTCTACAAGCCTATAAATTTGACTTAGTACATCGGTCAGGTAAACTTCTAGGTACGGCTGATGCGCTAAGTAGGTTGCCCTTAGAAAATCCAAATGATTGTGTACCTATACCTACAGAATGGGTTCACTTGGTGGAGTTTTTGGAATCCACTCCAGTATCTGCAGTACAAATAGAGCAGTGGACAAAATCAGACCCTATTCTGTCTAGGGTCATCCATTTCTGCTCAGTTGGTTGGCCTACTAAGGTTGAGAGTGAATTACAGCCTTTTATTCAGCGTCAGTCTGGCCTCTCTATTCAAAATGGCTGTCTCTTATGGGGCCACAGAGTGATTATTCCAAATAAAGGCAGGTCGAATTTAGTGAAGGAACTTCACGCTGAACACATGGGCGCAACAAAAATGAAAGAGCTGGCGAGAGCTTATTTCTGGTGGCCTGGTTTAGATGGAGAACTCGAATCATTGGTTCGTTCCTGTCAAAGCTGCCTAGAGAACAGAGATCTCCCAAGGAAAAGTCCACTTCATCCTTGGGAATGGCCTACTATACCGTGGCATAGGATCCATGTTGACTATGCAGGTCCTATAAATAATTTATTTCCTAGTCATGTGGACGCCTACTCTAAGTGGGTGGAAATTTTTCCAACCACTTCCACGACTTCGGGTGTACGATTCGCTTACTCCGTTCAGTTTTCGCTCGATGGGGTTTACCCGTAGTCCTGGTTTCCGACAATGGTACTTGTTTTACCAGTGAGGAATTTCGTTCCTTCGTCCACCTAAATGGCATTAGACATGTCCGGTCTAGTGTTTTCCACCCGTCTACTAACGGTCTCGCGGAAAACATGGTCCGTACTTTCAAGTCGGCCTTGCGTCATTCTCGTGGGGAGGAAATGCAAGTGGTGTTGGATAAATTTTTGTTTAAATATCGAATAACACCACACACCACGACAGGGGTGTCTCCCTCTAAACTTCTGATTGGCCGGGGAATTCGTTCAGTTTTGATTTGTTACGTCCAAACGAAATGTTACAACAACGAGTTTTACGCCATCAGGAAAAACAGAAGTTGTACCACGACACTAAAAGAGGGAGAGTTCTAGAAGCGAAACCTAATGATCCAGTTGTGATTCGCAACTATGGGGCTGGACCAAAATGGGTTCCTGCAACTGTGCAGGAGAGAACGGGCCCTGTTTCCTTCAAGTGCCAACTAGAAGATGGTCGTTCTATTAAACGCCATCAGGACCAGATATGGGAACGGGAAGTGCAGAAGGACCAGAGTCTTCCGGAAGAGAGAACTGATCCTCCGGAAAATGGTTCAACTTGCCCGCCTATACAGGTTGCACCTGATCCTACTACATCAACCCCGCTCCGCAGGTCGTCTAGGGTCCCTCATCCCCCTGACAGACTAAACTTGTAGGGGAGGAGTGAGGTGACGTGTATGTATATATAGTATATAGTCTAAAAGTCACTAAAGAGTAAATATCACTAAATCTAAGCTGAATGGCAAGACGAAGCCATAAACGAACCAACGGGCTGTTCGTATTGCTTTGGTCTGGCCTAGACATGTTTTTTCCTATCTGACCTAATCTTTGGTGCTGAGTAAAATTAGGTGATGAATCTAAGGTAACAAATCGGGTAGGAAGTTGTTCGTACTTAAGTATAGTTAGGGGTAATGTCTATAGCTTCTAAATTGGTAATGTAAGAGAGAGTTAGGTAGGCTGTTGTGGGACACAGGAATAAAACGGTAGGCTTCAAGGAATACCTAATTCAACGCACCGGTAAGTGCTTTTGATTGTTTGCTAGAACCTAAGTAACCTAACTGGGGTGTCTACCCCACGCTATCACATTTGGCGACGAGGATGGGATTTGGCTCATTGGTTAAATTTGTTCATTGGGTGTAAATTTGGCTCATTGGGTTAAATTTGGCTCATTGGGTTAATTTGGCTTATTGGGTTAATTTGGCTTATTGGGTTCAAGTGTGTTGTTGGAAAATTGGATGCAGACTAGTGGGTCGTCCGATTTGGTTTGTGTGTGGGGAAGCTACCGTACTATAGCGTAGGTCCCGCCCGCCCTAATTCAAAACTAATTCCTACTCAGCCCTAACTCTAAAACTAATTCCTACTCAGCCCTACCTCTAAAACTAATTCTTACTCAGCCCTAACTCTAATACAATTCACTATTCAGCCCTAACTCTAATAAATTCACTATTCAGTAACTAGACCAAATTTAAACCTAACCTAACCTACTTCACAGTGAGTTGGTCTAATTCGGTTTCTGCTCTAGCATGTCGGTGATTGGCCATATAAGCCCCTACGAAGACAATGGGGAGGACTTCGAAGCTTATGCCACTAGGGTGAGGTTGTTTTTCGAGGCAAATTCCATTCCGGATGCTAAGAAAGTACCTACCTTTTTAACTAAATAGGCCCTAAAACGTTTGGTTTAGTTATGGACCTAGTTTCTCCTAAAGCACCGGAAACTTGCACCTATAAGAATTGGTACAGGCCCTAACCGATCACTACAAACCCCGAGGTAGTTCTCATCTATGAACGTTTCAAATTTTATTCAAGGCATCAGACGGAAATGAAAGCATTGCAGAGTTTGTTGCAGGAAAAAAAGCCATAGCCGTACGTGTAAATTTGGGGACAAATTAGATGAAATGCTAAAGAGATAGGTTTGTAATGGGGTCTCAAAGAGGAGTCTACCCAGAGAGCCCTATTAGCCATACAGGACCTAACTTTTAGTCAGGCTGTAGAAATAGCTACGGCTAGAGAAGCAGCTGCTAAAGATGTTAGAGCTTTTGGAAATCATAGTAGTAAAGCCCAACACGTAAATAGCTTTAAATCTTCTAGGCCTGGCAGACCTAACGAGCCTACGAGACAGGCAAATAAAAGGTATGAGGCGAATATGACTAAGCCTACTAATATCTACTAAGCCTTCCAAGCCATACAGGGTGTGGAAAACACCATTGGAAGAAAGATTGCCCTTTTAAAGAAGCAGTTTGCCGAAACTGTAGTAAAATAGGCCACATAGCTAAAGTGTGTTATTCAAAGAAAACAAAGGGTGAAAATTCTAATTTTAACATTTCTAGTATAATCCTCAAAAGGGAAATACTTCGAACATTGGAGTGGAGTACCTATTCTATGAGCAGCAAAGTGGGGAAAAAATACAGGACCCATATATGTAGAGTAGGCCTAGATGGAATTACAGTTCTCTAGAATGGATACGGGTGCTGCCCGGACGTGTCATGTCCAAGGTAGTTTTGATAAGATTTCAAAAAACACACCTAACTACATGCCATCTAAAACAATTTTGAAGAAGTACGGTGCATACAAATACCTATTTGGAGAAGCATACGTCACAGTTAACTTAACCAGAAAACTTTGTCTCATCCCTTAACCCTTTTAGTGGTGGATGAGCAAGGGCCTACTCTACTAGGCCGTGATTGGATTGATGCTTTGGAAATGCCAATTGACAAAATCTTGCCAAGGGGTCAGGCAGATGTGCATACACTTTCATATCCATCTGACTAGACTCATTGTTAAGGGAGTTTTCTTCTATTTTTGGGCCTGAAGTAGGCAACCTAAAAGGCCATCAGGTCTGCATAGAAGTAGATCCTAATGTAACTCCGAAATTTTGTAAGGCTCGTTCAATTGCGCATGCACTGCGGGAGAAGGTAGATTTAGAAATTGACAGGCTGCTAAAAGATAAAATTATTGAACCAGTCACACACGCTAAGTGGGCTGCCCCAGTAGTTCCTGTACTAAAACCGGACAAGTCCGTGCGGTTATGCGGGGATTACCGTTTAACAGCAAATAGAGCCGTCCTTCTAGATTGCTATCCTATACCCAAGCCTGATGAATTATTTAGCTCTCTTGCTGGGGAAAATATTTCACAAAACTCGATATGTCCCAAGCCTATGCTCAACTAAGTTTAGATGAAAACTCTAAAGAATTAACTATCATAAATACGCACCGAGGCCTATATAAGTACAATAGGCTATGCTATGGAATAGCATCGGCTCCAGGTATTTTTCAGAGGACAATGGACCAAGTTCTAGGTCACATTCCAGGGGTACTTTGCTTTCTAGATGATGTCCTCATTTCAGGTTCGACTAAAAAAGAACACCTAACTAGATTAACCACGGTTCTAAAAAGACTCCGGGATGCTGGACTTAAGCTAAAGAGAGAAAAAGTGTTCATGGGTCACTAACGAGGTTTCATATTTAGGGTTCCGCATAGATGCCTCAGGCATTCATCCAACGGTGGATAAACTAGAAGCAATAGAAAAGGCACCACCTCCACAAAACATCACACAGTTACAAGCTTATTTAGGTCTCCTAAACTTTTATAGGAAATTTTTGCCTAATGCATCGACTTCCTTGAACCCCTGAATAAGCTATTACGATCTGGGGAACAGTGGAGATGGGAGAAAACTCAAAGGAAGCATTTGAGGCTTCCAAGGACGTACTACTAAAGTCCCTCTCCTAGTGCATTATGATCCTAAACTTCCTCTCGTAGTTTCAGCAGACAGCAGTTCTTATGGAATTGGGGCAGTGTTATCTCACCACATGATGGTGTAGATAGGCCTATCTGTTTTGCTTCTAGAACACTAACTGAGACGGAAAGACGATATGCACAAGTGGAACGTGAAGCATTAGCCTTAGTATTTGCAGTAAAAAAATTTCATTTCTATCTATGGGGTCATGAATTTAAACTAATTACTGACCATAAGCCTCTCTTAGGTTTATTTCACCTAATAAAAATATTCCAGTTATGGCCTCAGGTAGGATTCAACGATGGGCACTGATTCTACAAGCCTATAAATTTGACTTAGTACATCGGTCAGGTAAACTTCTAGGTACGGCTGATGCGCTAAGTAGGTTGCCCTTAGAAAATCCAAATGATTGTGTACCTATACCTACAGAATGGGTTCACTTGGTGGAGTTTTTGGAATCCACTCCAGTATCTGCAGTACAAATAGAGCAGTGGACAAAATCAGACCCTATTCTGTCTAGGGTCATCCATTTCTGCTCAGTTGGTTGGCCTACTAAGGTTGAGAGTGAATTACAGCCTTTTATTCAGCGTCAGTCTGGCCTCTCTATTCAAAATGGCTGTCTCTTATGGGGCCACAGAGTGATTATTCCAAATAAAGGCAGGTCGAATTTAGTGAAGGAACTTCACGCTGAACACATGGGCGCAACAAAAATGAAAGAGCTGGCGAGAGCTTATTTCTGGTGGCCTGGTTTAGATGGAGAACTCGAATCATTGGTTCGTTCCTGTCAAAGCTGCCTAGAGAACAGAGATCTCCCAAGGAAAAGTCCACTTCATCCTTGGGAATGGCCTACTATACCGTGGCATAGGATCCATGTTGACTATGCAGGTCCTATAAATAATATTTATTTCCTAGTCATGGTGGACGCCCTACTCTAAGTGGGTGGAAAATTTTTCCAACCCTTCCACGACTTCGGGTGTAACGATTCGCTTACTCCGTTCAGTTTTCGCTCGATGGGGTTTACCGTAGTCTGTTTCCGACAATGGTACTTGTTTTACCAGTGAGGAATTTCGTTCCTTCGTCCACCTAAATGGCATTAGACATGTCCGGTCTAGTGTTTTCCACCCATCTACTAACGGTCTCGCGGAAAACATGGTCCGTACTTTCAAGTCGGCCTTGCGTCATTCCGTGGGGAGGAAATGCAAGTGGTGTTTGGATAAATTTTTGTTTAAATATCGAATAACACCACACACCACGACAGGGGTGTCTCCCTCTAAACTTCTGATTGGCCGGGGAATTCGTTCAGTTTTGATTTGTTACGTCAAACGAAATGTTACAACAACGAGTTTTACGCCATCAGGAAAAACAGAAGTTGTACCACGACACTAAAAGAGGAGAGTTCTAGAAGCGAAACCTAATGATCCAGTTGTGATTCGCAACTATGGGGCTGGACCAAAATGGGTTCCTGCAACTGTGCAGGAGAGAACGGGCCCTGTTTCCTTCAAGTGCCAACTAGAAGATGGTCGTTCTATTAAACGACCATCAGGACCAGATATGGGAACGGGAAGTGCAGAAGGACCAGAGTCTTCCGGAAGAGAGAACTGATCCTCCGGAAAATGGTTCAACTTGCCAGCCTATACAGGTTGCACCTGATCCTACTACATCAACCCCGCTCCGCAGGTCGTCTAGGGTCCCTCATCCCCTGACAGACTAAACTTGTAGGGGAGGAGTGAGGTGACGTGTATGTATATATATGTATATAGTCTAAAAGTCACTAAAGAGTAAATATCACTAAATCTAAGCTGAATGGCAAGACGAAGCCATAAACGAACCAACGGGCTGTTCGTATTGCTTTGGTCTGCCTAGACATTTTTTTCCTATCTGACCTAATCTTTGGTGCTGAGTAAAATTAGGTGATGAATCTAAGGTAACAAATCGGGTAGGAAGTTGTCGTACTTAAGTATAGTTAGGGGTAATGTCTATAGCTTCTAAATTGGTAATGTAAGGAGAGTTAGGTAGGCTGTTGTGGACACAGGAATAAAACGGTAGGCTTCAAGGAATACCTAATTCAACGCACCGGTAAGTGCTTTTGATTGTTTGCTAGAACCTAAGTAACCCCCCTGTTGGGTTAAATAATGACAACCATCTTTTTTAAAAGGGTTATTTGTTACTTCTCAATGAAGCCTTTCTGTAGCTGTTCTTTGAAGACATCACTGTACTTTTAATATTATTATCTTGTTTGAGTTTTTTCATTACTTTATATAAATGTCCTTTAGCTACTTGAGATTATCTCTTAAAGTTGGACAATTTATTTTCCAAGGTAACTCAATAAAATAACTATTGTCTTTGCACTGAATGGTGTCTTCAAATCTTTCTACCATTAACTGATCTTCTGAAGTTTGATTTGTGTCATGTATACCCACAGATTCTAGCAACCATAAAGTTTGAATTGCCTCATCCAAAGTTTCATTTGATAATGATGAATTAATGTTCTCAGTTGAGATAATATTATTCAAAGTGTTGCTATTCTTACAGGTGTTATGTAGGACTGAGTTGAGGCACATAGTATTTGTTGGTCATGAACTATTTTGGTTTAGGTCTAGGTTGTATTTGGATAGATCACCCAAAGGGGCTATCCCTGATGGAGTCTGAATAGCTATACCATTACCTATCTTCACTATGCCCTTATGAATAAGATTAATATAATCTGCCCCCATTAACATTTCAATGTTAGCTACTGTGTTGTTAGTGATATGTCTATCAGCTATTTTGTAGTGTTTTCCCAAATGATTTATGGTTTGTTCTAGTTTGGGTATAACCAGTTTGTTTTGTCCTACTTTAGAAATAATAACTGCTTCAATTTTCTCTATTTACTGTCTAAATGTAGTTCCAGGTCAATTGTCTTATAGCTATTTTTGTCCGAGTTATCCTTAACAAAGGATGCAATATTGAGGTTTTGTTCATTTGGGTTTGGTGTCAAACCCAATTTATTTACTACATTTTGTGAAACAAATGTTTGTTGAGAACAACAGTCTATAAGACATCTCACTGGAGTGGTGCTACCCTCACTATTCACTAAGTCCAAAGTAAGTTGGTAAAAGAATCTCAGTGTTTTTTGTTACGTTGTTTGAACAAACAGAATGTCCCCATGAAAGTGGCATTTTCTTGATTACCTTTGTTTGGTGGAGGTATCTTTTGAGTTTGAGTACTATTGTTTGGACACTTTGGTGAATCACACATTGATGAGACATGTCGTAAACTTTTACAAAACTTACACTTGAATCTTAACCTAGACTTACAGTCTTTCTTATAATGTCCCTGGCCAGTACACTTTTTACATAGGTTCAACTGTTCACATCTTTTAGCTCTTTGGTTAAAGTCTGAATATTTATCACACCCAGTACTACTGTGTTCATTACTTGCACAAATTTGCAATGTAGTGTGTAAGTTGAGGCAGCAGTTACATTAAGTTCTGTGATGTATGTTCGTGTATTACAGTTGGTCACATTTGATTCTACAGTATCAAGTTTTGTCTGTTTGGCTGTAGCTAGTTGGTCTCTGGGAACAGTCTTTGGTTTATCCATAGTCTGGGTCTTATTTTTTTGTTGGAAATCTCTCAATTTGTAATTAGTTAGGCTATTGGGAAAGTGTTTTCTGATACTTTCTAGATTAGGATATTTTCTCCCGTCTTTAGAATTAAAATATCTTTAACCCTCAAAGGAAGGCACCTAAGAACTATGCCTTGTATAATCCAAGATGAAGCTTTAATATCTATCTCATTGCTACTAGTTGTCCTATAATAGCTTCTAATTTTGTATAAAAATTTTCCATATCACTATGGTTATCTTTTATGGGTGCAAAATCAAAATTTGTTGAGATAATTCATATACAATCTCATCTTTATTATGTAATTACGTTTAAGAGATCAATAGCTACTTCATATGAATTCCCTACGGCTGGTAAATAGGCTATCAGGTTATAGGCTGGGCCTTTAAGGAACTAGTTAAGTAGCTAAACTTTTCAACAGTTGAAATATAAGGTTTATTACCTATTAACTCTCAAATTTGTCAATGAAAGATGGGAATTGTACCGTGTCCCCTTCAAATGTTGGTACTAGCAAAATGGGTAACTGAGCCCTCAATTCTTGTGACTCAGGATTTAGCATGCCACCTACTGTAAATTTTGTTGAAGGTTAGCTCTACTTTGATTAAAATCAGAATTAGTTTTATTTGGTGTTAAGTCAGTCAACGAGACCGTAGTCTCCTTATTTGCTGTTCAATTGAGATTACTGATCATCATTATCAGCGTAAAGGTCTATCAATTGTTTCTTCAGCCATTTCGGATTCAACTAACTCTGAAATACTCTCCATTAATTGCTATTATTTCCTTCTTTTTAGTTTCCAATTTAAGAATTACACACTCTAAATCTTCCTTACCTGGTTGTGTAATATTGTTAAAAGTGTTCACAGCCTTTGTAACAGCTCCCATCTTTGCCCCCTTTTCTTTTTTAACTTTTTCAATTCCGCACTGTCCATGTCTAAGTCAAAATTGTTTAACTGGGGATCGTAATGAAATAGAGGACAAGAAGAAATTACCAGAGAAGAGAGAGCACAGACAAAACAGTCAAGTTTAAATTTGGTTTAATCCCCACCAAGTACTTATGTGTCACTCAGGTCTAAGCTTATAAGAGAATGAGACTCCTTAAATGTAAATGTTTCCTAGTTAGGCCCTAGGTTGTAGACCTAATTAGGCTTGATTAGGTTAGGCTTAGGCTAGACCATTTAGCCAAATTCTGCAATTTTTGTTAAGTAAGGTTAAGGTTTGTAAATTCCCCACACACGGACCACCAATGCGAAAAATGCTCTGTATGAATTGGTCCACAATTAACCCACCCCTTATATCTCCATTCTAACTATAGAGTAGATCAAGTCTAGCCTAGAGGGGTCAGCCTAGAGATTCCGGAAATGGTCCAGAGCGGGCAGATAAATTGAGGTCCACAGTAGGATTCCTCACCAAATTAGGTTAGGGCAATCTACCTTCACCTTTGTTAAGCTATGAGTTGATGCTGGGCCTTAGGCCACAATGTAGGCCTAAGTTGTCTGACCCAGCTTAATTTAATGAATCTATGTAAACCTGGGTTAAAAACACAATTAGTCACTTACTGCTAATTATTAGAGAGTCTCTTTTCTCCTTCCTGTTTAATTGTCGAGAGCGTACTTGCTGGTGGGGATCTTTCTTCGGTGTCTGTTCTCGTCCCTTCTCCCTGTTGCGTCCTCTCGCCCCGTTCCTCGTTTTCGTTCTCCTTTGTTCTCCTCTTCGCGGGGCTTTTTCCACCAGCGTTGTCTTGGTTTTTTCCCCGGTTGGTTGAGCGGTAATGTATATCTATTACCGAGCACGCTCTTGTTACACAGTATATAAATACTAGTGTGGAGAATAACTCTGGTGAGCAACCAATTGGTTTCATCCACCCAGTTATTGACATAAAAGGAATTTAATAATTGTTAGATTAACTACCTACCTACTCAGTGAACCATTTTCGTTACCTCCCAACTACCCACTCATCAGTTTTCCATAAGCACAGTCTAATGTTCATAGACACTGTTTGCTTTTGCTTCCCCTTATCCTTTTACAACATGGCTTTATCCATCTTCCAGTGGAATGTATGGAGCTATAGGAGACGATTGCCTTTTATACAGCAGTTACTGTCACAGTATTCCCCTCTCATCCTTGCTTTTCAAGAAACTTGGCTGGATTTATCCCATTCTGCTGGTGTCAAAGGTTACAGTTTTCTCCGGAAAGACAGGGGACCCCATGGGGGTGGTGCCTTACTGGGGATTCACAGCTCCCTTCCTTTTACTCAAGTTCCTCTTGGTATTGATACTGAAGCAGTTGCAGCAACAATCCACACTTCCTCTTTTGCTGTTACGGTTTGTACTGTATATTTTCCTCCAGGTCCTCCCTTCTCTACAGCTGTATTACACAGACTGCTTCGTCTACTTCCTGCCCCTTTCCTTCTAATAGGAGACTTCAATGGTCATCACCCCCTATGGGGTTTCCCTTCCAGTGACCAGCGGGACTCCACCATTGCAGACTTCATAGATGCCAATAATCTCTCTCTATTTAATGATGGTTCCCCTACATTCCTCCATAGTTTCAGTGAGTCCTTCTCGCATTTAGATCTATCACTTTCTACTCTGGACTTGTCTCATGTATTTGGTTGGGAAGTTTTGAGTGATCTTTGTGATTCTGATCATTTTCCCATTCTTCTCACATCTCAGGTACTGTCTGTGGGCTCAAAACGCTCCCTATGGAAGCTAACAGAGAAAGGTCTGCATAACTTTCATGCTGCTTTGACTTTGCCACATCCTACAGATCTACAGAAGCTAAGGCTAACAAAGACCCTAAGATCCACTCTAAGGTTAGCCCGAGAGAAAGGAAAGAGTAGGGGGTTAAGAGAAGAGAATAAGGGGTTAAGAAGGAGGAACACCTATCACTCGTAGGTTAACATTCAATCAGAAAAAGAGAAAAGAGACTCACCATCATCATCCGCCGGCCACTGCCGACAAGCCAGAGAAATAGTCGGAGAGAATAGGAGAAGGGTGAAAGATGAAAAGAAGTAAAATAAGAACGCTTACAAACCATGCAAACATAGTCTTAACTCACTGTTATACCATGCAAACTACAAACATGCAAGAAAAGAGAGTTACAGACATGCAAAGTAAGGAGAGAATAAGAAAAAAAAAAAAAGTAGGTAAAGTTAAACAAAAAGTGGGTTAGTTTACGTTACGAGCTACATCTACGTTCGTGTTAGTCTATTTTTTTTTTTTTTTTAAGTAATTTTATTGCTGGCATCACACGCTGGCATGTCACAAGCTGGCATTAATCGTCAACAGACTCATCCTCGACCACCACCCCCAGAGCTCCTGTTGCTAATTTTTTTTTTTTTTAAACAACGTTAATATTTTTAAAATGTCTGTCAAGACGGCTCTTAAACACATTAACGCTGGTAGAGTTCACGACGGGCGCGGGAAGATTATTCCATTTATCAATTACTTTAAACGTAAAGAAGTTTTTAGCGATATTAGTAATGAAACGTCTGCCACGCAACTTAAATCCGTTATTACGAGTATTACTATTATCGAAAGTGAACAATTTGTCAAAATTTACGTTATCGATGTTATTAACGATTTTGAAAACTTCAATAAGCTCCCCCCTTAATCTCCTAGTTTCGAGTGAATACAGGTCTAATTCTTTAATCCTATCTTCATAAGGCTTGTTGCGCAATGACGGAATTAGTTTCGTGGCACGACGCTGAACCCTTTCTAACCTATCGATATCCTCACGCAAGTACGGGCACCAAAACTGAACGGCATATTCTAAATGAGGCCTGACTAGGGACTTGTAAAGGGGCAATATAATATCCTTCGATTTAAATTCGAAATTACGTGCTATGAAGCCTAACATCCTATTAGCTTTTGCGCAAGACTCCAGGCACTGGTTTCTAACCTTTAAATCCTTCGATACGCGTACGCCTAAATCTACTTCCTCGTCAACGCTCGCCAACTCCCTATCATCCAACGTGTACGTGTAATTATTGTTACGAGAACCTATATGCAAAACTTTACATTTGTCTACGTTAAATTGCATCTGCCACTTATCTGTCCACTCCATAATCCTATTTACATCGTCTTGGAGCCTATTTCTATCGTCCTCGTTAACAACCTTACCGCCTATTTTAGTATCGTCCGGGAATTTTGACACGTTACTAGTCAATCCTACATCTATGTCGTTAATGTAAATTACGAATAGCAATGGCCTAACACTGAACCCTGTGGGACACCGCTACCTACATCTAACCACCCCGATTCACTACCATTAACTACGACCCTCTGCCTCCTAGCACGAAGCCATTCTTCTAACCAGTTAGCTACCTGACCGCGTATACCGTGCGCTTTGACCTTCGCAATTAGTCTCCGATGCGGAACTGTATCGAACGCCTTTTTAAAATCTAAATAAATAACGTCGGCCGCTCTATGCCTATCGTATTCGCGCACTATTTCGTTATAAAATTCTAACAAATTAGTTAAACAAGACCTATGGCGTCGAAACCCATGCTGACTACTATTAATCAAATCTCTACTTTCTAAGTGATCGATGATACGATCCCTAACTACGGATTCCAAAAGTTTACCGACAATTGACGTTAAGCTAATGGGCCGATAATTGCTAGGTACTGCGCGGTCGCCTTTTTTAAAAATAGGCGTGACGTTAGCTAATTTGAAGTATTCAGGAATAATCCCCGTTTCGAGTGACTGATTAAAAATCTTCGTTAAGGGGCCTACGATAACGTCTTTCAAATGTCTGGGATAAAAAGCGTCAGGGCCTGGAGCCTTGCTAACTTTTAGCCTATCGATATAATGCGCAATCTCAGCCTCGTAAACAGTTATTTCATCCAAAATAGTCTCGCTACTAAATGGAACGATATCGTCCACGTCGGGAACATTATTTACGTCTTCTACAGTAAAAACTGTCGCAAAAAAGTTATTGAAAATACCCGCCATCGCCTGAGCGTCAGAAGCCAAAGCGCCATTAACATCCACTAGAGGGCCTATGTTATCTTTCATCGGATTATGTTTACTATCCGCAGCTATAAGTATCTCTAAATTACGCTTGGCATTCCTAACTGATCTTTTAACTTGATATCTAAGTTCGATATATCTATTAAAGTTAGCTGCCGTGCCATTGCGCTTATTAAGTCTATACGTTCTATTACGCTCGTTTATGAACTCGCCTATTTCCCTAGTCCACCACTTCGGCCTACCATGATTTCTAGCGCGCTTGGGCCTACGAGGAATAAACTCCCTTTCAATATTCCTAAAACTTTCTTTAAACGCTACCCAATGCAAATTTGTGTCATTACCCATAAATAAGTTATCCCAGTCCACTACTCTCATCCTATCCGCAAAACTATCAAAATTAGCCCTACGAAAATCAGGGACTTCTATTACGTTACTATCCTTAGTGTTTTCTATCAATAACTTAAACCTAAGAATTTGATGATCACTACATCCTAAACTCTCGCCTACTTCTAAACCTTCGACTATATTCTCGCCGTTCGTCATCACTAAATATAAAATATTATCACCGCGCGTTGGTTCGGTGACCATCTGTCGTAAAAAGTTATCTTCCATAAACTCGATCAATCTCAAACCCTCCTCATTACCAGTAAAAGTCTCATAATTAACATTAGGGTAGTTAAAGTCTCCGACAATTATACTATTCCGATTGTCAATAAAGTTACCAAGAAGTAAGTAAAATCTAGTGTCTGTATCGAGGAGTTGAACGGGAGGTCTATAAACAACAACAAAACTAAAACTAATACTACGCGCCCTAACTTCAACATATATCGCATTAATTACTGCCGGAAAATCTAACTTAACCTCGATAGCTCTAAGGGAATTACGAATGTACAGCAAAACGCCGCCACCAAACCTATGTAACCTATCATTAGTAAAGAGTTTAAAACCCGGTATATCAAGTTCCCCCAACAAGTCCCGAGTCACGGTATTTAACCAAGTTTCAGTGATAGCAACTATATCGTAGTTGCCGGAATAAATTATCGCCTTAAATTCATTTAATTTATTTCTAATACTACGCGCGTTACAATGAAAGACATTTAAGTTATTTTTTACCACTAGCCCTCGTTTTAAGCTATTTTTCACGTCGGGCCCGCGTTCCCCGGACCCACAACGTTTAAAGAAGGCTTCGACCTATACAGCTTTCGCACGTTTTCGTCTGTTAACCTAACTAGCCTAGCATTATCTATTTCATTAAAATGCACCCGATCTTTTATAAAAAGGCTAGGATCACTGAATTCGGACCACAGCTTTACGAAGGGTACATTTTCCTCAGCACAAATCGCTTCCAATTTATTATTCAAAAATATTGTTTTTGACGTAATCCTAAGACCCAACCTGTGCCTAGGGGTAATACCTGGAACTAAAGACCTATCTGACCTCGCCTTCAGGGACCTAGTTAACCCCCTATATCTCCAAAAGGTCAGGCACTCTCGTAGCGGGCCTATACGAGTCGTTGCCTACTACCATCGTCACCAACATCGAGTGATGGGAGGCAACGTCAATCCTATCCACTTCGTCTCTAACTCTGTCAACCCTGGCCCCTGGGAGACAGACCCTCCTCCTCTTGGTTGGATGCCATTCAACAAACTCTTTGTCCATGTGGCGCACTAAAGAGTCCCTAATTAAAATAGTTTCGGTATTATTATAGTATTACACCCGTCTAACGTCCAGCAATTATTATATGTTCATTAAGTAGATTTTTTAATTCTAAGACACTTTCCTTCTATAGCGTTTCCGTCGCAAATGCTTTGTTTTCGAGATATAAACATTTTTTTGGTGTATCTAGTGTGTGTTCGTACGTTCATTTGTGTGACCGTTACATGTCTGCCCAATCACTGCGCTCCATCCATTTCGAATTTGAATTACTTTGCTACTGGAATGGCTTCGTGTGACGCGTGCTCATTCAATTATTACAGCTGTATTGTCGCTTTCTACGAAAATTTAGGAAAAAGTGGAGTTTCTGCATGCTCACGGTATTCTACCAACAGTAGTGAAGTGTCCACATTGTAAAACGGAGTGTACATATTGTCAAGACCAGAAACTGTGGCGTTGTAGATAGGTTAGGTTTGGTTAGAATAGGTTAGGTTAGGATAGCTTAGGTCAGGTCAATTTTGAAGGTGAAATTTGTTTTTCCTATGGTTTTTGATGTATTTTGAACGAATCTGACCTTCAAAACTGTTGGAAATGACTCATTTTCTGTGATTTTCCCCACCCGAGAACTCTCGTTTCCCACCAGGGTCCCCCAGATTGCCAGCTGAGGGGGAGGGGGGGTATCTTAAAAACGAGTCATTTCCGACAGTTTTGAAGGTCAGATTCGTTCAAAACACATCAAAAACCATAGGAAAAACATAAATTTCACCTCTAAAGGGAGACAGGTATAATACTATAAATTTACCATAGTTTCCCCTTCATTCACATCCCTTCCCAAATGGGTGAAAGGGTTCGAAACCTCGATAGGGGGGGGATTCCTATCACCTAACGTACGTGGCCTAGCTCCACCCTTAACTTCTCTAAATCCCTCCCCATCTACTACTCTCGGACTAACCTTAACCCCTTCCTCAACTCTATCCAACCTTCCCGACAAGCTACCTAAACTAGAAACTAGGTTACACACCTCACCCTTCAAATTACTAACGTCTTCAACGTTAGTATTGGTTCGGCTTCCGTCAACCATAGCCCAACCCCTACCCTCATCAAGCGTTGCAAGTCTTTTGGTTACCTCATGTACACTGCATTTTATGTCAACTAATTCCTCCATTAACTCGCAAAAGAAACAAACTGATCTCTCGGTAATTGCCATAGGACTGCCGTTATAATCCTTAAATTCAGAATACCACTGGTTTACCCTACATCTAGCACATGACGCTTTCTGCGATGGCATCGCGCAGTTAAAAATTAGTTTAAACCATCACATATGTAAGTTAAATTAAGCCGGCACGCTATGAAAACTTCTGAATCACTAAAAACCATTAATATTCAATTACTTAACTATAACAACGTGAATATAAATGCAAGTATATAAAATTCAAAACTGTCCAAAAGTAAAATTCTCAGCAATATGCAAAAGTAGATGCAATATCAGAGAGCTCAGGAAATGCATCCGTTCAGTACAGAGTCTGGCTAGAGATGATACTACTGTGGATGAAGACTGCCATACATTAACTCGCACAATTCACCATGCAGCTCAAGAACATTTCTCTCTCACTTCCAGCACATTTAATACTAAATATCATGCAGTGTGGTGGAATGATTTGTGCCAGCAGGCTGTTAGAGTAGGGGCATTCCAGAAGAGATCACCCAATGCATGTTACCACTCCAACTCAGATTTTGATGAAAATTGATATATGGGGTTCTTCCAGGTGCTGATTTCACTGGTAAAAAAAAAAAAAAGTTCTGTGACTCATAGTTTTTGAGATATGGACTCCCACTTTACCACCTAACTTTAATGGGCAATAACTCCCAAACATCTTACTGTAGACCTATAAAATTATACATTTTTAGAATCAGCATGAAGAGATCTATTAAGTGATACCACATTCAAATGTGTAGAACAATAATAAAAATTTACCCCCTTTTTTATTTTTATTTTTGACTCCCACCCCCCCTAGGCAGTGAAATAAAAAAAAAAAAATTTCATTTATTAAACTTCCATTAATTGTTAAAAGATAGAAACAATAAAAAACGTGGGTATCAAGTTACAAGATATTTTAAAAATTATTGAAAAAATATGTACATTGTGAAATTTTGATATTTTTACGCCTGCAGACTAAAATAGAGAACTACAAATGATATATTCACATGGATGAAAATAAACAGCAAAAATACAAATTGAACCCACATATTACATCAAGTTGATTCATAATTACATGAGTTTTTCAACTCATTTTCTGGGAAAACATATTGAATACGCATTGTTCCTGGCTTTAAAGTTGGTATGTTTAATAAACCTAAAATTTTATCTCTTGATATGTAGCATGTATCCAATGGCGGTCCTAGCTTACATGACGCCCTGGGCGAACCTCACCTTCAGCCCCCCCCCCCCCCCCGTTCAGCAACACACACACATTTGAATCCCCCTAAAATAAAGGACAGACATAACTCTTTCACAAAATAACTTTTTATTGGACTAATTGTTGGAACTTCAGAACCAAAACAAAGACTCAAATTTCTGAATTTTACAAATCCTTCATCACGTAAATAGAATAACTCACTTAAGAGAATGTAATTATGATACTATGAACAGGAAAAATACAAATTAAATTGCACAACTGCCATAAATAAACTAGAGAATCAAATTTCTAAATTGTACAAATGCTCTATCACATAAATAGAATAAGACACTTAAGAGAGGGTAATTATTATGCTACACTTTGAACAAGAAACAAAATAAATTGCACCACAGCACAACTGCCATCTAAAGCCTGACTCTTCTTACCTTCCTTGATGCAAAGTCATGAATTAAATCATCATATGAAATCTGCTCAGCAATTGTATGATTTATACTGATGATGGCCAGACTGGTAAAGCATTCCTGTGACATAGTTGACCTCAGGTAGGATTTGATGAGCTTCAGCTTTGAAAAGCTCCTCTCTGCTTCAGCAACAGTGACTGGAAGAGTTAGACCAATTCTGAGAGCAGTCCACAAATTTGGATATATTTCAGAGAGCTCCCTTTCATGGATAAATGTCAGTAGTTCAAGCAAGGATATGGTCTTTGATGGCAAGTCAGGCAAGTTCTTCAGCTCCTGTGCAAGCTCTCTGCCATCCAAGTCAGATTGTCCCTTAAAATGTAGTGTAGTACTAAGGTTCACACATTGTTTTGTCAGCTCCTCAAATGTGAGATTTTGGAAATGTGTCAGTACTCCAAACTTCTCTCCCACAATTTCCAACGTGGAAAATCTTTCCTGAATGGCTGATGTTGCAGCATCAACCACTGCATTGAAAAATGTCACCTCCAGCTTCTTCAAAGCATCAATCAAGGCTCATCAGATGCTTCATAGGAGAAGTGCCGCTTTGTGGACCTCAGCCTTTTTGTTTTAACACAGCCTCCACATTCATTTGTTCACAGATATCTGTGGCTGCCATTTGTGCAGCCACAAAACCTGTTGCCCTGTAATTGCGGAGACCCCTCTCTGTTTTTTTAGGAGATTTACTGCAACATCAACGTGCATGCTAGGAGACTGCATCTGCTTGCTCACATGCTGAATTTGGCACAACAGGTCATGCCACACCACTGAACAAATGGCGAAGCGGTATGACCCAACCTCCTCTGACAGAGATTGAGCCTCGACCTTTATTACAGAGTCTTTGGTGTGGTCCCTCACCTCGATCAGTGCATCTCTCACTGCAGCTGCCTGATATCTCAGGGGCTCCACACTCTTGATCTTGCTTTCCCACCTTGTATCAGACCACATCTTCAATGTGATGTTCACATGTTTTTTCAAAATGGCCCATCGTTGTGTGGAGGCTGAAAACAAGTTGTAAAGCTTCTGCAAGATGCCAAAGTAACTTGTGGCATCAATAGATCCCTTAGCAGCATCGGCCACAAGCAAATTCAGAGAATGAGCCCCACATGGAACAAACAGAGCTCTGGGATTAATTTCTAGGAGCCTGGATTGAACACCCTTGTTTTTTCCCCTCATGTTGGCCCCGTTGTCGTATGATTGTCCTCTACAGTCCATGAAAGGAACTTTTAGCTCCTCCAGTCTCTTCAGAATCAGAGATGCCAAATGTTGACCAGTGGACTCCTCTGCCTCTAAAAACCCCATGAAATGTTCCTTTATATGGGGCTTCCCCTCCAGTGACACAACCCGAATCACAACTGACAACTGTTCAGTGTGGCTGATATCTGGAGTGCAATCTAGAATTATTGAAAAAAACTTTGATTGTTTGATGTCGCTCACCATTGCTGAAATGGTCTTGCTGCTCGACAAATCAATGAGTTCGTTTTGTATGTGGTGGCCGAGGTAGCTGGTGTGACTGGAGGTCCCTTTTTGGACACGGTTAATGTGCTCTTGCATTATAGGATCAAATTGTGCCATCAGTTCAACTTCTTTCAGAAAATTGCCATTTGATGGTGAGAACAATTTTTCTGTATGTCCCCTTAGTGCCAAATTCCTAACTGCCAGAGAATGCACAATAGCAGTGAGACGTGTCAGCACCGCTCTCCATCTCAACTTCTCAGCCTCCAGAAGTGCCATCTCCTGCTTGTCAATGGTCTCCCCCTTTCTCATCCTCACTGCCAGTTCTTTCCAGATTTTCATAGAATTTAGGTGTTCTGAACTGTTGTCATGTGATGTGAGCAATGAGCTTGCATGCTTCCAGTCCGAGAGTCCCAAACTTGTTAAATTTATTTTCCTCTTGGAAAATAATGTACAACAGAAACAGAAAAGGCTGTTGTTTTTTAAGGAATAGACCAACCAACTTCTGGTTATATTTTCCCCACTAACCAATGACTTCCTGAAGTATTGATGGTGGAAACTTCTTCCGTCACTGTCGTTTCTAGGGAATACAAAGTCAGATGGTACTTGACTTGGTCCCCTGGAAACCAGTTGTGTCCGAATTCTCTCAGTCAGAACTGAAGGCCAGTTAGCAGGGTCGGTGGACAGAGACTCATCCTCAGGAGGCGATTCTGCTCCAGGCATTTCTAATAGAAAGAACAAGAGCATTACTCATTAGTATACATACACACCTAAGTTAGATAACACATTATTCACAGCACTTTGTTATGGTGGTGGTGTTATGGAATTATGGTGGTGAAACATCACACATACCCAGTAACCCAGACCCAGTGGTGATAACATTATAATTTATAACTGTTTGCAAAATGCTTTGCAGGGATACATACACATACACCACACGCACGCACACTCACAGACATATGTGCACACAAACTCACCTGAAGAGTCCTGCCGGGAGAAGTAGAAGCAAATGGGTCTTCATCCTCAGGATCAGACTGCATTTGTGGAGACATATGTGAGGCTGAGGAGGTAGATGGCTCCTCAGCCTCAATAATGGCAGAAGTAGACGGCTTCTCATCCTGGCTAGTGGCAGAGGGTGTTCCAAAATATTTCAAAAGTGCCCCTGCAAATAGTAAAATAGAACATAACAGACCAATGCATGAATAGGCTAGTACAATTAATTTAACATGTTATTAAGCACAATTTATTAAACTTTTAGAATAGGAAACAAATGAATAATACAACCTCCTTGGTTAATGGCTAATTATATACATAATAGTACACTTCAAATGACTCAGAAAGCTATATCACAAAATAGCAGTGCAATATAGCAGTGAAGAGTAGATGACATAGCTCTATACCTTTATCTTTTGCTCGTTTCTCCTCTTCTTCTTTCCTCTTTTTTCTAAACTGAGCACCTGATAGCTTTGACCTCTTCTTATCCATTTGCGGTTATTTGACAGACCTTAGTGGCTTAGTGTGAAGATTCGTTCTGTAATAAATAATATACATTTCACTATTTAACCAAACCCAGAAAAATAACATTACATATGTTAAAGTATGGGCCTTTATTCCCAATAATATTAATCTGGAAGCATTTTGCATTGTTTAGGTCTTTTATGGGAAGGTTTATGGAAAATGCAATAGATGGTTTTTTATTAATAAAAATATATTTATTGATCTTTTATTATTTATTTTATTTTATTTTTATTTTTATTTATTTCTTTATTTATTTATTCTTATTTTTATTTTTATTTTTTTTGCAGGCGCTCATGCCGCCCCTCCACAAATGCCGCCCTGTGTGGCTGCCCATATTGCCCATATGAGGAACCGCCACTGCATGTATCTCTAATTTGTGGAAAGTAATAGTAAACACTATATCCTGATTGGTGCAAAAAGCTAACCTCAGTCATCAAATTCCTCATTATAGAAATGTACAAATCCCAACCATTTCTGATCATTCTAAGTACAAACTATGTACTCTCCTATTTTCAGATTAACTTCAACATTATCTTCACCCAGAAAAGCTTTGCTTATAATCCTCACCTCACCAACTTTATCAGAAGATAATTCAAATGTTTTTGTTATTTGCATTAATAGGTACAAATCTGTGGAATTTTTGTGTTCCTGTTAGCTGCATACTTTTTTCATATCTGTCACTTAAAATTTTTTTCCATAGCTTCAATTTCTTCAGAATTTATTAAAAAAAAATTTATGCTGTCACTTATATTGTTTGAACAAAATTCAAACTTGTCTTCTGGTGTTAATATTTGATTTGCGAATGTTCTCTGCATACTCGCTCTGGCTACAGATCTTTTCACTATACCCCCAATCCCATCACAAGCACTCTTACCATGGCTTGTGGCAAAGAAATGCCACTCACATTCCATTCCAAAATCTTCATGTTTACAAATGTTAACAAAGTTGAAATGATTTTTATATTGTCCTGCACATCCATCAGTAAAATAATATAATTTTTTGATATGAAGGTGGGATTTTCTAATAATAGGTATGAGTGTATTTAAAAAAGTGTAAACCATTGTAGTGTTATGTTTTGTATTTGGAGATGAAAAACAATAACTTGAATGTTTTGTTTCATCACTTTCTGGTTCCTTATAATATAACACAAAGGGATGCACTGTGCATTGGGTATTTTCCCAATGAAAACCTTGGGCTGCATCCTGTACTACAAATGAGTAGTTTTCTGAAAAGTCACTAAGAACTACAGCTGTATGGTTATTTAAATTATTCTTCAAGTTTTTTAGAAATGCACTCTGATTCTTTGCTATAAAGTGATGATGTGTCAATTTGACGATTTTTGTGCTTAATGAATTTATAAAATCATCTACAGATTCTGTTTTTTCAACCATATTGCATTGATCTATAGTAACCCCTTGTTTATATTTTATTTCCTCACATTCAGGATCGTTAACACTTAGAAAAGTGAGCAAAAAATTCTTAATACCTTGTTCTTTTGGACAGAGATTACATATTTGCATCATGCAATTCCTGTTGTTGACATCCCACACTGCTTTCTCCATAAGAGTTGTATATTCCAGCCCTTTGACACCCAAAGCTGAGAATTGTATTTTGGCATTCTGGTGGTATGTACATACACACAGAATGAGTACCAGCAGCTCCAGCTAAAACACAATGTCTGGGGCAAAGGCTGGCAAAACTAGAGAAGCCAATTTGGGGACTATCTGGATTATTTTAATAGAGACTAAAAGTTTCTTTCAGATTCATTAACACCAGTCTTTTCTGCACAGATTCTTTATACCCACTTTCATTTCTGATACTCAGGCAGTCTTTTGTACCTGGGCACAAACGACTAATTTCATCTAATTCAAAAAATTTCTGAACAGAATCTTTAGTACCTTTAGTTATTACTTTTCCTTTTGACATGGGTTTAATTTCAGGAATAATTCCAATTCTTTGTTTTATATTTCTGCTTTTCTTAACTAAATATTCAGTTGTCTGAAATAGATTTATAGTTTTTGATATGCTAAATGGAGATAATGTCAATATTTTGAGTTTCCTCTCATAATTGTCAGTAGAATGGAAAAATTCAACCAGTTCATTCATGAGATGAATCATTGACCTGAAACAAATTCATGAATGTATAATAGCTATAAACAAAACATTACATGTGCATATTAAATTTTTTGGATTATAATATTGATTTCAAGTGTAACAAAATGAGCATTCTTTGAGATAGTCAAATTAAACCAAAAATTATTTTGTGACCAAATGAATTCCAAATGCTTTAATGGGCCCATTGATCTCCAATCTTTAGGGAGTTGTGCTTCTAGTTTCTACTATCAAAGGTGAATACCTACATTTTGTTTTTATGCTTCAGTTTTAGTTTAGGTATATTCCTACTTAATATTAGCGTATCATTTTAAAATTCATACCTTTGAGTTTCATGATCTAACTTTGTAGCTGTTGATGGGCTTGAGATCTCAATTTCTAAACTTGTTTCTAGCTTTCGTTTTAAAGAACGACATGCTTTTTCTATTGTTTGAATAGCTTTTGCTTCTTTTCTTGAGGAACCCAAACCATCTGAAATTTTTGAATTAATAAATATTTGACTCCATTTGATATATATGGACAATAATAATTAATATGTCAACATATTAATTTCATAAGTTTAATAAATTTAATATGTCAACATATTAATTTCATTAAGTTTTTCAGCAACTGCTGAAAAACTGTCTTGAAAGTAAATGCATTATAAATAAATAATACAAATAAAAAAATTATAAATATAAAAAGTACCTATCATTAAATATTTACGCTTCTTCACTGGAGTCACAGCAGGACTTTCTAGAACTTGAGAAACCTCTTCTTTGGCATTACTTGATATACTTGGATCATATTCATCACTTTCTGAAATAACATTCTCAGAAGACTGATTGTGATCAGACTCTTCATTTTGTGATGTTGATAGCAACTCTAGTCTCTGGGTCAATAATTTTCTACAGTTGCTACATAGTACAGTATTCCTTTGTAGTTTCCATTTACATCGATCATAAAGTGATTGGCTGATGGTTCTTATATCCTTGTGTACCTTTTTCTTATGTTTTTGTAAAGGATCATCATGGTATCTAACCATTTTTCATTACTAAAAATACACAATTGTAAATCTCAAAAATAAGATATGATTTGACTCAAAATAAGCATATCTTTAATAAAAATAAGCATAATTAACAAACATTTGAGAGAGAGACTGCGTGAATATGAGTTATACATAGGATGTAAATATATCATTTGTAGTTCTCTATTTTTAGTCTGCATAAAAATGTAAAAATTTCAATGTACAAATGTCAATGTACATATTTTTTCAATAATTTTTAAAATATCTTGCAAATTGATACCCACATTTTTTATTGTTTGTATCTTTTAACAATTAATGGAAGTTTAATAAATGAAAATTTTTTTTTGGATTTTACTGTGGGGGGGGGGGGGGGGGGGGGTTCATTATTGTTCTTCATATTTGAATGTGGTATCATTTAATAGATCTCTTCATGCTGATTCTAAAAATGTATAGTTTTATAGGTCTACAACAAGATGTTTGGGAGTTATTGCCCATTAAAGTTAGGTGGTAAAGTGGGGCCCATATCTCAAAAACTATGGGTCATAGAACTTTTTTATTTGAACCAGTGAAATCAGCAGCTGGAAGAACCCAATATGTCAATTTTCATTAAAATCTGGGTCGGAGTGGTGACAAATTTTTTAATTTTTGGGTGATTTGTCCTGGAATGCCCCAGTAAGAAAGATGGCTTATAGGTTATTTAAACAAAATCCTGTTTTACAGACATATATCCTATACAAAAAGGCTAGAACAATTGCTCAGCATACAGTTAGATTATCCATACGTTCTTCTTGGTATGCCTTTGTCAGTTCTACCTCTCATCAGACAACTGAGAGTGTGGTCTGGAATAAAATTAAAAGACTAGAGAGAAAACCTCCTGCACATCTATTGTTTTGTGGGATGGCATTAGGTAGTTGGTAACTCCTTGGCTGCATACTTTGCATCTATCAGTAGTAAATCTCATTATACAGCACAGTTCCTTTCTAGAGCAGCAAAAGCTGAACTCATCCCTATTGATTTTTCTACAAATGTAGCACTCCATTATAATAGTCCTTTTATTTTGTTGGAATTGGATAGGGGTCTCTCTAAGCTAAAAAATACCTCCCCTGGGGAGGATATGATAGTGTACCCCTTCCTCGCCAATCTTTCATTTTTTAACGCAAGTTTTATTGGCCTTTTATCTAGTGATGGGACGATTAATCGGAATCGAGAATCGGAAGAATCGAGCATTTTTCAGGAATTGGAATCGGAATCGAGAGAATTGTACCATGATTTCCGGTTCTTAAAACGATTCTTTAACTTTTAATTGAACCAGTTTTGCAATGTAAACTTTAAAATTTAAATGAAAGAGGATAACAAATTTTATTTTTATTGTATTGTAGCTATACATTAAAACATGTATATCTATGATGTGTAATCAAGATGATTAAAATGAATTGTTACAACTACAGTTGATTTTTATTTTTAAATCAATCTATTATAATTTATAATTTATATTACCATACTCATAATGTAAATAGTTAATCTTACCAGAGTAAAATATGACAATTTCCAGAAAAACAAGGATAGAATTATATTTAAAAATATTGAGAATCGGAATCGAGAATTGTATCGGAATCGAGACTTTTTAGTGGTATCGGAATCGGAATCGTTAAAAATTTTGGTATCGTCCCATCACTACTTTTATCACAAGGTTTGGATGACATGCTCTTTTCCACATGTTTGGACTTCTGCTTTGCTGGTGCCCATCCATAATTCTGGCAAAGCTCATACTGCTGCGAGCTCATATTGCCCCATAGCTTTGACTAGCTGTCTGGGTAAAGTACTTGAAAGGATGGTGTTACATCATCTTTACTCTATTTCTATTTTTCAAACTGGACAGCTTTCAAAGTGGTTTTCACCCTCACTTTTCTACGATGGACAACCTGGTGAGGCTTGAGGGATCAATCAGTGTCTCTTTTCTTAGAAATGAATATATTTTAGCAGTATTTCTTGACATTGAGAAGGCCAATGATACTGTCTGGCACTATGGTTTACTCTCTAAGTTGTATCATTTAGGGTTGCGGGTAGTGATGGGACGATTAATCGGAATTGAGAATCGGAAGAATCGAGCATTTTTCAGGAATCGGAATCAAGAGAATTGTACCATGATTTCCGATTCTTAAAACGATTCTTTAACTTTTAATTGAACCAGTTTTGCAATGTAAACTTTAAAATTTAAATGAAAGAGGATAACAAATTTTATTTTTATTGTATTGTAGCTATACATTAAAACATGTATATCCATGATGTGTAATCAAGAAGATTAAAATGAATTGTTACAACTTACAGTTGATTTTTATTTTTAAACCAATCTATTATAATTTATAATTTATATTACCATACTCATAATGTAAATAGTTAATCTTACCTGAGTAAAATATGACAATTTCCAGAAAAACAAGTATAGAATTATATTTAAAAATATTGAGAATGGAATTGGAATCGAGAATCGTATCGGAATCGAGACTTTTTAGTGGTATCGGAATCAGAATTGTTAAAAATTTTGGTATCGTCCCATCCTAGTTGCGGGGCAATCTACCCATGTTTATCCAAAACTTTTTGCAGCATAGACGCATATGAGTTCATGATTAATGACTTATTTCAGGGTATGGACCCTGCTCTTAACTATTCTCTGTATGCAGATGATGGGGCATTGTGGGTATCCCATGTTGACAATAACATTCATGTTGCCAAGCCCATTATGCAAAATGCTCTACACAGGATTACTAATTGGTCACAGAATAATGCTCGGGATGCCAATTTCCCATCCACCATTCTGTTCAGTGACGGCTGTTTTTTATGGAAATGGTGAGGTAAATCGACAGAACACCTGCTACTGGTCTCAAAACAACCCTCACTAGTATACCTCTTCAAAGAAACAAGGTGCATCTCGGGTGATGGTATGGTGTGGCATTTGGAAGGATTGCATCATAGGCCCCCTCTTTTTCAATGAACATGTCACTGGAGGCACCTACCTACGTATGCTCAAGGAAGAAGCATTTCCCAGTGTCTTGAACAAAGAAGGAAATTTCCCAACATGGTTCCAGCAAGACGGCGCTCCTGCACATTACAGCACCCAAGTAAGGGAATACCTGTACCAACAATTCCCTGGTCATTGGATAGGACGTTGAGGGCCTGTGGAATGTCCAGCTAGAAGCCCGGATCTCATGCCACTAGATTTTTATCTCTGGGGCCAATTGAAAGCGCTGGTATACGCAGAGAAAATTAGGAGTGTTGAACATTTGCGGCAGTGCATTATTGGGGCATGTAACACCATTACTCCTGACATCATTCACCGTGTGCTTGCTGACTGGGTATCACGTCTGAATTTGTGTATTGAAAACAATGGTGGACATATTGAGTACATTCTGTAAATAAAAGCTTTTGTTTTGCCTTTTTTAATTATTTTTCCTATGGGAAATTATTGACCAAATGACTTTGTGACAAAATATGAAACATGGCCACAACTTTCACAATTTCACTACAATATAAAAAATGGGGAAGGAAATATATGTAAATATTATGTGAAAGGAATTTGCAGATATAAAGGAGGACAATATATATATATATATATATACTGTACAGGGTGGGCCGTAAGTTTCCATACATAGGAAAAATAAACATTTTTTTATGGACAACCATTTTTATTTATATAATATGCTCTACATGGTTGCCATTGTTTTGAAAACACATTTCAATACGTGTTCCCCACTGTTGATGAACACGCATTAGCACAGTTGACGTTATGCTTGTAATGGCGTTGGTGATACGTTCCTTTAGATGATTTATGTCTCGTATCTTTTCCTGATACACCATGGCCTTCAAGTGCCCCCAAAGATAGAAATCAAGGGGGGTGAGATCTGGGGATCTGGGAGGCCACTCCACAGGACCACGCCGACCAATCCAAGCATCCGGAAACTGCTGATCCAAATACCGACGCACGTGAAGACCATAATGAGGTGGAGCTCCATCTTGCTGGAAGTAAACTGGGAAGTTACCTTCCTCGTTTAGCAGGGATGGAAAATCTCTTCTTGCAACATGTTAAGATACCTTTCGGCATTAAGATTTCCACTGACAAAAATTGGTCCAATAATTCTGTCACCCCATATCCCGCCCACACCATTACTTTACCGGCACCTTGCATCTTCGTCGGACTCAGCCAGTTAGGGTTAGCATTACTCCAATAACGTATGTTTTGCCGATTAACCTCTCCATTGACGTAAAAATTTGCTTCATCAGTAAACAAGATCTTACAACGCATATTCTTAGGGTATCTGAAACAAAAACAAATGTTTAAATTTTCCTATGTATGGAAACTTACGGCCCACCCTGTATAGCGGCTTAGTGACAGTTACGCATATGGTGTGTCAGTTCTTACCTAATTAGAAGCGTGGGCGGGTGTTATTTTTTGTGCTATTATCTACTATCATTGATTTTTCTTTTAGTGCTTTAGTGCTTCTTAATTTTCGCGTTTGTCCCTTGTTTCGAGTACAGAGACAATGACCTCGTTGTCACGTTTCTAGTCACTCAATTTAATCACTCAATTCGTGCTTCTTAAGAATAAAATAGAGTTTCGAATGTTCACTTTCTTATCTGATAAAAATTCATAAATAAGGAGTGCTAACACATGTATAAATGTGATTTTCCTTTGAAAATGTGCAAGGTTTAAGGCGGAGGATGCCAGTTTGGCCTACTTCTCAGGAATGATGCTACTTGAACTTAAAATTAGGCTTGCGCTACTAAAATGATAACGTGATTATTATTTTTAGTGCGCTTTTAGTGCTTTTTAGCTGCCAAACTAGTGCCTTTTAAATTTTTTAATTAAAAAGGTAGCCTGATGATTCACATGATTGTGATGAAATGACATCTTGTATAACTAGCATCATAGCAAAATTAAAAGTACAGTTATTAGGCCTATTACACCTAGTTTGCTAGTCTGAGTTAGAGATTGAGTCAGAAGCACTGTTCCCTCTAAGGATGCCAGTTTGGCCTACTTCTCAGGAATGATGCTACTTGAACTTAAAATTAGGCTTGCGCTACTAAAATGATAACGTGATTATTATTTTTAGTGCGCTTTTAGTGCTTTTTAGCTGCCAAACTAGTGCCTTTTAAATTTTTTAATTAAAAAGGTAGCCTGATGATTCACATGATTGTGATGAAATGACATCTTGTATAACTAGCATCATAGCAAAATTAAAAGTACAGTTATTAGACTATTACACCTAGTTTGCTAGTCTGAGTTGGAGATTGAGTCAGAAGCACTGTTCCCTCTAAGGTGTGCCGTGTGCGCATGCACACGCGTTGTGAAACCCGCGCGCACAGCAAAATAAAATGCGCACAGGCTCAAGCGTGTCATGAGTCACGACAGTAAATGAAGTAATTTTAAAAATTTCAGTTTAATGAATTCTATAAAGAACAAATTAAGAAACCACTTGAAAGAAAATCATTTGAACATGCTCATGCGAATTAAAAGTTACCTGAATGATGATGGATGTATTAATCTTCATAGAGTTTATTTGGAATGAACAAATGCTAAAGATCGTAGGGAGAAATCATAATCATACTTTAATGAAAGACACTTTCATTTAATGCTATTTTGATTATATTTTATTTCACTGAATTTTATTATTTTTTATTTTATTCCTATTTGTGAATGGATAAAATGATGTATTAATCTTGATAGTCTATTTTAAATTGCTAAATGTTAAAAATTGTTTTGAGAAATGATAACTAAAATAGTCATTTTCAATTAATATTATTTTTATTTTATTTCTTTATTTTGTTGAATTTTATTTTATTATTTTTTATTTTATTCCTATTTTTAGAATGGATAAAATGTTTTCTTTTTTAAGAATATATAATACTGTAAACAGTTTTTTAATATCCATTTAATAGTACCGTAATGATCAAGCTATGACCTTATGGAAATAATATTTATTAAGTATTTAATATTTATATATATTTCATTTTGAAGATAATAGCGCTCAGAAAAGTTTGCACAATTTTTCACCTCTAAAAATTAGAGGGAACATTGGTCAGAAGGACAAAAAATTGAGTAGTTGAGGTTGGAGGTTTTGTGTATTAACTCCACAGCCTTGCTAATGACACATCTAAACCCTTTTTTTCAAATTTCAGATATTTTTTAAATACTTTATCGTTGTCAATTTTTTATTGTAATTACATAATGCATGAGACCCCTTAGTAATGTCAAGTGGAGCAAAGAAAAAGTGTCGCCAATACCTTGGTGAATACCTATCTTACGGTTTTATTGAAAGCCCTCTCGATCCAAAAAAGCCTGTGTGTCTTTTATGTAATAGTACTCTTTCGAATGAAGCTTTAAAACCTTCAAGACTTCTTGACCATTTCAAAAGGAAGCATCCAGATAAAGCTAATAAAACTGTTGACTATTTCAAAAAATTGAAAACCAATTTTGAGCAGCAACCTAACTTACTTACATTTTATAAAAAAAGATACCAAATTAGATGAAGCCAATGTTGCGTCATATGAGATTGCAAAAAATGGCTGTCCTCATACAATTACTGAGAAAGTCATAAAGCCTATATTAGAAACTGTTATTTCAAATGTGATGCATGAAGATCCTTCAGGTATCTTAACCTCTTAATGACTGAATTTTTTGTAGGGTTAAGTTATGAATGCGTGTATTGGAAACGGTACAAATTCGACCCAGTCGTCCAAAAGAGGTTAAAAAGTTTACCATTAAGCAACGATTCAATTCGAAGATGAATTGATGAAATGTCAGTGAATATTGAAGAACAACTAGTTGAAAGATTGAAAAAAACTAATTTCTCAATTCAGGTTGATGAGTCCACAGTTGTTGATGACAAGGCCCTTCTCATGGCGTATGTACATTATTTTAATGATGATTGTAAATTGAAAGAAGATATATTATTTGTGAAATACCTAGAAACTGACACTACTGGGGAATCTATTTTTATTGCTTTAAGATCCTGGTTTGATGAAAATAAAGTTCCATTAGAAAATTTGATATCGATTGCAACTGATGGTGCTACCTCAATGGTCAGAAGGCATAAAGGCCTCGTAGCACAGTTGAAAAAAATATGTCCTGGAATCATTGCAATACATTGCATTGTTCACAGACATAATCTTGTAGCAAAAAATATGAGTCCAATTCTACATTATTCACTTGGTATAGTTATTAAAACTATCAATAAAATAAAATCACATAGCAAATATGATTGCCTATTCAGGAAGTTTTGTTCTGATCATGATGAACAGTATGTAAGACTTCTTTTACATACGGAAGTCAGATGGCTCTCCAAAGGAAATTGCTTAGCAAGATTTATAAACCTTTTTGATACCATAGTTAACTTTCTAGAAAGTGAAGGGGATGGAGATATTGCTAAAGAAATAAGAAAACATAAAAATAACATATATTATATGGCTTGGATATTTCGAAAGCTTAATGAGGTATCACTTCAACTTCAAGGAAAATTTATTACATTGATTGATTGTAAAACAGTATTGAAAGCATTTACTGAAAAATTGGAAATTTTTCAAGATAATTTACTTAAAAAAATGTTTCACAGCATGCCTGAGCTGGCAGAAATTTGTTCTTCACTTACCAAAATGGATCTTGAAATGTATTCTGGACACTTATGTTTGTTAAAAAGTGACATGGATGTTAGACCCATTTAATTGTGATGTTAGTTCAGCTGAAGAAGAAATTCAAGAAGAATTAATTGAATTATGATGCAATGATAACTCAAAATACATGTATGATAAAGTAGGAAAGACTGAATTCTGGTCATTAAAAGACTGTAAAACACTATATCCAAGGTTATGGACCGAAATGGCCAAAATAATTGTCTGTTTTCCAACATCATATATGGTTGAAACTGGGTTTAGTTCAGTGAATAAATTACTAACAAAGGAAAGAAACAGATTGGATGTATGCAGAAGAGGTGACATAAGAATTAAGCTCAGCGACATTGAACTGAACATTGCATATTTAGTAGAAAAACACCAATCTCAAGGATCTCATTAAATAAAATAGTAAGTTTGAAAGTTTTTTATTTAACTTTTTTTTGTGTGTAGGGGGGCGATTTGAAAATAGAGTGGGCAAAAAAATTTTCAAGGGGGCAATGGTTAAAAAAAAGGTTGAGAACTACTGATTTACATAAATGATATAGATGGTGGCATCGTCAGTCGGATCGCCAAATTCGCTGATGACACGAAGCTTGGGGCCAATGTTGGGACACCCGAAGCGATTGAGGAACTGCGTGCGGACATAGGTAGGGTAGGAGAGTGTCTGAAAAATGCAAATGCCATTTAACTTGGGTAAATGCAAAGTGATGCACATTGGCTACGCCAATCCCGTGTCAGACTACTCGATGTTGGGGAACAATATCGAAGCGACTGATTTGGAAAAGGACTTGGGTGTGCTAATCAGTAGCGACCTTAAGTTTACTAAACAGTGCATAGAGGTGGAAAAGAAAGCCCAGAAGCTGTTGGGTTATATCAGGAGGCGATTTCAGTTTTGGAACAAGGAGATTGTGCTCTCTTGTACAATTCCCTGGTTCGGCCACACCTGGAGTATGCAGTGCAGTTCTGGTCACCCACCCTCAGGAAAGATATTGAGAGGCTGGAGTGAGTGCAGGCAAGGGCCACAAAGTTAATCCCTTCCGTTAGGCATATGGGCTACAATCGACGGTTACGCACCCTGAACTTGTTTTTGCTGGAAACTCGGAGGCTGCGTGGTCAACTGATTGAGGTTTTCAAGCTGTTATGCGGGTTCAACGATGTCGATTTTAGAAGCATGTTTAGTTTAAATGATAACCCAACTCACAACAATGGTTGGAAGTTGGATTTGAAACGGTTTAGGACTAGTGTATGTGGGAATTACTTTACGTATAAGATCTGTGACACGTGGAGCAGTTTACCTTCAGAAGTTGTGAACAGTTCCTCTGTGGATCTTTTCAAGAAAAGGTTAGACCAAATCTTGCACACTATTTGAGTGTGTAGAAAATTTTCCCTGGCACTCATTGCCATTGGTACCTCCTCAGTATGGGCCGCAAGGCCTTTTGAGGTACTTCTTTTCCTCTCTCTCTCTCTCTCTCTCTCTCTGTGGGTCAACGAGCCTACACGAGGCGAAAGCGTTCTAGACTTAGTATTCATGACCGAAGACAACCTCGTCACTGGCCTCACCGTTGATGAATCATTGGGCGGGAGTGATCACGGTCTTATTAGGTTCCGTGTGTGCGTCCCTCGGGTGAAGCGTAGTAACTCGAGAGGCAGTAAGCTCGATCTCCGGCGGGCGAACTTTGTTAGCCTCAGGGATAGCGTAGGAGAGATGGGGTTAGAGGTTGGCGGCGATGTTGAGGGAGTGTGGAGTGCATTCCAGGATGAGTTTATAGTGCTGCAGTCTGCTGCCATACCCTCAAAACCGGTCACCCCTGCTTCAACGCAGCCTAAGTGGTTCAATCATGACATCGCTTCGGCTATCCGAAATAGGAAAGTAGTGTATAGGAGGGCGAAGGCCAATCGTTCCGACGAGAACACTGAAGCGTATGTCCGCCTGTGTAGGGAAGTGAAGGCGAAGGTTAGGCTAGCGAAATGTAACGAAGAACTATGGGTGGCAAGCCTCTGCAAGGGGAACCCTAAGGAATTCTTCAGTTATGTTAATAGTAGAAAGCCCATTAGAAGCATGATAGGTCCATTAAAGGACAGAAGCGGCGTTCTGCAGACTCCGACGTGGACATCGCTAATGTGCTTAATGAGTACTTTGCAGGAGTGTTCACCAGGGAGGATACCCGCGTCATCCCTGAGCCAGGCGTGAGGCACGAAGGTGCTGGCCTGGATAATGCTAGATGTACCGCGACAGTTGTTGCCTCTAGAATAGACAAACTGAGCGCGTTTAAGGCTCCTGGGCCAGACCATTTCTCCCCAGTGTTGCGAGAAGTGCGCGACCAGGTGGCTCCCCACCTGGCTACAGTCTTCAACAAATCGTTGGAGATGGGCCAGGTGCCTGGTGACTGGAGGGAAGCCAACGTGACCCCTATCTTTAAGAAAGGGGATCACGAAAGTCCAGGGAACTATCGTCCCATTAGTCTCACTTCAGTTGTAGGTAAATTATTAGAAGGGATAATAGCTGATAGGATCGTTGACCATCTGGATTCCTACAAGCTGCTTGGGGACTCCCAACATGGGTTTAGACGGCATAGGTCGTGTCTCACCAACTTGCTCGAGTTTTTCCACGTCATGTTAAGTGAGTACGATAAGAGTAGGGCTATTGATATACTTTATCTCGACTTTCAGAAAGCCTTTGATAAGGTACCTCACCGCCGGCTAACGGTGAAAGTGCGTGCGCTGGGTATCGGTGGGGAAATAGGTAGGTGGATTGAAAACTGGCTGAGGAATAGGCGGCAGAGGGTGGTAATTAAAGGGGCTAGATCGGGTTGGGCCTTGGTCACTAGTGGGGTTCCTCAGGGTTCCGTTTTGGGGCCACTGTTGTTTATCATTTACATAAATGATATCGACGGTGGCATCGTCAGTCGGATCGCCAAATTCGCTGATGACACCAAGCTTGGGGCCAATGTTGGGATGCCCGAAGCGATCGAGGAACTGCGTGCAGACCTAGGTAGGATAGGAGAGTGGTCCGAAAAATGGCAAATGCCGTTTAACTTGGGTAAATGCAAAGTGATGCACATTGGCTACGCCAATCCCAAGTCGGACTACTCGATGTTAGGTAGTAATATCGAGGTGACTGATTTAGAAAAGGACTTGGGTGTGCTAATTAGCAGTGACCTTAAGTTTATGAAACAGTGTGTAGAGGTGGAAAAGAAAACCCAGAAACTATTGGGTTATATCAGGAGGCAATTTCAGTTTTGGAACAAGGAGATTGTGCTCTCTCTGTACAATTCCCTTGTTCGGCCGCACCTGGAATATGCTGTGCAGTTCTGGTCGCCCACCCTCAGGAAAGATATTGAGAGGCTGGAGCGAGTGCAGGCGAGGGCCACAAAGTTAATCCCTTCCGTTAGGCATATGGGCTACAATCGACGGTTACGCGCCCTGAACTTGTTTTCGCTTGAAACTCGGAGGCTGCGCGGTCAACTGATCGAGGTTTTCAAGCTCTTACGCGGGTTCAACGATGTCGATTTTAGAAGCATGTTTAGTTTAAATGATAACCCAACTCGCAACAATGGTTGGAAGTTGGATTTGAAACGGTTTAGGACTAGTGTGTGTGGGAATTACTTTACTTATAAGATCTGTGACACGTGGAACAGGTTACCTCCAGAAGTTGTGAACAGTTCCTCTGTGGATCAGTTCAAGAAAAGGGTAGACGAAATCTTGCACACTATTTGAGTGTGTAAAGACATTTAGGACCTCAGTCTGTGGAAATTTCTTTTCCTATAAAATAGTTAATATCTGGAACCAACTTCCCTCAGAGGTTGTTTCCAGTCAAAGTGTAAATGTGTTTAAAAATAGGCTAGACAAAGTACTGAATACTCTCATAGTTCAAGACTAAAACATAAGAAAACTCTGCAGGAGATCGCTTGCACGGTGTCTCTGTGAGCAAGCTAAATATAGAGCTATTTATATATTCTCCACTTTCCTGTAAAATTTCCTTGGTTACTTTTCCAGGGTCAAGGTATTTTCTTCAACCTTTTTCCTTACCTGCCTCTGGCAGGGAGGAAGCGGAGGGTGGGGAGAGAGCCTTCTACTTTTCTATCCAGTTTTCTACTACTGCTAGGATAGTTGAAAGAAAAATAAACTTTTACAAAATTTTCCCTGGCACCCGTTGCCATTGGTACCTCCTCGGTATGGGCCACAAGGCCTTTTGAGGTACTTCTTTTCCTTGTAACTCCTTGTAACTCTCTCTGAAACCTGTTACTAGTTGCTACATGATTACTATTCTCTCTAATCCTACTTTTTGAATGACCTTTGACTTTGTGCCATTCATCAGGCCTAACTTTACTTAGACCTGCATCCTTATCACTAACACTTGGCTTAACTTTACTTGGGCCTGCATCCCTGTCTCTAACACTAGGGCTAGGCTTAGGCTCAACCTCACTACATCTTACATTAGTATTTCCTGTATTAGACTCAGTTTCTGTCCTAACTGTTACATTAATCTCACTAGCTACACTATCAATCATAGGGCCAACTAACTTAGGACCACTATACTCTGAGCTAGCAGCTTTCTTAAACCTTGCCTTGAGCATGTCCCTAACTTCAGCTAAACACTTATTGCAAAACCACAAAACATTTGGTGACTTCATACCCCTGTACATTTGTTTTGTAATTTTGATACAGGCTGAGTGATATCAATCATACTCACAGATATGGTACTCACAGACGATCTTCTGGTAGAGGCTATTGAGCCTATTGACCACCAGCTCCTGTTCTTCAAGATCATGATGTGTGTTCAATACTATTTTAGTATTATCAATTTTAGCTTGGTAATGATACATCTGATCCTGCAATTGCCATGCCATGCCCAATGTTTTTTCAAATTGTGCAACTGACTCCGAGTTAACCACTCCTGCTGGAAGATTATTCCAATTTTCCACAACTCTATTACAAAAAGTACTCTTCCTTATATTCAATCTTGATCTTTTTTTAGAAATCTTTTTATCATGCCCTCTTGTAATGGAGTCAATTCTCATTTTGAACATATTTTTACACACTTCTTTATCATACACATTGCTCATGATCTTGAAGCATTCAACCATATTCATATCATCACAACTCTCACATGCTACAGCTTTAACCCCTTCCCTAACTTCCTTTTAACAAACGTTACAGTCACAGTCATATATGAGAAGCATACTCCATACAGGAATGGACAAGACCCCCTGCACAGAGAGAGCAACTAAGTGGGGAGTGAAGAAACTGTGTAGGTGGTACAGCACTCCTAACCTCTTAGCTGTTTTGCAAAGAGAGTATATGTTATCTTTCCAGGAAAGATCATGAGAAAAGGAGATGCCAAGAATGTCAAGAGAAGAGGAAGGATTGAATTGCATGTTGTTGAAGGTAAGGGGATAGTCATGTGGAAGATGTGACAAGTAGATAGATGGAGAAACGGAGTGTTTGAGGAATTGAAAGCCACAAGGTTTTCTCTGCCCCAATCAGAGGCCAGGTGTACCATAGCTGTCTAATGCGAATCATGGCATGACTGTTGAGAGGGATGCTTTGGGAAGTGGTTGGAGAAGTGAAGAGTGGAATCATCAGCATAGTAAATAGGACAGGAAGTGTGACTTAGAAGATCATCGATAAATAAAAGGAAAAGAATGGATGGGTGACAGGGCAGAACCCTGAGGAACATCACTGTTAATAGCTTTAGAAGAACAGTGGCCATCTACAACCGCAGCTATAAATTGGTCAGAAAGGAAATTAGAGATAAAAGGCACAGATAGAAGGTTAGAAACCAAAGGTCCCCAGAGGACTCCAAGACTTTTGAAGTTGATGCCATTTTTTTTTTAATTTTGAAAAGATGATGTGAGGAAAAAGGAGAGATGTGTGTGCATGTGTGAGCATACTGGACTGCTCATGATCCATTACACTTTGAAATGAGTATAAATTATCATAAACAGTGGTTTTTTTTTTGTTCAATTTATTTGTTTACTATAAATATAGATTTTGTTTTGTGATGAAAATTTTAAAATGTCCAAAGAATTGGTAAGAAAATCGACTAAATTTGACCAATGCTGATGTCAGTGCCAATTAATCAGTACAACACTACTTGTAGGCATTTGAATGACACAATTCCATGGGTAAAAGAGTAATTTGAGGCATGTTTTGATGGGAAATTTGTATATACCTGAATTTCTTTGTACAATTTTCATATTAAAAACATTATAGTGTGTATTTGGGGTGATTTGGTTCTCAATTTGGATAGGGATAAACCAGACGGGCCATGGTAGCTTTGAGTTATCCTTAGGTTGCTGCTTAATGTAGTTGTTTACTGGTCTTAACTGATTTAGGTTTTGAAGCCTATACAACATACGAGATCTGTCATACAAACCTTTTCATTAAACATTATTGTTATTTACAGGTCAATATTTTGTCTTGAAGTAAGAAAATCTATAAACATTTTGAAATTTTTTCCATTATTTCTCACTTGCATTTGTAATTTTTAAAATGGATGAAGATGGAAGAGAAATTTTTCCAATAAAAGAAATTAAAATTAAAAAAGAAATTTTTCCAATAAAAGAAGAAATTAAAATTAAAACAGAAAGTTTTCCAATAAAAGAAGAAATTAAAATTAAAACAGAAATTGAAATAAAAGAAGAAGTTATCGAGTTTTGTGAAACAGGTATATATGAAAATTTATTTGACAATGAAGGTCCCAGTCATGAATGGCAGGTAAGGAACAAACAAGAATGACCTTCATAATCCTTGTAAGAATGAATCTTTGGTAAAATCCTATTTTAATACGGTAAATTAAAGATGGCTGGAAGACCATGTGCACATTTCAGCAATTGTCGATCCACATCAAATATTACTACACTATGTTAGGTTAATTGAATGTAGGGTTAGGTTAATTGAATGTAGGGTTAGGTTAATTGAATGCCTGGTTAGGTCAACTGTACACCATTGATGATTGGTTAGGTTAAGCCGTGATATTTTTGTTAATTTAATGAAAATATCACGACCTAACCTAACTGATCATCAAGGGCGTACAGTTGACCTAACTGGGCAGTCAATAAATTAAATCCCAAACTTAGATTAATACTGTAAATTCAGAAATGATTCCAAAAATGTTTATTTTCATTAATTAAACCAGATATACTATTTTGATAGTATACATATTATTAAACCACATCATTTTTGGAATTTAATTACAATAATCACTGGGGAACAAATTTTAACTTTTTTTTTTGTTTCTTGGACGTGAACAGGTCAGTCTTATAGGATTTTTTCCACTGATTCTGAATATAGCCGTAGAATTTCTCTATCATCCAAGGTTACTGAGAAATTTGTATTTTAATATTTATTCAAAAAGTGTATAGAAGTTAGTAAAAATACTTCATAAAAATTATATTAGTGGCAGATTGGCATTTAAAATATTCTTCTTAAAACTTCTTTGTCACTGATTTTCTCTTGTAGTTTTCATTAGGAGCTTCTCGCATCAATGTCCAGCAGTAATCAGCTAACATTGCCGGATCCCACCTCCCTTGGTAGCGTTTCTCCATAGTAGCTATATCTTGGTGGAACCTTTCTCCATGCTCATCGCTTACGTTGCTGAGGTTTTCAGGGAAGAAATCTAAATGGGAGTGCAAGAAATGGATTTTTAGTGACATATTACATCCCAATAAGCTATATGCTTCAATCATGTCCTGCACTATTTTTTCATAGTTAGAGGCTTTGATGTTCCCTAGAAAATTTGTGACAACATTCTTCATGGCCTCCCATGCCACTTTTTCTTTTCCTCTCAAGGCATCATCAAACTTTTGATCTTTCATGAGCTCTCTGATTTGGGGACCAACAAAGATCCCTTCTTTTATCTTTGCATCGCTAAGTCGTGAAAACTTTTTCTTCAAATATTTGAATGCCTCATCTTCCTTGTTCATTGCTTTGACAAAATTTTTCATGATGCCAAGTTTGATGTGAAGTGGCGGTAAGTATATTTTCTTGGGGTCAACTAAGGGTTCATGAGACACATTCGTCAGTCCTGGGATACATTTTTGACGAAGTGGCCAATCCTTTACAAAATAATGCGAATCTCTGGCTCACAAAGGAAGCAGCAGAACTTCGTATAACCAAGCTGCATTCCCAGAAGAAGCGCGACGACTTTTAAATCCCCACATATATACCAACGAAACTGGTCATAATTAATCTGCTGAAGGATGAGTTTCATATTTTCGTAAGATTCCTTCATGTGGACAGCGTGCCTTACAGGAATGGAAGGGTATTTATTTCCATTGTGAAGTAGTACAACCTTGAGGCTTAGCTTCGAAGAGTCAATAAATAAACGCCAATCTTCAGATTTGTGCTCATGACCGAGAGCTAACAGCAGTCCATTTACATTATTACAGTAGCATAAACCACCTGATGAGGAGAAATACTGCATCAGATCTTTTTGGCGAGTGCGGAACGCCGATATGCTTGTATTTTTTGCCAGCAAATTCCATTCACGTAACTTGGAGCCCAATAATTCCGCTTTCTTTTTCGGAAGGTCCAAATCTCTCTCGAGATCATTCAGCATAACTTGCATTATCATACGTGGTTTATTTGATTCAGGTTGCTGAAAGTCTGTATCTTTAGTGCCATCAATTTCCATTGGTTCAACTTCAGACTTCATCCAGTGTCCATGACTTTGGGGGAGTTGGAATTGGGTTATCATCATCATGTAGTACTGGTCTCATGGCAGATGCAAGATTTGGGTATTGAATTTTATGTTTATTTTTGGCAGAGAATCCTGAAACGTTAGTCATACAAAAATAGCAATCCGTTAGGTGATCCTTGGGCTCTCTCCAAATCATTGGTATGGCAAATGGCATAGATTTGTGGGTACCTTTAATCCAACCCCTAAGAGTGACGGCACAGGAAATGCATGAGATATGAGGTGCCCAGGATTTGTCTTGGTCGCCTACCTTACATCCAAAATAAAGTTCGTAAGCCTTCTTCACGAGTGGGGTCATCATCTTCCTCTGTGCCATTATGGTCAGTTCTCCACATACGTAGCAAAATGTAGCTCTGGGATTAATACAGTTTCGATTCATGCTGGCGGAAAATTATTGAAATCACGGAAAACTTTTTGGAATGAAAAACCAATTTTTTCTACTATGAAAAGTTTTAAAATTTGAGCAAAACTTGAAAAAAAATTCTTTCTTTTTATTAAAAATCTGTTTGTTTAAATAGCTATATTTTTTTAATGCAAAAAATACTATTAAATATAGTTAACCTGGAAAAAAAAGAAAGTAAAATTAAATTAGTACACTTAATTTTAACTAATATTTTGGGAAAACTGAGTAAATGGAAATATTATTTTCTCGAAAACTATGGGTGATAGAAAATTATGAAACCATATTTGGAATCGGCATCAAAAGTTCTATAAGAAACACCAAATAGTTTTCAAGAAACAAAAATGTTGTTCCCTAGTGTAATTTGTTGACTGCTTAACTGATTGAATTGTTAAGCCTTTAGAATAGGTAGCCTTTGTTAGCATCTTTTCCTAATTTAGTAGGAAGATTTTTCATATTGGTTCTTTATTTTAATGGGGGGGAAAAAATGGTGTGCTATTCTTCTATACAACTCAAATTCTTCCAGTTGTACTTCAGTTATTTGTCTTTAAAGTTTTTGTTTGGACAAAGTTTAAAAGAATTGCTTCTTTATAGTGAAGTAAATTTTTTGGAGTGTTGCAGGTAATCATGGAGTTCATGAAAGAATAAGACCTAATTTCAGTACTCTATTGTCAAATGATGGATAAATCAATGGAAAATTTTCTGTAAAAGAAGAAACAGGACCTTTATAGACAGGTAGCCTTTCTATCAGGTTGGCAAAAACCTGGGTTTATTGGAAAACCCCAACCCACCTGATTTTGGGAGGGGGGAGGTGGTGTTTTTTCAGGTTTTATCAGACTTTTTCATATTTTTGATGGCCAAAATGCTCTTTGGTGGTGGTGGTTAGTGTCACTGACTATAAATCCATTGGCCCCAAGATTGAGACCCAGTGGTGGCAGCTGTTCATCCTTCCACAATAAAGAAAGTGGTTGGTAGATAAATGGGTACCCTGGGTAGCCTAGTGGTTAAGATGCTGGGCTGCTGGTGGGGTATGGTTTGGGTTCCATATTAAACTGTAGGTCTAAGTGGAGTAAAAAGATTGACCTTTGTCAGAATGAACAATTTGGGCAGAAGCAAACCAACAGTACCAAAGGTACCAAAATAGCATAAGAATAGAGCTAAATAACAGAGTTTATTACATAATAAGTATTTATCACAAATTGTATTTTCATTGGAGACTTAGGTATGTTTTGCTTGAAAATAAAATGCTCAAATAATTAATGTTTGTAATATCTCAGTCAAGTTGTGTGAATGTGGAATCTTTTATTGATCCATATTTCAGTAATGAGTACTGTGCAAGAATTAATCAATTACATTATTTTATTTTGAAATCCCCCTAAAAAAATGCAGTTGTGTGGGTTTTCTGGAAAAATCCCACTGGGGACAACTGAGTTAGATCCAGTTGGGCCAACACTGCTTTCTATACAGGTTATGTAGTGGCCATTTTGTTTTCATTTAAGTTGTGTATATATGATCTTAATTGTGAAGAAATTCATAGATGGGTCATTCCATGTCAGTTCAATGGTGAAAAAAACGTGACCATTGCCAATTTTCTTTTAAAATTGGCACACTTATAGATCTCTGAGAGAAAAACAGAATGCATTTGTTTCAACACTAGGTCATATGGTTCTGGAGATATGGCCCTTTGAATTTTGTAAAATAAAGTCAATTTCCAAGGTCATACCATATTTCAATATGAAATATCTCGGCTCTTATTGCACTTACAGAGACCATTTAAACACTATTTTAAAGCTTTTAAGCAGATCTACAACTTTGTTTCTATTCATATTTTACCTCAGTGGTCAAAAAAAAAAAGTTGATCTTCTTGACCTTTGACCTTGTGTAGGTCATTTGATGTCACAACCAATTTTTTTCTCCTTTCACCCAATTTTGGGTACACATGTCTAACTTAACCTAAAACAAGATTTTTAGTGTTGATGAAGTTAGTATAGATGCTACAGCCATTTCAGTGGACCATACCCACCTTCGTTTTGACCAAATACCTTTTTCCACCAAACTTTGGAGCACCGTATCTTTGGAACTGTTTGAGCTAGAGTGTTGAGAAAAATACCATTAGATTTTTCTTACTGAGAGATATAATGTGTGCTAATTTTCAAAAAAATTGGTAATTATCTAACCTAACCTAACCCAGTTATTTGGTCAAATAAGTATCCGGTCCTATTATAAAATTATATTTTTTCTGTATATTTCAGAGAATTATATAATATAGGTAATTTAAATTACATAATTAATTAATTTTAATGGACATTCAAAAGTGTGAAGAACTTCGAACCTGCTATCCTGTTTAAAGGTAAAGCTATGTACGTATATAAGTACCTTATACTACGCTATAGATACTACCCTATAGAATAAGTTCAGTTTTAAGAGTTAGATGAGTTTTAATAGAATTACTTAACTTTGTGTATTTATTCATTGTGTACAACAGTACCGTATGTACCCATGTGAAAATAAGCTTATTTAAACCTTGGAGCAAGGATTTTTTTGGCATCTGTATTTATTCCAATCTGTAAATCAAACTGCACATTTTTTCTTGTTGTAGACCTCTGAAACAAGATCAGTAGGTCCCAATTTTTATTTGTGCCATCTACGTAAGCAAAAATAGCTTTTAACAGGGTTGGATACAATGAATAATTATAATTGTATTTTTAATTAATTGATCCTAATTTCCATTAATTGTAATTGATTCAAAATAAAATAAAGGTAATTGTAATTGATTTTTGAGCTATAACTGATGTAATTGATCAATTAATGTCAATTGTTAAAAATTATACCCCTAGATCTGGCAGTCATACATCATCCAATGAAAATAAACCTTTGATAGTTTATTTAGTTATACTTAGATATATATATATAATTATATATATATATATTTTTATAGATATATATTTAGATATGTAGAATAGATAGTTATATTTGTGTAATTGTAATTGCAATTGATCTTGAAATTGTTAAATACAATACTAACTATAATTAATTTGAAGAAAAATAAAAAAAATTTGCCCTGAAAATTTTCAGGGTACCCTGATTTCCACATAAGCATTATGTGTAGCATAAAATAACACAAAGGTTAGAGTATGAGTAACATATATTAAAGCCTTTTTTATATAAAAAACATTACAATTTACAAAAATGAGATAAAATTTGACACTATGAAGTCCATATTTTTCCTGGTTTTGGTTGACTCACCCATGTTTATAGACATCATTTTGGGCTAACTTTTTTTATATGCAGGAAGATGGGGCCCAAGGGCAAATGTCCACAAAAGCACCCCCTCTCTCTCCCATAAAAGAAGAAGAGCAAAAATCAAGGTCCAAAACTACATCTGATCAATGTGACATAAAATTGAAAATGTGGCAAAACTGGAAACTAGCCTGGATATATTCTGGAAACAGTTTTCCTGATAGAAACCAGCCTTTTTTGGCAGACTGAGATGGAGATCTTGTGAGATGGAGATCTTGTGAGATGGAGATCTTGTGAGCTGGAGATCTTGTGAGCTGGAGAACAGGAGTCATGACTGTACAAAGCAAGCTTCATGTTCTCTTCCCAAGCAATGTACAATGAATCAGTTAAGAAACTAAATGCAAAAACTTCAAACAAAATGAGCAGAACCATCACAAGGATTTACAAATATTAATATGTATAGGGTCATTCCATAACAAATCATGCAGTGGTCAAAACCAGGGCTTCTCAAACTTTTTTCACTTGCGACCCCTTTGGATCAGACAAATTTTTTCGCGACCCTTCACTCAATGTCATAAAAGCAATAGGTACTAACACTGTATATTTATGAAAAAAATAATATTTTCAAATGTTTCTGCGACCCCCAATAATATTTACGCGACCCCTAGTTTGAGAAGTGTGGGTCAAAACCACACCCTCATAGGTTTTGCTTAAATTTGGTTTATAGAATGGTCTATGCTGGTAAGTACCAAATTTCAAATATCAGCTCAATCAGAGTTATGGTTCAAAAGTTATGCTCCCCCTGTTTTGAGGGGGGACAAAAACTGGAAATTTTCAAACCACCATAACTCAGTCCCTAATTGACATAGAACAGGGATTTAAGGTGTGTATGAAAGGTAATTGCACACACAACAAATTAGCATAAGCAGAGAAAATGGCTAAACTTAACAGAAAAAAAGTTACGACACTTTATTCCATTTGAAGTGGTCCTGCCTCCCCTAAATTACAGATTTTTAAAAATTTTAATATATACAAAAAATGAGTTTCAACCTTATTCTATCAATATATGAAAATAAATATATGTGTATTTGCATATAAAATAGGTATTTACAGATTTGAAAATGGCTAATTTTACTAAAAAGACTAATTTTTACAAATTCATGTAAGCTGTTAGGTAATTAATACATTGCAATTTACACATGGTGCAATAATTCTTAATGCTAATAATCTATACCTACCTAAGCTTATATATAGGGGCATTCCAGGACAAATCACCCAAAAATTAAAAAATTTGTCACCACTCTGACCCGGATTTTAATGAAAATTGACATATGGGGTTCTTCCAGGTGCTGATTTCACTGGTTCAAATAAAAAAGTTCTATGACGCATAGTTTTTGAGATATGGGCCCCACTTTACCACCTAACTTTAATGGGCAATAACTCCCAAACATCTTTTTGTAGACCTATAAAACTATACATTTTTAGAATCAGCATGAAGAGATCTATTAAATGATACTACATTCAAATGTATAGACCAATAATGAAAATTTTACCCCCTTTTTTAATTTTTATTTTTGACCCCCACTCCCCCTAGACAGTGAAATCCCCCCCAAAATTTTTCATTTATTAAACTTCCATTAATTGTTAAAAGATACAAACAATAAAAAATGTGGGTATCAAGTTGCAAGATATTTTAAAAATTATTGAAAAAATATGTACATTGACATTTGTACATTGTACCATACATTGAAATTTTGACATTTTTATGCAGACTAAAATAGAGAACTACAAATGATATATTTACATCCTATGTATAACTCTTATTCACACAGTCTCTCAGATGTTTGTTAATTATGCTTATTTTTATTACAGATGTCCTTATTTTGAGTCAAATCATATCTTATTTTTGAGATTTACAATTGTGTATTTTTAGTAATGAAAAATGGTTAGATACTGTGATGATCCTTTATAAAAACATAAGGAAAAGATACACAAGGATATAAGAACCATCAGCCAATCACTTTATGATCAATGTAAATGGAAACTACAAAGGAATACTGTACTATGTAGCAACTGTAGAAAATTATTGACCCAGAGACCAAAGTTGCTATCAACATCACAAAGTGAAGAGTCTGATCACAATCAGTCTTCTGAGAATGTTATTTCAGAAAGTGATGAATATGATCCAAGTATATCAAGTAATGCCAAAGAGAAGGTTTCTCAAGTTCTAGAAAGTCTTGCTGTGACTCCAGTGAAGAAGCATAAGTATTTAATGATAGGTACTTTTTATATTTATAATTTTTTTATTTATATTATTTATTTATAATGCATTTACTCTCAAGACAGTTTTTCAGCAGTTGCTGAAAAACTTAATGAAATTAATATGTTGACATATTAAATTTATTAAACTTATTAAACTTATGAAATTAATATGTTGACATATTAATTATTATTGTCCATATATATCAAATGGAGTCAAATATTTATTAATTCAAAAATTTCAGATGGTTTGGGTTCCTCAAGAAAAGAAGCAAAAGCTATTCAAACAATGGAAAAAGCACGTTGTTCTTTAAAATGAAAGCTAGAAACAAGTTTAGAAATTGAGATCCCAAGCCCATCAACAGCTACAAAGTTGGATCATGAAACTCAAAGGTATGAATTTTAAAATGATGTGCTATTATTAAGTAGGAATATACCGTACCTAAACTAAAACTGAAGCATAAAAACAAAATGTAGGTATTCACCTTTGATAGTAGAAACTAGAAGCACAACTCGCTAAAGATTGGAGATCAATGGGCCCATTAACCACTTAACGAATTTGCCCGAATATACTCGGGCATCAAAGACTCGCTCTAAAAAATTTACCCGAATTTACTCGGGCGCATGAAAAATTTGAAGTATGTTTAAAATTTGAATGAGATATCTCGTGCATTTACTCTAATTGGCTGTACTGCTCGAAAGCCACGCCTCTGGGCGTGGTTTGAAGCCTGGCTTTTGACATATAACACATATAATTATGTTTATATAGAGTACTTTCTCAGTGCGCAACAGTCATCCGAGGTGCGTTGTATGTCTGTCCAAATCATTTTTACATATGGTAATTTTAGTCATATAAAGATGGATTCTGATAGTGAAGAAGAAAGTTTGTTAGGAAATGTTGAAGATATACATCTGAGCTCTTCCGAAGATGATAACAGTGATTCCTCTTGCTCAGAAGACTTTTCGGAGGGTGAATCAGATGAAACATTTGAGCAATTTCGTCAATCGTGGTTTGAAGAGACTCAGCCTACGGTAGCTCCTCCAAGATTTGACTTCACAAAGAGTAATGCAAATACGAATGTTCCCGTTGAAGGTAATCCATTAGATTTTTTCAATTTATATTTTACTGATGAACTCATCGATATTATTGTAACTGAGACGAATCGGTATGCAACGCAACACGGGAACAGTGCTTGGAGAGCTACAGACAGTAATGAGATAAGAGTGTTTTTAGCAATAACAATGCTGCAAGGCCTAATTCCAAAGCCTAACTATTGGCTTTATTGGACAAAAAAGCCTATCATGGATACACCATTTTTTAGACAGTGCATGACTCTCAAAAGATTTCAGCTTTTGAAAAGTAATTTACATTTTGCAAATAATGAAGATTATGACCCAAATACCCACCCATACCAGAAACTGAACAAAATTTATCCAGTTTACAAATACCTTAGTGACAAATTCAATTCTCTATACAACCTAGATCGTGATGTGACAATTGATGAGAGCCTTATGATGTATAAAGGACGTCTTGGGTGGGTGCAGTATATGCCTCTGAAGAGAGCTCGCTTTGGCATAAAATTATACATGCTTTGCGAATCAAAGTCAGGCTATGTTTGGTCAACAATCATATACACTGGAAAAGGTACTCAAGTGAGTCAGGTTTATAAAGATCTTCCAGTATCTATCCAAATTGTGATGTCATTGATGGAGCCATTATTGGGGAAAGGTCATTGCCTGACTACAGACAACTTTTATACTTCACCGGAGCTGGCTAACTTATTGGTTGAACATCGTACAGACACTTATGGGACTGTAAAACAAACAAGGAAAGGGATACCTGCGCAAATAAAAAACAAAAAACTGAAAAAGGGGGAAAGTATTGCATTTAGGCGTCGAAAAGTTTTGGCTATGAAATGGAAAGACAAAAGGGATGTCACTCTTCTATCAACTGTTCATTCTTCAGAAATGACAGAATGTGTAAGAAGGCGAGGTGTTGTCCGTGTGCCTCAGATTGTGAAGGATTACAACAACACCATGGGAGGAGTTGATCGGGTTGATCAAACACTTTCAAGCTACCCAATCATGATGAAACGGGGAAAGAAGTATTACCGGAAGTTGTTTTTTCATCTTTTAGAATTAGCTGTATGGAATTCTTTCATTCTTTTCAAACAAACGGGACAAAGCAAGAAACCATTAGACTACAGAATGGAGCTGATCGACATGATGGTTGCAAAATACAAAGTATCTTTCGTAGCTTCAAGGGGTCGACCAAGCACCAATGCCACACCACTTCGAATGTCAGGGCGCCACTTTCCAGATATTATTCCAGCAACTGAGAAAAAAACGAACCCAACAAGGATATGTGCAGTTTGTACACGAAAGAAAACGAAAGGGGAAAAAAAATTCGCCGTGAGTCAAGATATTACTGCAGAGATTGCGCGATGTAGGCCTATGCGTTTCTTCCGTGCTTTCATGATTATCACTCGAATTATGATTTCTCTTAAAAGTAATATGCCAATTTTCTTTTACATAGTTTTTATTTAGTTCAGAGTTGTTTTGAAAGGAATTTGCTTAACATTTATTATTATTTTTATTCAAAAAAACATGTATTTCTCGTTTTAAAAAATGAACGTATAAACTCGGGCAAATTTTTCAAAGGACATGTAATTCTTTATAACTTCTTAAAAATAAAAAAAATAATAAAAAGTCGATTATTTTCCTCTTTAGCACAATAAAAAGAATAAAATATTCTATTAAAAAAAATAGATATATATTGTCCACTTTCTTGGAAATAAATAAGTTTGTTAAGTGGTTAAATCATTTGGAATTCATTTCGTCACAAAATAATTTTTGGTTTAATTTGACTATCTCAAAGAATGCTCATTTTGTTACACTTGAAATCAATATTATAATCCAAAAAATTTAATATGCACATGTAATGTTTTGTTTATAGCTATTATACATTCATGAATTTGTTTCAGGTCAATGATTCATCTCATGAATGAACTGGTTGAAGCTTTCCATTCTACTGACAGTTATGAGAGGAAACTCAAAATATTGACATTATCTCCATTTACCATATCAAAAACTATAAATCTATTTCAGACAACTGAATATTTAGTTAAGAAAAGCAGAAATATAAAACAAAGACTTGGAATTATTCCTGAAATTAAACCCATGTCAAAAGGAAAAGTAATAACTAAAGGTACTAAAGATTCTGTTCAGAAATTTTTTGAATCAGATGAAATTAGTCATTTGTGCCCAGGTACAAAAGACTGCCTGAGTATCAGAAATGAAAGTGGGTATAAAGAATCTGTGCAGAAAAGACTGGTGTTAATGAATCTGAAAGAAGCTTTTGGAGTCATTCCAGCTCAACTGGTACAGATTTCAGAAAGTTGGTCAGGTGACCATCTCCGATTTTCTTCAAATTTTCAGGGTTGATTCATACACCATTCAATAGCTTAAATCTAAAATTTTAGCTTCCTCAGTCAAAAATGTTTAATTTTATGGTTGCTTAAATGGCCCCCACCTTCGACAAAAAATGCCCATGTTGGGCTTGATCGGCCAACGCCTTCATTTTGAGAGGCCTTGAAAAGTGTCTTCTAATAGGAGTAGAAGCTTCAAATTTATCATGCCAATACAACTTCTGGTGGGCTTTTCAATTTTGCAAGCTAAAAGGCTGTGGAACAAATAGTTTCTGAGTTACAAGGGCTTAAACATGGCTCCATTTTGAAGCTTGCATCAATTCCTCCCACTTTTACGACTCTACCATTTTCAAAAGTTTTAGTTCTACATCAATCACAGCTGTTTTAATACTCCTAATAGTCTCTATGGGTTGTAAATTTATGAGTGAAATAAAAAAATAACCAAAAAAGGATTTATTTTTATTTTTAAAAATTTCCAAAAGTTGATATTTTCACAAAATTTGCAAAATTAACATCAACTTTGGGGCTTAATATAAAGGTGTCCGAAATTAGTCAGGGAGTTGATACTTCTAGTAAAGAAAGATACATATGTGTACAAAAACATATATTAAGGAATAGATCTCAACTCAACTCCTTCATATAGTTTTGGCTATTCAAAGAAAAGTACTTTTTGTGAAAAATTCTGAATTTTTTCAAAATTTTGAAATGTTTAAATTTCTTTTTACAACATTGAATTGTAATTTTACTTCCATTTTATTACTTGGTAAGTTAATTCACAAATGTTAAATTATCTAAATAAGTTTTACTCATAAAAAAGACATAATATATACCTAGATTATTACTACATTTGCAGTTAACACAACAGATGGACCAGCTTGTAGGCTCAATACTTGGATCTACCTAAGTAAATCATGTAGAACCGTGTTCTACTGCTCTTTAAGCACTTCCTAGTAATTTAAATTATGCAGTTAGTACAGATAAACTAGCAGTAACCACCATTTTCAGTACAAAACCTTAAATTTAAGTAGCTTTGTTGTATTACTTCCCTTAATACAAGTGTACAGTACTTAGCTATATACAATAATGAATTCCTGAGTTTTTAAGCATGTGAATTATTGGCTATAAGTTCATATTCTTTTTTTAATATGTGTTGTTTTATGTAAATTCGTATGTAAACTTATATATAGCTAATAACTCTTATGTTTAGACACTGACTCAGGAATTTATTATTGTACTCAGGCTTTAAGTCTGATTGTCTTCAACACTCCATGGCCTCACAGCCATAAATTGGCAATTTATTATTCAGCTTGATACAGGTCTGTAGTTACTTAGGCTTTTTTTAAAATACTCCTCAATTTTAGATAAACAATCATTTGATAACTTGTACTGTCTCCCCATTTTCCCAGCAACTGTAGGTGGTTCAATTGAACACAAAACATGTTGGAATGGAATCCAGCAAACGTCCTCTTGTTCAGGCCATTTAAAAGGATTCTTTTTCATGAAATTTACTAATAGATCCTTCTCAGTATCACACACTTCAACTATGTTTCCAACAAACCAGTCACCTTCATAGAAACAGGCCACATATGTACCAGGTTTATATTGGTAAGCCACATTTTCTTGTGTAGCATTGAGGAAGGAAAGTTGTACGTTAAAGAAATTTTCATCACTAGAAATTTTGTACAGTTTAATGCCTGTTGATGAAGGTCTAAAGCAGTGATATGAACGGGTTCCTGGGATTGTCTTAATTAAGGAATACCTTTTTTCTAACTCAAATAAATTAGCATTTTCCTCAATTTTAGCTGAATCAATGTACAGAAATTGTATACCATTAATATTAGATTTGCACCAATCGAACATCTCTTTTGGATTGGTGATGTGACCTTTACTTGTTGCTTGTAGACTTGCCCGGGCAACTAACCTTTTGACGGTGCCACCAACACCATCACAGGGGCTCTTTCCGTGAGAGGTGGCAAAAAGTTCCATTCACATGTTAGTTGGAAATCTTTTTCATGTAACACTGAATTAATGATGTTTTTATAGTTTTTATATTGACTTGCTGCGCCATCGCTAAAGTAACAAATATGTTTTAGTTTAGGATTCTGACTTTTAAGTAATTTCAAGGCTTCACATAAAAAAGAATGAACTGCAGTTGTGTTGTGTGTAAGTGAATCTGATATTACACAAAAATTTGTAACTTTTAGTTCACCATCAACTTTTTGATAGCAGACTACCGGATGCAAGGTAGCCTGGGTATTGTCCCAGTGATGCCCTTGTACGGCATCCTGAATTATAAAACTATAGTTTTCAGAGAAGTCAACAAGCACTAATGCTGTAGAATCATTGAGGTTTTCTTTACAGTCGGACAAATATTTTGATTGGGCTTTTGCTATGAAATGGTGTACTTTCAACTTTTTTGCACTTTCACATATGTCTTCTACTACATTCGAAACACTTTTTGTCATTGTGACCAGTTGGGTATGGTCTGTATGAAGCCACTGCTTAAAGGAAACCTCATCATCCATGTCATAATCATTGTTTTCAAAAATGGTAAGAAGCCAATCCCGTAATTCATTTAAACCAGGACATGTTTTGCAGTTATTAATCATGCAGTTTCTGGTTTCAGTGTTGCAGACTATTTTCCCTAGTAACTCTTAATTCTACTTTGACGGGGAGTGATTCACATAAAAGTTTAAAGTTCTGGTGTATTTCACAAATGCATACATTGTGTGATCCTTTACTCCCCACACCCATACACCATTTTGGTCTCAGTTCAAAAAACTTTGATTTGGAGATTTTGTCATTTGGATATTTATTTTTGTAAAGCGTATATAATTCTCTGATATTTGTCAACAACAGTATTTTCTGCTTGTGAACCTTCCCTTGTGGTGTTTTTATTGATTTGTAGTCTTTTTTACCAGGGCATTCTCTAGTATATTCATTGTTTTGGAAAAATTCTATCACTCTTTCCTTTATTTCATCGCTTATACCCTTGCTACTCTTTTTATTTCTCATTATAGGAAGGATACCTTCTTTTCTCTTTAAGGCCCTCACAGCATTAACCATTCTGGCTGACACTTCAAATTCTTTCATAATTCTTTCTCTGGACCAGGTTTTACCAATTGGAAGGAGTGTTAGAATTTGTATCTTTTCTTGTCTGGTACTAGTTTTACACTTTTCTTTCAGTTCCTCTATCATATGCTGATAACACTTTTCTTCCTCACTCTCTATAGGTTTCTCCGCTTCCTCATCCAAAATGCTAGGCTTCATATGAAGTACTTTTGACAGCTTTGATTTTGTTGATGTTTCAATTTGCTTTAGTTTCCTTTTCGCGTAAAACTTTCGATCTCTTGCTCTTACATACTTAATGGGTGAGCATTCTAGTGAACCTAACGTTTCGTCAAATGTCTCCTTAACTATTTCTTCTGGAACATATTCATCACTACCTGAGTCTTTTTCATCTTCAATCGTCTTGGCTCTAGAGAAGCATGTTGAGCAAAGTTTCTGTCCTGGTATCAGATTCAGTCTAGTTGCTATGTCTTTGTCAATAATTTGTAGTGATTCTGCAAATAAAGTAGGGTAATGTAAACTCTAAACACATTGGAAAATAATTTTAAAACCTCAACATTTGGTTATAGGCTATTCGTATAAAATATTCAAAACATATGCATTCAGTAGCACAGTATATAGCCTACCCTATTAAAATTAAATAGCTAATTTAGGTTACAATTTACAATATAAACTTCTTTATGAAATATAAATATATTAGTACCTATATTTACTTACTTGTTATCTTCTTTCGATGATTTCTCCATGGATCTTGGCAGCTACGTTGCATTTGTTGGTAATGCATTCCAAACATTTTTTCATGGTGGTAGCATACAGTAGCACTATTTGGGTTGATTACAGTTGCTTTTGTTCTCCACAATAGCAGTTTCCTTGTTTCATCTGTCAGCTCATGTAAGGTATACATACCCACCTTCCTGGTGAGTCTGTGTTCATGACATGGATCATCCAAGTACATACCAAAGCTGCACTTTGATTCTTGATTAGAATAAGCCATTATTACAGGCAGTAAAATTAAGTTAATTGCTCTAGTTAAATTTTCTGAAAATAAAAGATCATGATCTATAAAATAGGCCTGGACATTAATGATTAACCATCATGTTTTACATTTATAAGAATATACAAAGCGAAATGAGCTACCCAGAGCCCTTCGAGTCGCTGGTTGTTTTGACAGACATATTAAATTTCTTGTATGTTTTAGACTTACATATTATTACAATTGTAAATCAACTTAATAAGTAATAAAATGGAAGTAAAATTACAATTCAATGTCATAAATAGAAATTTAAAAATTTACAAATTTTGCAAAAATTTGAGATTTTTCATAAAAAGCACTTTTCTTTGAATCACCAAAACTATATGAAGGAGTTGAGTTGAGATCTATTCCTTAATATATGTTTTTTTACACATATGTATCTTTCTTTACTAGAAGTATCAACTCCCTGACTAATTTCGGACACCTTGATGTTAATTTTGCAAATTTTGTGAAAATATCAACTTTTGGAAATTTTTAAAAATAGAAATAAATCCTTTTTTGGTAATTTTGTTTATTTCACTCATAAATTTACAACCCATAGAGACTATTAGGAGTATTAAAACAGCTGTGATTGATGTAGAACTAAAACTTTTGAAAATGGTAGAGTCGTAAAAGTGGGAGGAATTGATGCAAGCTTCAAAATGGAGCCATATTTAAGCCCTTGTAACTTAAAAACTATTTGTTCCACAGCCTTTTTGCTTGCAAAATTGAAAAGCCCACCAGAAGTTGTATTGGCATGACAAATTTGAAGCTTCTACTCCTATTAGAAGACACTTTTCAAGGCCTCTCAAGATGAAGGCGTTGGCCAATCAAGCCCAACATGGGCATTTTTTGTCGAAGGTGGGGGCCATTTAAGCAACCATAAAATTAAAAGTTTTTGACTGAGGAAGCTAAAGTTTTAGATTTAAGCTATTGAATGGTGTATGAATCAACTCTGAAAATTTGAAGAAAATCGGAGATGGTCACCCGACCACCCCTGTACCAATTCAGCTGGAATGACCCTTTAGTCTCTATAAAAAATAATCCAGATAGTCCCCAAATTGGCTTCTCTAGTTTCGCCAGCCTTCGCCCCAGACATTGTGTTTTAGCTGGAGCTGCTGGTACTTATTCTGTCTGTGTATGTACATACCACCAGAATGCCAAAATACAATTCTCAGCTTTGAGTGTTAAAGGGTTAGAATACACAACTCTTATGGAGAAAGCAATGTGTGATGTCAACAACAGGAATTGCATGATGCAAATATGTAATCTCTGTTCAAAAGAACAAGGTATTATGAATTTTTTGCTAACTTTTCAAAGTGCTAATGATCCTGAATGTGAGGAAATAAAATATAAACAATGGGTTACCACAGATCGATGCAATATGGTTGAAAAAACAGAATCTGTAGATGATTTTATAAATTCATTAAGCACAAAAATTGTCAAATTGACACATCATCACTTTATAGCAAAGAATCAGAGTGCATTTCTAAAAAACTTGAAGAATAATTTAAATAGCCATACAGCTGTAGTTCTTGGTGACTTTTCAGAAAACTACTCATTTGTAGTACAGGATGCAGCCCAAGGTTTTCATTGGGAAAATACCCAATGCACAGTGCATCCCTTTGTGTTATATTATAAGGAACCAGAAAGTAATGAAACAAAACATTCAAGTTATTGTTTTTTATCTCCAAAAACAAAACATAACACTACAATGGTTTACACTTTTTTAAATACACTCATACCTATTATTAGAAAATCCCACCTTCATATCAAAAAATTACATTATTTTACTGATGGATGTGCAGGATAATATAAAAATCATTTCAACTTTGTTAACATTTGTAAACATGAAGATTTTGGAATGGAATGTGAGTCGCATTTCTTTGCCACAAGCCATGGTAAGAGCGCTTGTGATGGGATTGAGGGTACAGTGAAACGATCTGTAGCCAGAGCGAGTATGCAGAGAACATTCACAAATCAAATATTAACACCTGAAGTAGGGTGGCCATTTAAAAAGGAGGACACTGTGTATTAGGGTGGCTCGTTTTTACACTTTTTTCGATATTTGATTGGGGGTAGTGCGGAAAAGTTGCGATTTGGAGAGAAAATAAAGTGTGTAAAATTTTTTTGATCTACGTCAATACCTTCCGGTGGCGGCGAGTCCTTAAAAATCGAAAAATAGGCCTAACGGGGTAGATTGGAAAATGGTTTTAAAGACTTACAAAATAAATAATAAAAATTTCAGCACAATCTGTTAATAACTTCCAGTGGCGTCTTAGCCGTTAAAATATCCAAAATATTTATTTAAAGCAAGTTTTAACAAGATGCTATACAAATGTTAATTCCGGTATATTTCTGTGCAAACAACCCTGAGAACACTATTATAGGCTTGAATAAATTAATAGCAGCCATTGAACAAAGAACATTATATAAAAATTATATAAAATTATATAAATTTTTTGTGTGTTTTTAGGCCTATTTTTCGATTTTTAAGGACTCGCCGCCACCGGAAGGTATTGATGTAGATCAAAAAAATTTTACACACTATTTTCTCTCCAAATCGCAACTTTTCCGCACTACCCCCAATCAAATATCGAAAAAAGTGTAAAAATGAGCCGCCCTACTGTGTATGTGGCTGTACGTTAACATATATATGTTAACGTATGGCCACATACGCAGTGTCCTCCTTTTTGGAAATTTGGAAATGGCCACCCTAAGGACAGAGTGCTCAAAAGACAGACTGTTCGCCTGAGGCCGGATGTCTGGCACCCTAACCAGAAGACATGATTGAATTTTGTTCAAACAATATAAGTGACAGCATAAGTTTTTTTTTAATAAATTCTGAAGAAATTGAAGCTATGGAAAAAATTTTAAGTGACAGATATGAAAAAAGTTTGCGGCTAACAGGAACACAAAAATTCCACAGATTTGTACCTATTAATGCAAATAACATAAAAACATTTGAATTATCTTCTGAAGAAGTTGGTGAGGTGAGGATTATAAGCAAAGCTTTTCTGAGTGAAGATAATGTTGAAGTTAATCCAAAAATAGCAGAACCTTACCTTACCTTATGTTGTTTCGTGTGTTGGTCTCTCTTCACACACGGAGGTCAAGCTGGTGGCCCCGCCTCTAGGTCTGGCCTGGTGGAGGAGCGAGTTGCTTTCTTGCGCTCTCCACCGTACATAGCCAGGCACGCCTGGCTCATCTGGTACTGTCCTGAGCCAGGCATCTAGTCTTTTCTTGAAGACTTCAACTTTGACCCCTGTTACGTTTCTGAGGTCCTTAGGAAGCTGGTTGAAAAGTCTTGGCCCCCTGACAACCAAGCTATTTTCCTTCAGGGTTGAGGAGGTCCCTTTTCGTGCTTTTAATTTGGGAACACTACACATTCTGCCTTTCCTATTTTCCAGTGTTGTTTGAATGGTAATTGGGTTTAGTTTTAGGTTTGGTACCAGTTTTTCGATCATTTTCCATATGTAGATTATGATGTACCTCTCTCTTCTTCTTTCCAGTGAGTACAGATTTAGTTTACGTAGTCTTTCCCAGTAGTTGAGTTCTTTGCAGCCATCAATCTTGGCTGTGAAATGCCTTTGCATTTCTTCGTCTATTAGTTTCTTCCTTTTTATATGGGGACGTCAAAACTGAGCAGTATTCAAGTTTTGGTATAATCAGTGTTTTTAGCAGGGGAATCATTACTGTCCTGTCCCTTCTCTTGAATGTTCTTAGAACCTGTCCGGTGACTCTTTTTGCTTTATTTATTGCTATCTGATTTTGTGTTTCGAATTTTGCATCATCTGTCATTATTATCCCGAGATCAATCGCTTTCATGCTTCTCTGAATTTCCTGTCTATCTGGAGCATAATATGCAGTCTATTTAAGTTCTTCTTTTCTACCATATCTCAAGAGCTGAAATTTCTCAGCGTTGAATGACATGTTGTCTTCTGACCATTTGTATATTTTGTTCGTGTCCCTCTGCAAGGCCTCCACGTCATGTACATCGCTGATTTTTCTGCTGATCTTTGTATCATCTGCAAAGGATGTTACTATACTATTGCTGTTTACTCCGCTGTCTATGTCTGTTAGCATGATAATGAACAGGAGTGGGGCCAGTACTGTCCCTTGTGGTACTGAGCTGCGTACTTCCGATTCTGATGATGATATACCTTGAGTTTTGACGACCTGCAGACGATCACTAAGGAAGTTGTAGATCCATTTTCCCACTTTGCCTGTTATTCCCATGTCTTTAATTTTATGTGCTATTATACCATGGTCACATTTATCGAAAGCTTTAGCAAAATCTGTGTATATAACATCGTAGTTGTCATTGCCTTCCAATGCATCTAGGATATTGTTGTAGTGCTCTATTAGTTGTGATAGGTATGATCTACCTGATCGGAATCCATGCTGATTTTTGTTGAATCTTTCCCGTGTCTCCAGGAAATCATAAATTTTCTCTCTAACTATTCTTTCAAATACTTTGGTGAGGTGGGACGTCAATGACACTGGTCTATAGTTCTTTGCTTGAGATCTGTCCCCTCCTTTATATATAGGGACAATGTTTGCTCTTTTCAAGATGCTCGGTATTACCCCAGTGTCTAGGGATCTTCTCCATATCCAGTATAAAGGTGTAGCTATTTCATTTTTACAGTTTTTAATCAATAATGCGTTCCAATTGTCCGGACCTGCAGCTGAATGTAGTTTCATTTGTTCTATAGCTCTCGCTACATCTTCTGGTGTAAACTCAAAGTCTGTTATATACTCTCCTTGCAATTCCTCTTCAAAGAATGCATTTATGTCAGGTATCGCTTTGTCACTTTTTGGGGTACTGAAAACTGATTCATATTGAGCTCTCAATGTATCAGATATTTCTTTTGGATCGTCGGTTAGTTCATTATTTCCCGTCCTTAAGGGCCTAATAGCGGAGCGTGTTTTTGTTTTCCTTTTTGCATAGCTATAGAAGTATTTTGGATTTTCCTTTATTGCTTCTACTGCCTTTTCCTCTTCCCTCTCTGTATGGTCCTTAATCAGGGCTTGTATTTCCCTATCGATACCCTCCAGTTTTTCTTTTATTATTTTCCTGTCATTATCTCCGCAGTTTCCTAACTTTGCCTCCACTCTCTTTCTTTTGCGGAATAGTCTTCTCTTTTGCCTTTCTAGCCAGCTCCTCTTTCCTTTTGGCTGTGATTTCGGAGCATATTTTTCTAAAATTCTCAGCGTTTTTTCCTCCAAAGTTGTTAGCATTTCTTCAGTTGTTTTATTCTCAAAAATTGTTCTCTATTCTATTTGGGCCATGTGCGATCTGATTGCTTCCCAATTTATAGTCTTCGAGTTTAAGTTAAAGGCCCCAAATTTACTTCTTTCCACAATATGTGTATTGTCTTCTAATGCTGCCATCATATTTGTTGATATCTCGATTAAGTTGTGGTCTGAGATAATGGTTGGGGTTATTTTTATATCAGCAATCAAGTTTGTGTTATTCGTGAATACCAGATCCAGGCAGTTATTTTTTCTGGTATTTTCTGTTATCTCCTGTGTCAGCATAAACTCGTTTGTGAGAGCCATCAACATTTTTGCTTGTTCCTGATCTTCTCTTGTGCCCCCCTTGTCCTGGTGAATATATATATTCCTATTCACCTTTTTGTATTTTATAAATGGGAAGTTAAAGTCTCCGCAGATCATTATATTGGGGGATGGAGGGTTTATGGCCTTTATTAGCTTTCTAATGTCATCAATGGCCTCCGAGAATTTTTCGGTTGGGGTGCTTGGAGGTCTATAGATGACTATTACTATCAAGTTTAGTTTTTCTATTTTCATTGCTAGGAGTTCCACATAGCTGTTTGATTTACTTATTATCGTCTCTGTCATATGACCTTCCTGTACATATACAGCACAGCCACCTTTCTGTCTCGTCGTTCTATCCGCTCTTAGTAAGAGTACATAGTTTGTACTTAAATAATCAGAAATGGTTGGGATTTGTGCATTCCTATAATGAGGAATTTGATGACTTTGAGGTTAGCTTTTTGCATCCATCAGGATATAGTGTTTACTATTACTTTCCACAAATTAGAGATACATGCCACATATCAAGAGATAAAATTTTAGGTTTATTAAGCACACCAACTTTAAAGCCAGGAACAATACGTATTCAATATGTTTTTCCAGAAAATGAGTTGAAAAAACTTGTGTAATTATGAATCAACTTGATGTAAGTGTGTGTTCAATTTGTATTTTTGCTATTTATTTTCATTCACATGAATATATCATTTGTAGTTCTCTATTTTAGTCTGCAGGCGTAAAAATGTCAAAATTTCACAATGTACATATTTTTTTAATAATTTTTAAAATATCTTGCAACTTGATACCCACATTTTTTATTGTTTGTATCTTTTAACAATTAATGGAAGTTTAATAAATGAAATTTTTTTTTTTATTTCACTGCCTAGTGGGAGTGGGGGTCAAAAATAAAAATAAAAAAAAGGGGGGTAAATTTTTCATTGTTCTACACATTTGAATGTGGTATCATTTAATAGATCTCTTCATGCTGATTCTAAGATGTTTGAGAGTTATTGCCCATTAAAGTTAGGTGGTAAAGTGGGGGCCCATATCTCAAAAACTATGGGTCATAGAACTTTTTTATTTTGACCAGTGAAATCAGCACCTGGAAGAACCCCATATGTCAATTTTCATCAAAATCCGAGTTGGAGTGGTGACATGCATTGGGTGATCTCCTGGAATGCCCCTATAGTTAATTTTCAACAGATTTTTATCCGTGTTTTGGTTCCAAACTCCCACTAAGTTCTTGAACTTGCTTTGGATTGAAGGAGTAAATAATCTTAACACCAGGCTTGATATTTGGTGTCATCATGATAGAAATCATATCACACTGTTTTCTCCAGCAAACATCCTCTTTCATCAGAAAATAATACTAAGTGGTAGATCCTGATGAGGTGAAGAAACTGATTTTATAATCACCATATTCTTCTGAAGTGTCTAAAATAATTCCAAACCAAACTTTATCATCATATTTACAGGCAATATACTGGCCAATTTGATACTTATCTTTTTCAACTAGTTGACTGGTTCAGCCCCAGTACTTATTCTAAACAATTTACAATTATCAGAATCAGATGTCTGATAAGCTTGTATTAGTTTTCTGACTCTGGTACAAACCTGTGGAAACCCTGTGTACCTTTAATAGGTAAAGCTTCATTAAATCTACTAGAAAGATTGAATTTATCCACATGAACCTCCTCCTTTGTAACATACAAACAAATAATTGAATTAAAGTGTTCAGTGCAAAAATCATAGAAAGCTCTTGGTGTTAGAATATGACCAGTATCAGTATGTTGCAAACTAGCCTTTGCCACAACTCTTTTAATAGTTCCTCCAATACCACCACAAGCATTTTTTCCATGACTTGTGGCAAAGAAATTCCACTCAGCCTTCACACCAAAATCCTGTTCATGATAGCATAGAGTGCTGAAATTATATTTGTTTTTGTATTGGCCTCCATACCCATCATAGAAATAAACTACTTTTTGTACATTGGGGAATTTCTGTTTAATATCCTTCATTAAATATTGCTGAAAAGTGTGAACTGCTGATGTTGAGTGCTCAAGACAATTGCTAATAATACAGTAACTAGTATGAATTAATTCCTCATCCTTCATGTGATACATCACAAATGGATGGAGGGTCACCTGGTCACTTGTCCAGTGAAAACTTTGTGGTTCATCTTGAGTGATGAATGACTAGTTTTCTGCAAAATCCCCTAGCACAAGTATTTTATCACAGTGAAGATTCTGTTTCATAGTCTTCAAATACTGACTCTGGCTTTTTGCAATGTAGTGGTGCCTAGTAAGAGAAAAAAATGTTTTCTGAAAGGTATTCAGTAAATTCATCTGGAGAAGCTATGTGAGTTTCCAATGTTGATCTATCTGTATTAGTCTACTGAACATATTCAACAGAATCTCTGCTTGTCAAGGAAGGTATAGTATTTAAGAAATTAAATATGCCTATGCTACCAGGACATTCTTGACATCCATGTAACATGCATGTAGAAGAATTTATATCACAAACACTTTTTTCCATAAGTGTGTAATAGGTTAAGTTTTTCTCTGCAATTGCTGATACCATGAATTTAGGATTCTGGTGGTGGGTGCAAATACAAACAGTGGGTTCCTTTGCCTCCAGCAATTACACACCATTTAGGCCTCAGATTGGCAAAGGTAGAAAACCCTCTGCTATTATCATTGTTTTCTTTATATTTTGAATATAATTCTTTTAAATTTCCTAGTAATAGACATTTTTGCTTGTACTCTTTTTCACCGTCTTTATTTCTTATGCTAACACACTCAGATTTCCCTGCACACAAATGCCTGACTTCATCATCTACATAGAATTCCTTTATTTCAGAGATTATATCTTCAGTTAGTTTTCTTCCTTTACTGTAGATAGGAATCTGTGGCATAATACCAAATGTATGTTTCAAATGTCTGGTTTTGTCAACCATGCATCTGGTTGCACCAAACAAATCCATTGTCCTAGAAATAGGAAATGGTGAGTGTGTAAGTATCTGAAGCCTCCTTTTGTACGATGATGTGGATTTGAAGTCTTGTACAAGATCACTCATGAGGTTTTCGTACCTATAAAAAAAACATAACCCCAAATTACTGTACAATATTAAGGATGTAAGTACATGATTTATATTATTTAAGAATTAAGGAAGTACTGTACTTCATGAATTTGAACATATACCAGTATATTTAGTATATGGGATGTCACATTTTAGGAAATATAGCTAATGTCTACATATATATCCAAACATGACAACCTATAATACTGTACCTATATACAGGTATTTACATGCATACATTAATAGTTCAAAGTCATCTCCTTAATTATTTTTAGTTTCTTAGCTCTCCAAATCTGCTTCTTTGAGATGCTGTTTACTCAGTGGCTCACCAACATCTTGAACTTCAGTGGCAAATGCAGTTTCCAACTTCCTCTTGAGGGAGGTTGAAGTGTTTTTGTATTTTTGTGAAACTGCCTTTGATCTGCTTCCACTACTCAGGGCATCTGAAAAATATTTGAAATACAAATTAATAAATATAAGTATGACATATCTAGTGGCAACAATCTGAATTTCTGAACTGAAGTATATTTTCTAGATAATTTCATATATATGTAGGTATTAGGTATAAGAAACTATATCTGAATTAAATTTCAGCTGACAGTATAAAAATGTATTATCTGTACACACATTAATAGCTAGTTACTTTAGGCCTGTTCAAAAATCAACTTTTTCTTATTTTCATAGGTTTCTGTACATTTTCCCATGCTTTTTGACCTGAAAAAGCCGAAAATCACAACTATTTTGACCTAGGATGCTGGGAAGCATTGCTGCATGGAGCTTTAAATTTTCTGCCTTGAAATCGGCCAAAGCGCCAATTCCAGGGTCCCTTGAATTATGTTTTGCACTTTAACTTTTGATCTAAACAAGATAGAACAACAAATTAGGTATCAAATGAAAAAGCATAAAATTAATAAATAATAATAATAATAATATAAAAAAAATATAATAATAATAATAATAATAATTATCTATCATTTTTCAGGAAACAACAGAAACTCAATCAGAATCTAGAAAACCATCTACAAGTTACAACTTCACAATGGCATTAAGCAAGGAGCTGAGGGAGCTCCGTGGGCGCACAGTTGATATCTCAGAACCTCCACGTACTGTCCACAGGCAGGTGTCAACTGGGCCATCTACCAGATCTCTCACTGAAACTTTCCTGGTTGGATACCCTTCAGCTTTTATCAGTGGTTCCCAGCTTCCCACCAACAGACAGGCGTTCCAGTATTTCCTTAATCTTCAGAATTTATCGGAAAATGCAGGGAGGCCCATGGTTAAGACCTTGCATATGAAACAGTTGAATCTATCATCCCATTCTGGCAGATGGCTAGGATCAAGACAATGACCAAGTACAACGCAATGAAACTCTTCATGAAACTACATGAGAAACATCGTGCTCTGGTGAAAAGCAAAGGAAGAGCAAGTAACCCTGGAGGAAAAAGAGGAGCATTTGTGCTGGAATTAGACAGCCTGTTCGATATAGGAGCTCCAGATGCAATCCAGGAAATACAGAACAACAGACTGTTATCCAGAGAGAAGAAAGATGAGGATATCAGGTTCTACGAAGACCAAAAGACTGAGAGGAAAGGTCATATGTCTGGTCATGACAAGATTTTTGAGACAAGATCCCTGCAGCAAGCAGCGAGGAATGAAAGACTGCAGCATAGACAAGAACAAGGTAAAACTAATTACTTTGAACGTTACAAAAAGTTTTAAGTTTTACTCCATTGCTATATTTAGCATGTACTTAACAATTACTGTCTTAACATGTTGTACTATTTTACAGCTGCAGCAGAACAAGAGGCAGTTGTTCATGTGGATGACATTACCTGGGGTGACTCAACTGACAACGACGCTAACACAGAGGACATGGATTACCATCAGCCTCGTCCTGGATGTTCTCACCATCAAGACACTGTGACTAGTGTGACTTTGACGTTTCCAAGGAAGGTCATGGAATGTGATGTCATCTGCAATACAGCTGATCGTCTTGGTTTATCAGACTATCAAGTTACTGCCATGGTTTCTGCCACCTTGAAAGCTGGAGGGGCTGATCTGGATAACTTCGTCATCTCAACCTCAACAACACGTCACAACAGAATGCTGTCCAGGTATAATATCAGCCAGAGTCACATGTCCAAGTTTTGTGAAAACCCCCCACAGTACGCTGCCTTACACTGGGATGGAAAGTTGCTCAAAGATGTCTTGGGCAGTGAACCTGGAAGTACCTCAGAGACTTTAGCTGTGCTAGTGTCTGGTCCACCTTCATACACTGAAGGAAAGTTATTGGGAGTACCTGTCATCGACAATTCTTCTGGCACAGCTCAGGCTGAGGCTTCAATGGATTTACTGGAGACATGGGAACTTACGGATAATGTTACTGCCCTTGTTTTTGACACTACATCCAGTAACAGTGGAGTTCACAGAGGAGCTGCCAAACTGCTAGAGAAAATGCTGAACAAAAAGGTGTTTTATCTGGCCTGTCGACATCACATCCTGGAAATCCTAGTAGGAGCAGTTTGGGAGAAGCTGTTTGGGAAGGTGAAGGGGCCAGATAATCCCTGGTTTGAGCATCTGAAGGATGTTTGGACGGACTTGTCCAAGGAAAACCCAAAGATGCTGGCTATCATCAACAAATGGCTGAAGGAAAAGAAATACTCCAAGACATTCTAACAGCAGAAAGGCTTCCAAGCTTCCAAGAGCCGACTATAGGGAAATGGCTGAACTGACAGTCATTGTTCTTGGAGGAATGCCTCCTCGAGGTATTCACTGGAGTCGACCAGGCGCCATTCATCAGGCCAGAAGGATGGCCAGAAACCTGTACTCCATGAAAATGCTGATGTTTGCAGATCAACTTGAGTACGACGAAGACTGTATCAAAGCTGGAAAGACTCAACACCTTCCTTGCGCTGTTCTACACTCCTGTATGGATGATGTCAATGTCTGCTGCAGATGCTCCCGTGAATGATCTAAGTCTAATCCAGGACATGTTAAAGTACAAGAAAACTGACCCAGAGCTTGCTGATGCAGTACTTAATAAGATGGAAAACCACAAATGGTACCTGACGCAGGAAGTCGTGCCATTTGCCCTGTTCAGCAGTAGATTGAGTGACACATTGAAGCACGACATTGCTGCCCAGTTACATGCCACTGAGAAGCCAGACAGCTTCAGAACAGGAAAGCCTCTATTCCAGAGAGTCACAGCTAAGACCACCCTGGTTGATCTCATTGGCCCAGAATCACATTTCCTGCTGGACACACTGAACATTGGATCCGAGTGGCTTCTGGAACCTGTCACGTCTTGGCCACAGAATGAGGACTACAGAAAAGCGTTGGACTATGTTAAGAATCTGAAAGCGGTGAATGACATTGCTGAACGTGGTGTCAAGATGATGAGCGACTTTGCAAATGTCATAACAACAGATGCCAAGCAAAGGGACTATCTCCTTCAAGCTGTGGAGTTCAACAGATGCCGCTTTGACAGCTTCAAGAAACAAACTCAACAACTGACTGTGTAAATGTCATCATGAAATTAATCATCATGTAATGCTTTCACTTCTTGATTGATTAGACTTGTGACAAAATGTTAATCTAAAATTTGTGTCATGAATAAGGCGCCTTGTCTGCCTTGAGTGTGAGAAAATGAATTTTGTGATATTTCTGAAATCTTTGTATGTACCAATGTGCCATTTCTTCTTCCAAGACTATCATAATTGTATAAGTTAGAAAGAGGATTAAAAACACTTTAATTTGGTGCCTATTTGTTGCTCTATCTTGTTTAGATAAAAGTTATAGTGCAAAACATGATTCAAGGGACCCCGGAACTGGTGCTTTTGGCCGATTTCAAGGCAGAAAACTTAAAGCTCCATGCGGCAGTGCTTCCCAACAACCTAGGTCAAAATGGTTGTGATTTTCGGCCTTTTCAGGTCAAAAAGCATGGGAAAAAGTACAGAAACCTATGAAAATAAGAAAAAGTTGATTTTTGAACAGGGCTATAGTTACTTATGTACAGTGCCCGCGAAAAGTATCCGATCACCCTGGAAATTTGTATTTTTTAAAAAAAACAATGTTTAAATGTATACTAACCTTATATTAGTATTTTGTCATCTGTCCTTTGGTTTGGATGACTTGTTCTAGACGTTTTGGCATGGATTTAATCAAGTTTTGACAAACTTCCACTGATATTTCCTTGCACCATACCTTTTTGATGGCTTCTTGTAATTTTTCGACTGAGCCAGTGTCGTGGCATTCAACCTTATTTTTTATTATTAGCCACATATTTTCTATCGGATTGAGATCTGGACTATTACCAGGCCAATCCAAAATATCAAATTTATTGTCAGTAATCCATTTTGTCACTATTTTGGCCCTGTGACATGGTGCACCATCATGCATGTATGTTTTTGTCCTTTGGATTGCCATTGCCATTGGAAGTTTATCCTGTAGCATTGCTAAATACCGTGCACCATTCATAGTTGTGTTCTTCGGAAGAAAATATAAGTTTCCACGCCCATAGTAACCGAAACAACCCCAAACCATCACACTTGGAGGGTGTTTCATTGTCTTTAGGGTGTATTTAGGGTCCATCCTATTTGAGCCAATGGGCCGGCGAACCTTTTTTGGACAACTTCTGAAGTCAAAAATGTCGACTCATCGCTAAATAAAACCTTCTTCCAGTCATCAACAGTCCAATGAATGTATTTTTTACAAAATGCGACATGTTTTTTTACGCATTTTTTCATTAATGAACGGTTTCTTAGCAGCATGGCGAGATGGTAATCCGAGTTCTTTTTGGAGCCGCTCCTGGATAGTTCATTCAGAAACACCAGATAACAAATTATTCATATTAAATTTTATTTCTTTCGCAGTTATTGTTGGGTTTTTCAATACTAAACGTTTCATAAGTTGTCTGCTCGCGAATTTGTTTTTCTCGGTCTGCCAGATCGTTTTTTTAGGGACTGGCGTGGTTAGGCCACCATTGTTCTTAGCCCGTTGAAACCCATAAATTAACGGTACTTTGGGATATGTTTAATTCCTTAGCTATCTGTCTTTGTGATTTCCCACATGTATGCAAAGCAACAATAGCACCTCGACAATCACTCTTAAGTTGTTTTTAGCACACATTATATATAAATTTTATTTACACTACTTTCTGTAAAAAAAAAAAAAAATCAAGAAATTTACACAAACGGTGAAATCTGACAAATTTGAGACACAGCCACCCGCAACGAAGGCTACCAGAACACTAATTTGAGAGTGCGTTGGATAGCTCTCATATCAGCGAGCGAGCAACCTCAAAGTTACCAGATGTTGCTAGAAACAAATAGAAAGTGAATTATGTGTCTCTGAATATCAAGGGAAAATATTGTATTTTCTTGAGTGATCGGATACTTTTCGCGGGCACTGCAATTTCACTGGGGTAACATGAAGTTGCTCCAAAGTTGCATTAAAATCTTCTCGTTGAATATCTAGCCATTTCAGTACATTTTCTTGGAATTTTTTCTGGGGATATGTCAGGTGAAGTAGTCATACTTTCAGTACTACTAGTTATTGTTTCTGGCAGTCTGAATAATTCTTCAGGTTTTGCGTATTTATTAATTAATTTCAGACAATTTATACAAACGTCTGATTCATTACTGAAATTATATTTAGGGTCACTATTTTCAACAACAAGCTTTGCTTTGGAAGTGGCCTCAAGTTTCGCAGAATAGGCTTTTTGTGCATTTCAGAAGGGTTGCAGCAGCGCTTGTTATAGCTTTGTGTAGACATTTTCATGAAACACTTTTACTTATTTAAAACACTATGTGTATATGTACATAAATCTGTTCAAAATGAAAAAAAATATATACATTAAATGAGAACACTTTTTTAATATCCACATGGGATTTTTTGTTCAACCAATTTACCCAACAATCAAATGGGGGAAGATGTTTTATGGTAGGTACTAGTGTTTTATGTTTAGTTCTTAGAATACTAGTTTAACACACATGTATTTACATATGTAGTTTTCTACTACTGCTAGGATAGTTGAAAGAAAAATAAACTTGTTTAATAACAGAAACCTCCCAGAGTGGACCAAAAGGTCTTTGAGGCTTCCTCTTGTCCTTGTAACTCCTTGTAACACTCTCTCTACAATTCCCTGGAATATGCTGTGCAGTTTTGGTCACCCACCCTCAGGAAAGATATTGATAGGCTGGAGTGAGTCCAGGCAAGGGCCAAAAAGTTAATCCATTCCATTTGGCATATGGGCTACAATCAATGCTTACGCACCCTGAATTTGTTTTTGCTAGAAACTTGCAGGTTGCGCAGTCAACTCATCAAGGTTTTGAAGCTCTTAAACAGGTTCAACAATGTTGATTTTAGAAGCATGTTTAGTTTAAATGATAACGCAACTCGCAACAATGGTGTAGGAATTTTTCCCTGGCACCTGTTGCCATTTGGTAACCCCTTGGTATGGGCCGCAAGGCCTTTTGAGGTACTTTTTTCCTTCTCTCTCTCTCTCTCTCTCTCTCTCTCTTCTCTCTCTCCTCTCTCTCTCTCTCTCTCTCTCTCTCTCTCTCTCTCTCTCTCTTCCTCTCTCTCTCTCTCTCTCTCTCTCTCTCTCTCTCTCTCTCCTCTCTCTCTCTCTCTCTCTCTCTCTCTCTCTCTCTCTCTCTCTCTCTCTCCTCTCTCTCTCTCTCTCTCTCTCTCTCTCTCTCTCTCTCTCTCTCTCCTCTCTCTCTCTCTCTCTCTCTCTCTCTCTCTCTCTCTCTCTCTCTCTCTCTCCTTCTCTCTCTCCTCTCTCTCTCTCTCTCTCTCTCTCTCTCTCTCCTCTCTCTCTCTCTCTCTCTCTCTCTCTCCTCTCTCTCTCTCTCTCTCCTCTCTCTCTCTCTCTCTTCTCTCTCTCTCTCTCTCTCTCTCTCTCTCTTCTCTCTCTCTCTCCTCTCTCTCTCTCTCTCTCTCTCTCTCTCTCTCTCTCTCTCCTCTCTCTCTCTCTCTCTCTCTTCTCTCTCTCCTCTCTCTCTCTCTCTCTCTCTCTCTCTCTCTCTCTCCTCTCTCCTCTCTTCTCTCTCTGAGTCCGGTTGACTGCCAGTTCCGGTCGGAACGGGAGCTGCTTGGCGTCGATCTGAACGTGGGAGGGACGAACTATAGGTTAATCTGGTGTACAGACCTCCGCATCTCCTCCTCGGGACGATACAGCCCTGTACACCGAACTCAGTAGCCTGCTAGGGGATAGGGTGTGTGTAGTTTTAGGAGACTTCAACTGTCGCGGCATAAAGTGGGAAAAAGGACTGCCGATGCTGAAGGAGGAGGCTAGTTGACTTTGCTGATGAGAACTTCCTCCTCAGTGGGTCACGAGCCTACACGAGGCGAAAGCGTTCTGGACTTAGTGTTCACGACCGAAGACAACCTCGTCACTGGCCTCACCGTTGACGAATCGTTGGGCGGGAGTGATCACAGTCTTATTAGGTTCCGTGTGTGCGTCCCTCGGGTGAAGCGTAGTAACTCGAGAGGCAGTAAGCTCGATCTCGGCGGGCGAACTTTGTTAGCCTCAGGGATAGCGTAGGAGAGATGGGGTTAGAGGTTGGCGGCGATGTTGAGGGAGTGTGGAGTGCATTCCGGGATGAGTTTATGGTGCTGCAGTCTGCTGCATACCCTCAAAACCGGTCACCCCTGCTTCAACGCAGCTAAGTGTTCAATTGTGGCATCGCTTCGGCTATCCGAAATAGGAAAGTAGCGATAGGAGGGCGAAGGCCAATCTTTCCCACGAGAACACTGAAGCGTATGTCCGCCTGTGTAGGGAAGTGAAGGCGAAGGTTAGGCTAGCGAAGCGTACGAAGAACTACGGGTGGCAAGCCTCTGCAAGAGGAACCCTAAGGAGTTCTTCAGTTATGTTAATAGTAGAAAGCCCATTAGAAGCATGATAGGTCCTTTAAAGGACGGAAGCGGCGTTCTGCGGACCTCCGACGCGGACATCGCTAATGTGCTTAATGAGTACTTTGCGGGAGTGTTCACCAGGGAGGATACCCGCGTCATCCCCGAGCCAGCTGTGAGGCACGAAGGTGCTGGCCTGGATAGTGTTAGATGTACCGCGACAGTCGTTGCTCATAGAATAGACAAACTGAGCGCGTTTAAGGCTCCTGGGCCAGACCAGTTTCTCCCCAGTGTTTTGCGAGAAGTCCGCGACCAGGTGGCTCCCCACCTGGCTACAGTCTTCAACAAATCGTTGGAGTGGGCCAGGTGCCTGGCGACTGGAGGGAGGCCAACGTGACCCTATCTTAAGAAAGGGATCACGAAAGTCCAGGGAACTATCGTCCTATTAGTCTCACTTCAGTTGTAGGTAAATTATTAGAAAGGATAATAGCTGATAGAATCGTTGACCATTTGGATTCCTACAAGCTGCTTGGGGACTCCCAACATGGGTTTAGACGGCATAGGTCGTGTCTCACCAACTTGCTCGAGTTTTTCCACGTCATGTTGAGTGAGTACGATAAGAGTAGGGCGATTGATATACTTTATCTCGACTTTCAGAAAGCCTTTGATAAGGTACCTCACCGCCGGCTAATGGCGAAAGTGCGCGCGCTGGTATCGTGGGGAAATAGGTAGGTGGATTGAAAACTGGCTGAGGAATAGGCGGCAGAGGGTGGTAATTAAAGGGGCTAGTTCGGGTTGGGCCTCGGTCACTAGTGGGGTTCCTCAGGGTTCCGTTTTGGGGCCACTGTTGTTTACCATTTACATAAATGATATCGACGGTGGCATCGTCAGTCGGATCGCCAAATTCGCTGATGACACCAAGCTTGGGGCCAATGTTGGGACGCCCGAAGCGATCGAGGAACTGCGTGCGGACCTAGGTAGGATAGGAGAGTGGTCCGAAAAATGGCAAATGCCGTTTAACTTGGGTAAATGCAAAGTGATGCACATTGGCTACGCCAATCCCAAGTCGGACTACTCGATGTTGGGCAGTAATATCGAGGTGACTGATTAGAAAAGGACTTGGGTGTGCTAATTAGCAGCGACCTTAAGTTTACGAAACAGTGTGTAGAGGTGGAAAAGAAAGCCCAGAAACTATTGGGTTATCAGGAGGCAATTTCAGTTTCGGAACAAGGAGATTGTGCTCTCACTGTACAATTCCCTTGTTCGGCCGTACCTGGAGTATGCTGTGCAGTTCTGGTTCGCCCACCCTCAGGAAAGATATTGAGAGGCTGGAGCGAGTGCAGGCGAGGGCCACAAAGTTGATCCCTTCCGTTAGGCATATGGGCTACAATCGACGGTTACGCGCCCTGAACTTGTTTTCGCTTGAAACTCGGAGCTGCGCGGTCAACTGATCGAGGTTTTCAAGCTCTTACGAGGGTTCAACGATGTCGATTTTAGAAGTATGTTTAGTTTAAATGATAACCCAACTCGCAACAATGGTTGGAAGTTGGATTTGAAACGGTTTAGGACTAGTGTGTGTGGGAATTACGTTACGTATAAGATCTGTGACACATGGAACAGGTTACCTTCGGAAGTTGTGAACAGTTCCTCTGTGGATCAGTTCAAGAAAAGGTTAGACCAAATTTTGCACACTCTTTGAGTGTGTAGAAAATTTTTCCGTGGCACCCGTTGCCATTGGTACCTCCTCGGTATGGGCCGCAAGGCCTTTTGAGGTACTTCTTTTCCTTGTAACTCCTTGTAACTCTCTCTCTCTCTCTCTCTCTCTCTCTCTCTCTCTCTCTCTCTCTCTCTCTCCTCTCTCTCTCTCTCTCTCTCTCTCTCTCTCTCTCTCTCTCTCTCTCTCTCTCTCTCTGAGTTATGTTTTACCAAAGTTACATCGTTCATATATGGAACTAAAATTTTTTTTTAAAATAAAAAAATAAAAATATTAATTTTAAATTGCACATGTGGTATGTAGTTCACCCACTCCACTATAGATGGTGCCAGTGTTTGGCATCCTTTGTTGGTTAAATAAATATGGCTCCTAAGAGAAAAAGTGATAAGGCAAGTTATAGTGATGTTAAAAAGTATTGTAGTATTACTATGGAGGAAAAATTGACATAATGAAAAGAGAGAGAAAATTATCAACATAGCTCGTAGCCTTGGCTAGAGTTGTACTATAGTAGGGACAATTTTAAAAGGAAAAGAAGACATTTTGAAGCATGTGTGAAGTTCTGTGGGACTTAAGTCCATTATTATTACAAAAAGAAGGGGTACAGATATGGAGGAGATGGAGAGACTTTTAAGTGTGTGGCTGGAAGATCAGCATCAGCGTCATATTCCAATAAGCCTTATGTTAATTCAGGAAAAGGCTTTAAGTTTCTATAATGATGTTAAAAGTAAACATGGTGAGTGTTCTTCTGAGGGAACATTTAGTGCAAGCCATGGGTAATTTAATAGATTTAAGGCTTGTGCCAATTTACATAATATTAAGGTCAGTGGTGAGGCTGCCAGTGCAGATGAAGTAGCAGCGAGTGAATTTCCTAAAACTTTGTCAGATATTATTGAGGGGGAATATGTGTCTCAGTGTATTTTTAATGTTGATGAAACTGGCTTATATTGGAAGAAAATGCCAGAGAGATCATACATTGGGAGAGAGGAGAAAACTATGCCTAAAAAAAAATACTGTATGTATCTACAAAGTAATACTGTGTACATACAAAAAAATTATGGTAAGTACGGTACCTAATTTATCTGTGCCTTACAAGAGTAAATTTTGAGTTACATAATTTTTTACTTGCATTGGAGGCTCAGGAACCAGTTAATGACATAACTCAGGGAGTTACTGTATATATTTATTGGTGTGTGTTGTGGGAAAACTAGAGAACCCACCTGGATTTAACTCTGGAAACAGTCTTCCTATGGTAGGAATCCAATCCTGCTGGCTGGCCACTGTAAAGGCAGATCGAGCAGACTAGTAGGTGAGAGGTGAAGTGGTTCAAGAACCATTTTCCAAGCAGCACACTAGACAGCAAGCAAGCAAGGACCATCCAAAGACCCATTAAGAAGGAAGAGCAGGACCACCACAGTGCATTCAAGCAATGGAAAGTAAACAGTGTGAAAATAGTATTTGTGAAATGTGAATGAGTGGGTGCAAGAGGAAAGGTGTTCAGGTAGATGAAGGAAAAGAAAGATTTAGAACAGCCTGGGAAACATTCTATGAGAAACTGTACAAATAATAAACTTTCCCATAAAAACAACCCCCAAGAACCTTCTGAACTTGAACTTATGACCCCCTTCTCCTCCGGTTGGTTTTACCCTTTAGTCCACTATATACACAGATTTTTAGACTTAATTCCCTGTATTGATTAAGCAATCAGAAGAAGGAGGGGGTCCAGGTGATTAATCATGAGTCGTATCCCTGGTTTGAAACTAGACTTGAGCAAATTTCTTGAACCCCATGTACTTTGCTGGTTTCCTCTTAAGGGTCCAAACTTCAATCTAAGGAACTATTATGGACAAAAACCTTGAGTTTTAAAAGTTTATTCTTGACAATGACACCACCACCTAGGCTCTCCCCCAACTATACTTTAATTAAAAAAAGTCTGGAAGAAAAGTGGCACTAGAAAAGGAGGGGATAGCCCAGACAACAAGATAATTTAACTTCTTCAAGGCAAAATGAGGGGTTAGTATGGTTAAGATAAATGGTGAAACAGACATTGAAACAGTGCATAATCCTAACTAGAAATATTTTAACAAATTTAGAAAGGTCTCAAAAGTTTGTACAACCATGCACGATCTTTAATTGTAGGGTGCTCTAATTTCTCACTACCAGAACTTGTTCAATAGGGTGCAAGTTTACACAGAGAATCAGCACTATATCACTATAATCAGCACTAAGCTCATGGGTACCACCCATGTTTTTTCGCTCTAAGGAATTAACAGTGACATCCATAAGCATACCATAGTCTTGCCCTCTCCACATACCTTCATGATGAAATTCTCGCTACTGAGGGTCTTCTCTCGTATTTATACTCTAATATGAATCCTTTGATTCAGATCCAGAATAAGTCTAGAATACTTTACCAAGTTAATGGAACACTTGATTACTACTGCCTTTATCACCCTCTTTTATCTGGCTTGATGTGTGTTCTTGTATCCTTTTTATTATTCTATTTCACTCCTCTACAGCCAAAATACTTCAGAAATAAAAGTAGTCAATCTTTACTAATTTTGGGTCACTGAATACGAAAATGATGCCTAAAATTGCCAATTGGCTCTATTTATAAAGATATCAGGCAACCCTGCACCCTACTAACTGGACTGCATCTGTCGCGTAATATGTAGACACCTGTGACACATTGATGCATTGACTCTACTGCGCATGCACGTAGTTATATATTTTTTATTTTAATAAATTAATGTAAATATATACATATATATACAATAAAATGTAATTTTAAATTTATCTATTACATTATGTATTTGTAAATTATTTATTAAGAAATAGATTGGATCATTTTAACATATTGCTTCCCATAATGTTTTTGATATTAATATAAATGGAATACTAACCTAACTTAACCTTACCTAATTTAAAATTATTAAAATGCAATGTAATTACATTAATTTATTAAAGTAAAAAAAATATAACTGTGCATGCGCGGTAGAGTCAAGGTGTCAATGTGTCACAGGCATCTACATATGCCACAGCATCAGTTCATTCGCGGAAGTCATACAGTGCACCCTTGTCAAACTCTTTTTCGTGTTTGCTTTTGAAACTGAATTTTTCTCAGCCTAATTTGAACAAAGATGCCTTGTAATTGCATGAACAGTGTAGATAACTTCTGTTATGTTTGTGGAGAATTGACTTTTGCATCACAAAAGCGTGCTATAACCGCCATGAGTAGGAAAGCCTATCACCTTTATTTTGGCTGTAAGATTGGAGATCAGGACAAGAGCTGGGCCCCACACATATGCTGCAATACTTGTGCAACAAACCTTCACCAGTGGTTGAATCAGAAAAGGAAATTTATGCCTTTTGCAGTGCCAATGGTGTGGAGGGAACCAACAGATCATGTCAGCAATTGTTACTTCTGCATGGTGCCTGCCTCCAGTCAAGAAAGGTATTTGCAAGAAGAAAAAGTGGATTTTACAATATCCAAATATACCCTCTACTATATGCCTGGTACCTCACGGCGAAGGACTACCTGTTTCTGAGCCCCCACACTAGGGTACCACACTCTATAGGGGCAGTTTTTAGAATTTGGAAATTTCGATTGGCCCTTAGTCATATTGTTTGGTTGGATGAGAAAACCCTAAATATGAAGTTTGAGCCCGATCAAAGTACATTTAGAGGTTCCGCATCAACCGTTTCTGTTGTACCATGTGTTCGAAATGGATTTATCTGGGAAACCTGTAACCATGGCACTATTACATATATACAGGGTTGAAAAAAACCATGGTTTTTAAAAAAAAAAAAACTTAACTCAATTAGGTACTGGTACTCAGAAATTAGAATTGCTGACTGTCTCATTTTTTAATTGGAAGATGTTAGATGTAAGAAGTGCTAACTTCACAAAAATGAAAATAAACCTAATAACAACATTTATATTTGTAGCTACATGCGTTTATAATGTAATTGATACAGGTAACTTCAATCCTTTTATGTGCAATGCCACTATTAAATAGGCCTGCTAGTGCAAGGTAGCTATATTATATACTACCGTACATACTAGGCTACCTGAACTGATGGTTTTTAGGTCTTATCAATATAAATATAAGTTTTAGTTCTAGAGCTATTAGTTTATGAATTAAATAATTTGTGTTGTAAAAATTGAAATTATAAAAAAACAAAAAACCCCAGAAAAACATGTTTTTTTTTTAAATGGTTTAAACCATGGTTTAAACCATTTGGGTTAAACCAGCCAACCCTGCATATATATTGCTATAATTTATGCATTTCATAAATTTAAATATTTATAATTAATATTTGCTTCTCATTGTATATATTTTCACTACTTTTCAGCATTGAGATCCGGCAACAGTGTAACGCCGGGTTAGTGTGGTGAGTCACACTGTCACAGTCTTCAGTCAATCAGTCTCCTTCACGCATTCAATGCATGATCATCTCGTGATGGCTACCGCAAGCTCACTGAGATCCAAGACCGAGATATGGCTAATCGGACACGCCAACCCAAGCCCTCTAACGGGAAACAGGTTACCTTCAAATGGTGAAGTGCTTCGCCAGTTTATACAGTTTCATAAGGTGCAAAAACAACTTCTAGCCGAGGTGGCGCGTAATGTGATCGTCGAGGTGTATACTTTCTGGGCTATGGCCAGAATCCCGACCATGACCTCCAAAAGCGCCGCGCGGAAACTGCTTAGACTTTACGACAATTGGCAGGCACTGCAGCGCAGCTGGAAGCGGTCTGGCACCACAGGTGAGGCAGCCAGGGCGGCCTTCACCGAGGGACTCGATGACATTTTTGACGTGGCTCTCGACAACGCCCTCTCCGTCATCACCATCCAGGAGGATCGCGACTTCCTTCTTGCTCAACGCGAAAAGGGTCGCCGTGGTGTCATGTCCGGGGTGGACAAAATCCTCACTGGAATTGAGCAATGTGCATCCGCGTGTGAAGCTGCCAAAGAAAGGCAACGCCAAAAGCAATCAGAGCAATCACTGGCAACAGCAACCCTTACATCATCAAACTCGTCGTCGTCGCCTAATTGCTCGACAGAAGAGGAAACCAATCCACCTACAAAGTGCCATTGCAAAAAGAACATTATGACTCAAGACCTAGCGTCGGCACTGGACCGGACCAAAACAAGCAACTGTGGAGCCGTTCAACTCATAAAAGCAGCTGCTTCCAGTCTGGATATTCAAGACACAGATGAACTGGCTCTCAGTCATGAGACGATTCGGCGTTGGCGATTGCGTCATCGAGGGGAAATCGCCAAAGAAGTGAAGATGAAGTTCGATCCCAGTGTCCCGCTCATCGTTCACTGGGACGGGAAGATGGTCTCCGACTTCAGCGGCAAGAAGGTCGATCGCCTCGCCATAGTCGTGTCTGGCGACGGCGTCGACAAACTTCTCTCCGTGCCGAAGCTGCCTGCTGGAACTGGTGCGCCCAAGCAGATGCTGTGCTGAACTCGTTGGATGACTGGGGAATCGCTGATCGTGTCGTCGGGCTCTCCTTTGACACGACAGCTGCCAACACGGGCGTTGTTTCAGGCGCTTGCGTCTTCATCGAGCAGGGCCTTCACCGCCAGCTGCTGAACCTGCCTTGGTGGCAGAGAAAGCCTTCATCGAGTGCATGGGCCCCTCCTCTGGTCCTGACATTAAACTGTTCTCGCAACTGAAGGAGCGCTGGCAATCTGTCTGCACCGACCAATTCAGCGCCATCTCCAAGGAAGACCTTACTAAGCCGCTGCTCAAGGCGCGAGACGATCTGATCGCGCGTTTCAAGGGTCACATCACCAAGGGCCAGCCGCGGGATGACTACCGAGAGCTCCTGGAGCTGGCGATCATAGCGCTTGGAGGCATCCCCCAGCGAGGTGTGCGCTTCATGCGACCGGGCGCACTCCACTGCGCCCGGTGGATGGCCAAAGTGATATACGCCATCAAGCTCCACCTCTTCCGGCAGCACGCTTCTTTTCGAGCGGCTCGCGATCAATACTTCTTTCCTAGAGTTGGAGCCGGCTACCTGGTCGAACAATGCATCCTACCTGGTGGGGGAACGCCATGTCTCTACGTTGAGCGTTGTCAATGTCCGGGCGGAGCGAGGGGTCATGCTGATGCAGAACTACAATCTCGCACTCACCAAGGACGAGGAGCAACGGCAGTACTTGATGCAAGTCATTGAGAAGCACCGCAAAGAGCACCCAAGCACCCGCAGCGGAAATCCTTAACGGGTTTGGGAGTACTTTATGGTATATTTGAATTTGCTTCATTTTTATAGGGTGTTACTCCTATTAATCCTGTATAACAATGTATAATCATATATACTTTATTTCTTAGTTATTATTTTGATTTATATGGCCAGTAGGCTCAGTATATTACTATGATTAATACGGAATAAAATGTTTTTTATTTTAATAATAAGTTGTTTTGTTGCAATAAAATTGAAATTGATTTAATGATTTTGTATTATTAATAACATTACACACAGAGAATAGTATCCTGCTACCCAGGCATGGTGGGACAAGTTTATTCCAATTAATTATGAAATAATGTTGAACAATATTGTTAAGGTGTTTGCACTGTTTGCTAGTTGCGTATTGTGTTGTTATAAGCTGGTTGCCAGTTGGTGTGGTTTGGATTACAAAGCATAAACGTATTAAGGTGAAACTTTGAAAAAAAACTTTTGAACCGCGACAAAAATATTAATATAAAAAAAAATATTGGAGATGGAATAAACTTAATGCTATGGAAATATAGCTGTGACTGTCCTCTACGCCATGGTATATGATAGCATTTATATTGACATTGTACATGTTACTTTACCCCTTGGAGCTGGAGCAATTGGAGAAACTCATTACTTCTGACACGTGGTACGCCAGAGATGGTCGATGCGGAACCCCTAAATATCCTTCAATTTGGCTAAAATTTCATATTCAGGGCTTTTTCACCCAACTAGTGTTGCAAAAAAAACTTTTTTTTTTAAATCGTTTTTTTTTTTTTTTTTATAAAATTGGTATATAGATATTATCCCTTCTTTATTTTGAAACAAAAGTACACGTATGTTGTTCTCATTGTAACATTGATTTCAAGGAGTAACGAAAACAAAAAAGGTTTAAATCCATTTTTCATTATTTTTCCTTTTAATAAAGGTTGACACTGCCCTTAAAAAGACTCCAGACACAAGCCCAATTATAAAATCCATTGTAAATTTATATTAACTAAAAAAAATATACTTTCAACATTTTTTTCATCATCATTCATCATTTGAGGAGTCATAGAGAGTCATTCATCATACATTGAGTTTTCAGACTCTGAATAGAACATTTCATTCCCTTCATGATCATACTCTCTGCTTGATGATGGCCGTTCTTGTGCTTGGAGAGTTGTCTGGGACATGTTTTGCTTCTGCTGAGCACCTGCTTCAGATTCATGGTCTTGTGGTTCATTGTGATCACCTAAAGCATGGTTATGAGTGATGAAAACTAGCTTAGATGCTCTATCAGTTGTCAGTCGGTTCCATTTGACTGAGTGGATCCATGAGTGGCGACTGAAAGAGCGTTCCACAGCTGTACTAGTTGGCGGCAGGTTGAGAATATTTGCTGCAACCTTGGAGAGCTGGGTCGAACCACAAATTCCATTCCACCAGCTTGTTGGATTTGCCTGTGCAACTGCCTTCCAGACAAAAGGCTTTGCAAAGATATTCTCTTTTGATCTGTAGTCAGCTAACTCTCCCAATGTCTTGCTATCATCCACAGATGGAACAGCTACAGATATCTCTTGTATGACTTCCATGGCATCCACCTGAAATACAATTTGTAACACATTAAATATAAAATAATATCAAATAATAGATAATGAATGTCTGCAAAATAAGAACATAAATCAATATTTGGTGCTAGTTTTAAAATCAACAACTTACTATTTCTTCTCCAGAGATGTGGCATCCTTTGTAGCGAGGATCAAGATGATTTGCTGCCAGGTGGATACTTCTAAGAAGAAACTTTCTCCGTTTAGGAATAATTCCCTTAAAACAATCTTCTTCGCTCTTCAGAATTGGGCTCGAGGAGAGATTCTTCTCGAAGGATTGTTGAAGGTCATTAAATATCTTTGGTACAATAGAGAGGTATTTGTTGTCCCCTTCTACTGCAGTGATAGCATCAGAAACCGGCTTCAACAACTTCAAAGATCCATCCAGTTTATCCCAGAAGACTTCAGAAAGCAGGAGTTTTGTGAGTGATTGATCAAGAGAGGCTTTCTTTGCTTCATCATTTATAGCCAGGGTCTGGAGGGGGTGTTTATTGATGTCGATGCTCTCCATACAATGGATGATAGACCCCCATCTGAAAATATTGGCAATATATTTAATATCAAAATAAGAACATACAATGTAGATACTGTAGTTTGAGACTGTTTGAAATACTACAAATTCAAGACAGAAATGCCTGATTTTTTAGAAGTTTAAAATGAATAGTAAAAATGTCTAACGAATCAACTAAGACCCTCTTACCTTGTTTTGACAGGCAGCTTCAGTGTGTGTTGATGCTTCGATGGAGACTGCTGTTGATGTTGATTTAGTAATGCAGTCAGCTTCTGTGACTTTTTAATAGTCTTAACAATGTTAGTACACTCACGCTGGATGCCCTCTACAGTCTTGATCCTGTTGATGTCTGTAAAGATCAAGTGTAAAGTGTGAGCCAGACATCCATAAGGTTGAATGTGTGGATATTCCACTTGCAACAGCTCCCATGCTTTCTTCATGTTGGTGGCATTGTCAGTGCAGATGCCAAGCACTTTCATAGGTCCAACTTCCTCAACCACTTCCTTAATTTTATTTGCCATGTACTCTCCTGTATGGCTGTCTGTACCTATGACAAGAAAACCATAACAAATTATAATCATAAACTCACAGACTAAAATGATTACCATTCATAATCATATGATACCTAATGCAAACATGTTTGTACCATGTTAAAATCAAATACATATGAACCCCTTTATACCACGGTCCATGGGATCCAAACTCCAGAACAGCTTAATATTCCACGGCTTATCCCACTCAACGAAAATTAACTCTATCGTCACGAAAATTACAGAATATATAGTTCTCATATACCTGAACACTGCCATCCGTAATTTTTCAACTATTTCTTTAATTAATTCATTATTTCACTCAAAAAATTTTCTATTCAATAAATGAGGTGGGGATGAGGGAGTTTTAGTCACTTCTACTTAAAAAAGTAGAAATATGTTAAATTAATTTAACTATAAATTTTAAATGAAGCTTACTTAAATTACATTAGGTCAGTTTAGCATAGTTTCCATAATAATTATATTAAATAATAATTATATTAAATTATTACTTTTTTCACTGGGTCCACAGTGTCACCATGGCTTAACATGAATCACAGCTTAATGGTCAGTGGCTTAACGGGGTTCTACTGTATATGATTTTAAACATACCTGTTGCAATGCTGCTCCAAAATATGGGCCTGGGTACTGTTATGATGAAATTTATGATTCCCTCATTTCTGCAAAATAATACAGATAGTAATATTTGTAAATAATGATTTGTGAGTTCAGATGTAGGCTACATCTGATTAGCTACATCATGTAGCTAATCAGCCATAATTTCTGACTGATTAGCTATATCTGAACACAACTTTGAACTTGTTTTTGCAATGATATCTGTAATTCAAAATATAAGAAATAACATACACTACTCTATTAATCAGTACCATACTTTAGCTCTCTCACAATCTTACCTGATATTGCTCCAGCCATCACAGAGTATTGCCACACTTGAAGCAGATGCCACTAGTTCTTTAGCTGTTGTAGCAGTTTCTTGGTACACTCTCTCAAGAAGAGAATTTGAGATCATATCCCGGTTTGGCACTACAAATGATGGTCTCAAAGTGGCAAACACTTGTAACCATAGCTCATTCTCTATGATCCTTAATGGACATCCACTTGCATAAATAGCCCGAGCTAGGTGTACTTGAGTTTGTTCCTATAACAAAAAGAAGTCATTAGATTGTTGAATGATAATTTTTCGTATGTATAGAATTTAGCCTCACACAAAGGATACCATGTTTTTTATAGATTAGCAGACTAGGTTGCTTCACTAATACTAAGCAAAAAAGTAATTTCATTAATTAATGGTCCAATTATAATTGTGAAATGGTGGTTCATGTTAGGAATTTAAAGATATATATTCACTGGCATCACTATAATATGATAATATATAATGTACTTACAATCTCTGCATTTGACATGTAATCCATGTATTTGCTAATTTTATTCTGTTGAGGGGAAAAGGGAGATCTTGTGGATGTCCTTGATGTTGATCTGGTTTCATTTGGTGGGTTGCTCTTGCAACTATACTCACTTTGATCCATGTCAATAATATCTTCAGAATAGTTGTTTGTAGCTGTCTGATGCTGTGATTTTAGTTTTAAATATCTAAACTTTATTTTGTCATCACATTTATTACAATTAGCAATATGTTTGGCCATTCTTGTGCCATTTTTTACTAGTTCCATGCAACAAAAATTGCATTTAACTTTTGCCACTTTTGCATCACTTTTAACATCCTTAAATAGGCATGCAACTGGAGTCTTCTTTCTTCCTGGCATTTTATCAGTTTATCACTAATCTAAATAATTACTGGTATATAAGATATAAACCTGAAAAAAAACATACAAATTAACAATATAATTTAAAAAATCGAAATAAAATAGGTTAGGTTGGTAAGTAATGGTAAAAGCTGTATCTCGAAAAAGTCTCCAGTCAATAAATGGGGATGGGGGCGTTTTAGTCAGCTGTATAATAACCTAAATAAGTATAAGTGTTAAATTAATGCAAATTAAACTTTTAGACGAAACTTAGTTAGGCTAGGTTAGGTCAGTTTAGCTTAGTTTTTATAATAAATATATTTATATATGTTTAAGGAAAAAGCCGTCGCTAGTGGGGGCTGGAGACTTTTCCCGTCAGACGGCTTATTCCCCCGAACACCGTTAGGTTAAGTTTAAAAATAGGTTAGGTTTAAATTTTTTACAATCTCCCCATTTATTTGGTAAGATTTCTCGTTATTTAATTTCGATATTGTTACACGACAGAATTAGCTAATTAAAAAAAAAAAATTTTTTTTGTTGTTTTTTTAATTAAAAAAATGTTTTTTAAAAAAAAACTTCCTTGTTTTTTTTGGGTTGCAACACTAGTCGTGACTGAATATAAAAGCTCAGACCAGATGTGATATATATACAGGCATCCCCCGTTATACGATCGTTCGATTTACGATTTCCCGCATTAACGATTTTAAAAAAGTACCCCCACCTTTCGATTTACGATTGCCTTATTTCGCGTTAACGATCTCCAACTTGAAAGCATGTCTCAGAAAGGAACAAAACCGTGCCTACGTTGAGTCCAGCCCAAATGAGGAGGACGATGAGGACCCAGTCAGAATGCTTGATCTCAAAACCTTGAGAGAGATTCTGACTGGATTTGACACGTACATCGAGTTGGTGAAGGACAAGGACCCTAACTACGAACATAGTGCTGCTGCTGTCAATCATATTGAAAAGGGTCTGATTGTTTATCGGGAGATCTACCTGCAGAAAAGGAGGAACGCCAAGCAAACTATGATCTCCCAATTTTTCAAGCCTGCAACAGCTGCTGAGGCAGGAGAGAAGTGCGTCATCAGCAAGTGCAGCAACAACTGCACGTCGGCAGCAGGCTAGATCTCCAACTCCAACATCTTCGGGGATGGATTCTCCTGCAACTTCAGAAACTCCTCCATCTCCGAGGGACTCTCCCGAAGTCATCGATCCTCCTCCATCGCCCATCGATCGTCCAGCATCGCCCATCGATCCTCCTCCATCGCTGACCGATGCGGGAGCTGGCCCTCCTCCCCCATCACCACCACCCGGTGGCGATGAGTAGGCATCGTTACCTCGGACTGATGCATCGTTGATGACTTGGACCGGATTTGAATACGATTAGGTGAGTGTTCATGTATAAATTGTCTTTTATTAAACACAATTTCTTACTTTGACACTTTTTGTACATAACAGTAAAATATATAGCAAAATAATAGTGGAATCTGCAAATTTTGGGGGTCTTCCAGAATGTTTGGGAACGTATCCCTATTTTTCCCATAAGGCCTTCAGTTTGATATACGATCGTTCGATATACGATGGGGTTTTTAGGGACGCATCCCAATCGTATAATGGGAGACGCCTGTATATAGTAGTATATATACACAACAGAATTAGCTAATATAAAAAAAACAAAAAAAAACTTTTTTGGGGTTGCAACACTACACCCAACCTAACAATCCCACAAAGGGCCGTCCTAAAAATCAAAAAATGATTTTTATGTGGCACCCTACCCCACACTCATTCTCCCTGGAGTCAGAGGACAAGGAGAATGAAGGAACCTACAAAACTTGAGCCTTCAACTTCAAAAGACCCTGAATTTGTTTATAACTTGACATCTTCTAAACCACACATGATAACTCAGAATGAATTAAATGACCTTATCAGAGATTTAGAACTGCCAAAGAGTAAGACAGAGCTGTTGGCTCCAGATTGCAGCAGTGGAATCTCCTCACTGAAAATGTTAGTGTGTGTAAGTTTCGTGACTGTCAAAAAGATTTTGTCCCATTCTTCATCATGGAAGGTGACCTTGTAGCTTGCAACAACAGTGATGGTCTGATGGCAGCTCTCAACATTATTCACAATCCTGATGAGTGGAGACTGTTCATTGATTCATCAAAGTTGAGTCTAAAAGCTGTTTTGTTGCATGTATGTTGGCAATGTATTGCCATCAATTCCAGTTGGTCATGCAGTCCGCATGAAGGAGAACATATGACAACATGAAGCAACTTTTGAACTGCATAAATTATGACAAACATCAGTGGCAGGTTTGTGGTGACTTGAAAGTTGTTGCTATTGTGCTTGGACTGCAGCTGGGCTACACTAAGTATTGCTGTTTTCTGTGTGAATGGGATAATCAGGCTAGGACTTCTCATACATCAAGAAGGATTGGCCACTCCGACACTCATTGGAACCTGGAACAAAAAATGTTCAGTATCCTCTACTTGTAGAATCAAGCAAGATTTTGTTACCACCCTTACACATCAAACTGGGCATCGTGAAAAATTTTGTTAAGGCTATGGATAAAACGGGGGCAGCTTTTAAGTACCTCGGTGGTAAATTCCCAAAGCTCAGTGAAGCAAAAATCAAGGAGGGTGTATTTGTTGGTCCACAGATCCGTGAGCTTCTTAGAGATGAGGAGTACAACCATATCCTAGGTGGTGAGGAGAAGACAGTGTGGAATGCTTTCCGGTTAGTAGCAACCAATTTTCTCGGAAATACCAAAGCTGACAATTACAGGGAGCTGGTGGAAAACCTGCTGTTGTCCTATCAAAAAATGGGCTGCAATATGTCTTTAAAGATACATTTCCTCCATTAGCACCTGGAATTTTTTCCAGAGCAGTCAGTGATGAACATGGTAAACATTTCCACCAGGATATCTCAGTGATGGATAAATGCTACCATGGGAAATGGAGTCCATCATTGTTAGCAGGCTACTGCTGGACAATAACAAGAGATGCTCCAGAAGTTGAATACAAGAGACAAGCAAAGAAGTGACAGATTGAATCAATATAAGTGACTGCATTATACAGGTATGTTACTAATATATGGTATACATATACGCAAAATGTGTAACTTAAATTTTCTTGGAAACTGTAGCCAATTGACTCTTTTTATGGTCATTCGTTTTCAGCACCCCAAAATCCATAATAGGAGACACATTTTATCTCCGAAGCACAAACTTTTTCAAAATTTGTAGACCAGTGCATAGTTTTTTAGAAGTCCCCAATAAGAGGCTGCTAGAGTTAAGTGGCTGGAAATAAAATAATAACCATTAGAATATTCAGTTTCATTAAGTCAGTTAAACAATTGGTTAAAACCCCTACAGTAGCGTGGCCCACTTTTCAATTTTTTTTTAAAAGTATAGGTTATCGTAGTTTTTCCCATTATTTGGCACTATACTAGCACATTGGTACCATTTTTACAAAAATTGATCAATATTTAGGGGTCTCGCATCGACCTTGAAATTACGAGTTTTTTTTTTAATGCATACTTTTTAACTTTTTACTGAATCAAAATAAATCATTAAGTAGGGATGTTTTCTGAATCCTCTTGATGAGAGAAGTCGTTTGGTGTGCCTTCCAATGTCATACGACTAACGGTTTAAAAGTTGTGCCTGTATACAGGTAATACCAATGTGCTAGTATAGTGCCAAATAATGGGAAAAACCACGATCACCTATACTTTTCAAAAAAATCAGCAAATAGCAGACAAATAAGGAAGAAAGAAACAATAACTTAAACAATCACTTTTGCATTGTATTGACCACTATCACACATCACTGGCTGCAACGTTGTCCCTCTGTGCTATGTCATCATGGCGAGTGATGACTTCTTGAAGTCGCCAAGCTCTTTCCGGTTCTTTTCCACCACTTGCAGAAGATCCTGCAGCTGTGCCTCGTCCTTTGTGACCGTGTTCGCATAGTCTTGTATCAGTTGGACTCCTCTTTCAGCAACGTCATTGGTGACCTGGAGATTAGAGATCACATCCTTCAGACGACAAAAGTCCTCATTCTCGTCCCACTTATCAGTTGGCAGGGTGAGCCACGAAGACCCATACATCTTCAGACCTGCAAATAAGAACCAGGAGGACTCGTCGATCAGGTCGGGGAGTAGCGTCATCTCGTCGACTGAGACGTTCTCGTATGTGAAGTCTTTGGGTACAGGGAGGTGGGACAGCTTCTCTGCCATCTGTTGCTTCACAGTGCCATCCACCTTGTTGCTGCATAGAGCGAAGATGATGGTCTGAGGCCTCAGATACCAGAAGTGCCACCTCGCGGTCCACTGCCCTATACCTCAGAAAACACTGGTATAGTACCAGGTCATTCAACGGCACATCAGCTGCTACAGGGGCCGCCAACCAAGCTGGTACGTACAGAAGAGCGATGAACATCACAATCCTGTGCAGTTTGTCAACCAGCTCGGCGTCGAGCTCCAGCTGCCTACTGAACATCAGCAGTTTTGTGTAGTAGATGACCTGAAACAGAATAGGCACCATTGTAAGTAAGACAGGTTTATTGTTACCAATTACTTTGTTTGCGTTATAATGAAATGTCTATCTTTGAATAACATTTAAACTTATCTCTAGATTATTTTTGTTTGAAAATACTAACTTTAGCCATTGATCTTGCGTGGTGGTAGGCTCCTGGGCACATGAGGTGAATGCCATGGCATGGTTGTGTCTGGAGTACCAGGAGCATGATCTTTGCCACTTCCTGGTAATCATCTCTGACGAAACCAGAAGCTGTGCTCAGGAAGCTGACTGCCGTGTCCCAGAGTTCTATTAGCCACGTACTCTCTGCCAGATTCTCGACCTGCAGCTTGCAGTAGGTTGAGAGATCGAGCTCATCCCATCTTCAAAAATAATAAACAAGAAAATTGTGTGAGAAAACTCTGAAGTTCCGGTTGCTTGCTGTTTTATAAACTAGTGGAATATCATGTGTGTCCTAACTTTACCTTGCACAAAAAATGAACTATTGTAACCTCTTCAACTTCTGAAACAAAGGATCAGTTGGTGCCGTAGTCCTTCCGAGCAGGGTGACAGCTACTGCCCCCACAATAAGTTCTAGGACGTGATAACGGCATCCCAGCTGGAGTAGCGGTCGCCCGAGCATGTTTTCCAGCTGGACAACTGCACCCTAGGGTGGCCCACTTTTCAATTTTTTTTGAAAAGTATAGGTGATCGTGGTTTTTTCCATTATTTGGCACTATACTAGCACATTGGTATTACCTGTATACAGGCACAACCTTTAAACCGTTAGTCGTATGACATTGGCAGGCACACCAAACGACTTCTCTCATTAAGAGGATTCAGAAAATATCCCTACTTAATGATTTATCTTGATTCAGTAAAAAGTTAAAAAGTATGCATTTAAAAAAAAAAACTCGCAATTTCAAGGTCGCTGTGAGACCCCTAAATATTGATCAATTTTTGTAAAAATGGTACCAATGTGCTAGTATAGTGCCAAATAATGGGAAAAACCACGATCACCTATACTTTTCAAAAAAAATTGAAAAGTGGGCCACCCTACCCTACAGTGTGTATGGCATATAGTGTTTTTAGTGTTTTGATAAAATGGCAGAAAATTTGCATATTTTGCTGATTTAGAGTAACTGGTCTAACTATTTACTGCCTAATTAGACATAAATTGCTATAAAAAGATTTTGTCTACTTAAAATAACTATTACAGCCAAGCAAACTATAGGACAAGGAAACTTTCATCCTTATATTTCTCAACTTGAGAATATCATGAATTATATAGTTGGTAAATACACAAATTCTTTAGTCTAATGATGAGTGGCAGGATATCCTGCCACACTTTTTGTTTTTATATCATCTTGATAATAAATGTACCCACCAACTTTCTACTTGTATTGAATAAATAGCACAATTCAAGATCACATTAAGACCACAATATTGAGAAATTTATATTATGCAAAAGCATAGATAAATTTACCATTTTGTGTGAGTAGATGCACTCATTTTTACAGACCTCCTTACCCACTTGCGTTCAAAGACCAACTGACGCTGGTAGATGAGTAGAATCAGCCAATAGAGGGTGAAGTAACTTGTTCGGACCTGTATGATCATGTTGCCATACTATGTTTAATTTAGGGTGGTCCATAAAATTGAAGTTTTGATTTTTTGTTATTGCCGGGCGGTAACTTGTGAGGATGAATGAGAAAACACCTCTGGCCAATTTTTTCCCAAATCAATCATTTTTTAGGGGTAGCACACTACTTCATTTTTTGCACTTTTGCACTACCTAGTAGATTTACTTGTATATTATGTTCCAGTTCCAGTAATACATCTTTTCCTTGACAGATTATTGGTGTAGTGTTCATTGGTTGTGTTTAGTGGTTGGATATATGATGACTCAAGTTCGAAGCTCTTGCTTTTATCTCCTTGAAGGAGATAAAGTGAAGGACAAGCTTCTTGGAAGCAAATTACCATCATGTGGAGAAGTATTGTCATGCTTCCTTCATCACCACACTAATCTCAAGAAGGAGTTGAAGGAAAGTGCTCAAGTAGTGTGGGGTCAACTTGAAATATTTTGGAACAAAGCTCGAATCCCGACAAGGGAAAAATACAAAGGAATCCAAAAGATCTTGGACCTTCACCAAGATTGGATCAAAATAAAAAAAGGACGAATGAGGAGGAGCCAGAAGCAGGTGAGTTGGATGATCAATGATAAATAAAATAGTTTCTCGAGAGTATGACATATTATACTGTACAATAGTCAATACATTTATCATATATATTATATATATTTATTATTTATATTTAGGTGTACAACGAAGAGGGATTCAAGGAGACACTTCGGAACCTATTTGATATGGCACATGCTGATGCCTTGTCTCTAATCAAAAACCCAGAAGACAAGGCCTTCTTGCTGGCCCAGCGAGAGCCTGGAAGACGGGGATGCATGGTGGGAGTAGACAGAAAAACAGCAGAAAAAGAAAAACAAGCTGCCCACAGGAAGATAGAGGAGGAGATGCGAAAGAGAAAGGTGAGATTGTTCTTCAAATTCCTACTTTCATTTGATTGCAATGATTAGGTTGTTCGTTAACACTAATTGTCCATTTTCTTCGATTGTATTGCAGGCAGTCAATGAAGGTGCATCAATGTCAGGTACAGCAGTATTGGTGTCCTCAACAGAATCCTCAGTCACTGACGAGTCATCCTCCACCGAAGATGAATGGGCAAAAGGTGGAAAGCGACCTCCAAAACAGGTGAAAAGAGTCAAGAATGTGACAACATCAAATCTAGCTGCTGTCCTAGATCGGACACACACTACGGACAGGATGGCAACCTACATAATAGCAGAGACTGCATTGAGCCTTGGCCACAGCCCAATGAATTTTAACATCACCCGGACCTCCATCAAACGGCAGAGAGAATGACATCAGATCATGATCTGCAGTAGCCTAAAAGCTTCCTTTCAGTCCGGTCCTGCAATCATCCACTGGGATGGAAAACATATTCCAGACCTCCTCAACACCAGAGACCATGCGCATATGGATCGGCTGCCTGTGCTCATTTCCTCCTTTTTGGGTCAATCTCAGCTCCTTGGAGTCCCCAAAATACCAACTGGATCAGGAGAACACCAAGCCAGTGCAGTTTTTGAATTATTGACTGATTGGGGCCTCGAAGAATCTGTCATGGGGATGTGTTTCGACACCACTGCCTCCAATGCTGGTTGTTTGAATGGAGCGTGTGTGTTGTTGGAGCAGAAGTTGAAGAAAGACCTTCTCCATTTTGCCTGCCATCATCACATCATGGAAGTGATGATCGGTGGAGTTTTCACTGCTTGCTATGGCCCAACGAGTGACCTGATGTTCCATTGTTCAGCAGGTTTCAGAGCAAATGGACCTTCATCGACACAGGAACATACGGCACTGGATGGGATGATGAAGAGGTGCATCGACTCTTGGCCCCCATTAGAGATTGGATTCTCCGCTTTGCTGAGGAAAAACACTCCTCAAAATCCTTTCGAGATGACTATCAGGAATTCCTCGATCTGTCCATCATTTTCTTGGGAGGGAGCATTGACAACTACACCTTCAAGCGACCTGGCCCCATGCACCAAGCCAGATGGTTATCTAAGGTGATCTATTCATTGAAGATGTGGCTGTTCAGGGGACAAATCCCAGCCCTCACTCCACGAGAGCAAAAGTGTCTTAAGGATGTCAGTGTCTTCGCTGTTTCCATCTACCTGCAGGCATGGATGACAGCGCCAATAGCTGCTGCTGCGCCTCGCAGCGACCTCAGTCTTCTGCAGAGTCTTCGGGAATACCATGACCCCAAAATTTCGGAAGTGGCATTAAAAAAACTCAGCGGTCATCTTTGGTATCTTTCGGAGGAGATGGTGGGCCTCACGATTTTGATCCTGAGGTGTCTGAAGAGACTAAAACAGCAATGGTGAAGGCGATGGAGGAAGTTGAAGGAAAGCCTGATTGCCAGAAGAGAAGGAAAGGTGTTGCTGAGGGGGCTTCAATCGAGTCACTAGCAACAGCAAACTCAAAAAGACTGCTGTTGTCTCTGGGGTCAGGTGTGGGATACCTGAGGAAGGAGGTGCGGGATTGGGACAGTGATCCTGATTACCAAATAGCGAAGAAATCAGTGGCAAACCTCTCTGTCATGAACGATCATGCAGAGAGGGGGGTTGCTCTCATTAATGAATACAACGGCTGCCACACCAGGAATGAGGAACAACTGCAGTATCTCCTGCAAGTTGTTGCTAACTACAGGACGCAGTTTCCTCAACCACTGAAGTCAGCCTGGCAACTGGGCGAGAAAACAAAGATCAAATGAGGTGCAGAGGGAATTGTTAGTCAATTCATTTTGGAATTGTTAGTTACCCTGATAGTCATGTACTGTCACCAAGATTAACTTTGCTGTGATTTTCAGATTATACCAAAACTTCAAGTGTCATGTGCTACCCCTACAAATTAACTGATTCAAATAAAACTTTCCCAGAGGTGTTTTCTCATCCATCCTCATAAGTTACAACCCAGCAATAAAAACAAATCACACAAAAAAATTCCACCCCTATAAGAGTGGACCACCCTAATGTTTATAGATTTGTGTAATCTTAATTTGTTTATTTGTACTTGTTTCTGGTGGTAGAATTTCCTGCCACTCGGCATTAATGGGTTAATGCAGTTTATTAGTAGCCCTATTCCCTTGCCTTATTTTTGGCTGTTTTATTCTCATGATTAATAAGTGTCAGTGAAATAAGTCATTTGAATCTCAAGAAATAAACCCTTAAAAATATAAATCTTGAACTTTTGTCTAGGAATCTTAGTGTTGAACTGATGTTGGATCCTAATGGGTTACTATGCCCCTTTTAGTATAGGCCCAACTGTTTTGAAAAATGCTCTTCACTTTTTTACTAAAATCAAAGATCAAATGGAGGTTCATGCTATAGCTTTTGAACCTCTAAACATAAATTGCTGAAACTTCATTCATACATATATGGATCATTACATGACCCAGGTCCTTGCATCAAAGGTCAAGGTCACAAATAGAAGTTGGACGTACAGTGTGTCATAATTTTTTAACTACAGTGCTCAAACATGCCAAACATAAAAGAGGGCAGAAGCATGTCTTAATATACTTCAGGAGTGTAGCTTTTTAATGTGTAAGTACCAAGGTGTGAAGCACAGAGCTGGGGGAAGATGTGGAAGGGGGATGTCCCCCATTCCACTGCTAAAGGAAAAAATTAAATACAGATTCCTGTAAAATGGTCTCTGGTGCACTAAAAATTAGGAATTTAGGGTAGAAGTCAGTGGTTATTCAATCAATTGAGATGGAAAATTCACTTTTATTCAGAGCACAGGATATAAACACATAGTTAGGGTTCATACACACCTGCAAAAATATCAGGATTTTTTGAGAATATCAGGGGAATATAAAATATTTATGAAATATTTAGGACTTAATTATTTGTAAATATTTTATAAATAATTTAACAAAAACAAGCACTATTTGCTTTACATTATATAAAACTTGTGCATTTTGTTATGTAGTATTAATTTTAAGAGTAGTTAGAATAAAAATTAGGTTTTAATTGTGTTATATGAAATATGAAATTTTTTTATACCTTTTATGTAATTTTTATATATATTTATATATAAGGGGATCAGATCTGAAATATCGGGGGATTATCAGGAAACTTTATTCTTGGACCTGTTTATGAACCCTGATAGTATTGGGACAAAGTAGTGTATTTTGCAACTTGTAATAATTAATATTATTGCAAAAACTATATGGGGTTATGGTTTATTGCCATCACCCTCATCCACTGGAAATTCCCAGTGGAGAGAGTTAACAACAAAAACCCTACATTTTTTTATTAAAAAGTTATTTCTGTAGAGGTTTTCAAAGGACCTTGTTAAGTAGTATTTTTTTTTTTAGTTAAATTTATTTGTCTTTGGTATTTTAGCACTGCCTAATGGTAAAGAAGAAAATTACCATACCTTATTATTTCATTGGGCCTCGCTTCTGTTTGTAGGGCGCATGGCTCTCTTTCGATGTAGGGCCATAGATGATGGAGTTATGCAATGAATTTATTGGGTTTAATTAATATGGGCATTCACTACACTTAAATACCTGAAGGAATAGGCCTATACTTTTGAGTTATTAGGTTTATATTACTTGGTATTCACTCAGAATTTATAGGAAGTTTAAGTACATCTCTCTTGCTTAAAGCATTGTTCTCACTAAGCAGCTCTTGTGATGAAGTCTTTGTCTTAAGAATTCACTGACTTTGCAAATTCCACAGATGTCTAATTTGTGTTTGCATTATTTCCTCTCTTGAAGTAATTTTCATGCGTCAGTGATGGAAAATTTTTATACAAAATAATACGTTGTTCTTGTTATGTGGGCCCAATTGGGTTCTGTGTATGGCAATTACTTTCATTCCCAATAGGCTATGTCACCAATCCTGAGGCAATTTTATAGTTACTTAATTCAATAAATTAATAATAAAGGTACCATATTGTAGACATGTATAGTTTTTCCATATACAGTCATACCCCGCTTTACGTCAGTTCACTTTACGTCGAATTCGACTTTGCGTCAGTTTTCAAGAGCAAGATTTTATTCACACTACGTCGGTGTTGAAAAGGGTTAAAAAATATAGAAAAATGTCTAAAATGCATATAATTAAGTTGAAAATAGCATAAAAATATAATAAAATACAATAAAATACAATTAAAAGCATATAAAATAGTTTTATTTACAATTTTGAAATCGAATTAAAAACATTTAAAAACAGTAAAAGTTATCTGTTTAAAACTGTATAAAAAGGTATTAAGACAGAAAAATATACAATTAAAAATATTAAAAAACAATAAAATACAATAATATACAATTAAAAGCACTTAAAAACATTGAAAATTACCGTACATTACAATAAGAAATAAGAACTAACACTTTCGGTCTGCCATATTGCCTTTCGATGACGTAGACGCTAGATTTAAAACAACGCCGCCATTTGTATTTTTACTGTGTTTAAACTTAGAAATGTAGTCCCTAAACAAGTTTTATTGACTCTTTATCATACTCTTGTTCTTCCTTATATAACATACTGCACCCTTGTTTGGGGAAACTCCGCTAACAACGCATTAAATGGTATCTTTGTCATCCAAAAACGAGCAATAAGGTTATTTTCTGATGCTGATTTCCTTGATCACTCTAGTGCATTATTTAAAGAGCTAAACCTACTAAAGCTCAATGATATAACCAAACTGGCACATTTTATTTTTATTTACAAGTGTAAGAGCAAAATCATTAATTTGCAATGGGTAAATAGATATTTTGTAACTCATCAAGAAATCCACCTGTATCAGACCAGAAATAGATCAAAGATCGTTATACCTCAATTTAGATTGTCTTCATCTCAAAAACTACCCATTTTCATTGGATTGAAACTATGGAATGACTTGCATGCCGATATAAAAAATATTGCGAATGTAAATTTGTTTAAAACCAAGTTAAAATCCCGATTAATAATGGGATACTAACAAAAATCTTGGATTAATGTCCACTAATAATGTTTTATATTGTCCATTAATATTGTTTAATATTGAAATACAGGCTTTAACTATTAATAATACTTATTTACTTATTTATTTATTTTATTATTATTAATTTATAACGGCTAGCTGCTTATTTTTAATGAGAGCCCAGTAAAGCCTAAAGCTTAAGGGCCAAATAAAAAAATAAAAAAAATAAATAGTCGAGCTTCACAATTATTTATGTCATTGTAAAAATTGTAAGTTGTAAAAAGACTACTGTATTTATTTTATTATTAATAAAGGTTATTCTATTCTATTCTATTCTGTGCATTTATTTGCAATTTTCCAAATAATTAATACACCATGGGTCCTATGAAAGCATCTAGTGCTAGTGGTGCTACACGTAGTGTCATTTCACTGTGTTTTACATTTGGTGTTTACATGGTCTTTCGGTACAGGTATACTAAGGCAATTTTCCCTTGTTGCTCTTTATACTTTTTTTTTATGTACAGTAGGCTATTTTTACTTTTCATTTTCATATTTATTATCTATAGTATTAAAAACATAACCATAAAGTGTTTATTTATAGTTGTATCTAATCGCTACCGTCGTCTGAGTGTTTTACAGTTTACAATCGGTTTTCGGTAGACTTAGGCACCTCTGTTCGCTTTGTCATTTTTCGACTTACGTCGGGGTCCTTGGAGCCAATTACCGATGTTAGGTGGGGTATGACTATACTGGGGAGCCAGAAGGAAAAATTTGTTATACATCAAATTTTTTGATAAACAGTGTTTCTCAAACCATGTGTAATGATTTAAAAAGAATGAAGTAGGAACATAGAAAGAGAAAGGTTACTGAAGACCTATTTAAATATAAAAGTTCAAGAGGCCAACTTTTCAAGTTCATTTAAAGTTATGTCAATCAGTTTGACCCCCTTAGGTATAGGAAATTAATGGAATTAAAGTAAAATTATTAAGAATTTTAACTTTGCTCATTATTTGTGTGAGTTTTATAAGTCACCAGTCTTAATTTTTTCTTGTAAGAGTTTTCTGGTTTTCAAAGCAGTCTTTCTTTGAGACCTGTCTGGTTTAGTCTGAGTTACATCAGGTACATTGAGATATTCCTCATCAATAGTATCCTGATCTATCCTTTAGGGTAATGATTCTAACTTAGCTCGACATTCCAAAGGATATAGTAATGATATATATCTGGTGGTTTCACCAGTTGCTGTTTTCAGTTTTACAACCCTGGTAACTTTGTCTTCACCACTTTTAAGCTCTAAGACTTTTTCCATTGTCCAATGTTGTCTTGGAGTCTTGTCATGTATCAACACAATGTCCCCAATTTTGACTGAATCATTCCAATTTTGTTTTGTCAATTGTTTGTCTAAAACTTGTTAAGTATTCTTCTCTCTATTTTGTTATAAACTGAGTTTTGATTTGTGTCAAATGTTGGTACCGGTATTTTGTGTTGAGTTCTGTGTCCTGCCACCCAATCTGGATCATCTGTACTATTATGTTCATATTCTGGTAAAATGTTTACTGTTTCTCCTTTAATTAGGTGGTTTGGTATGAGAGGTTCCGGCTCATTAATACTATCTCCCACACAAATTAATGGTCTGTTGTTGTTAACATTTTCAATTTCTGTCAGAATAGTCATAGGCTCAAAAAGTTGTAGATGTTTGGTCCCAATAGTCTTTTTAAGGCAATTCTTTACAGTCTGTATGTTTCTTTCCCAAATGGAACCATACCATGGTGTATTAACAGGAATGTACTTCCAGGTTATATTGTGTTTGATTAAATGAGTTTGTACTGTTTCATGTTTCACTGTCACAAATCTGATGAATAATTTTTTCACCAGATTTGAAGTATGTAGCATTGTATGATGATATAGTTTTTGGTACAGAATTGTGTGCACAAAATCGTCTGAAAACAGCAATAAGAGCCTCTGCTGTCAGATCTTCTACTATGTCTAGACATATTGTATGTGTTGCAGCACAGGTACAATGCAGCTACACTTTGTATTCCTTTGAATCCACTTTGTCTCCAAAACTCGCATTCACCACTCCAGCCAGTATAATCAATACCTGTGGTTTCAAATGGCTGAGTAAATGTTACTCATTCCACAGGTAGGTCTGGAGGTCTTGGGGTCTTAAAGGGGTGTGAATGGATACTAGGGTGCATCAAAATACACATTTCCAGCATATTGATCTGTCTGGGTGCTAAAAGTGTTCAATTTCATGTTGTTACAACACATGCAAAATATGGTTGCAATCCGTGGTGATCTCGAGGTGCAACGGCACATCAGCTTTTCAGCATGTCAACTGGGGTCTTGATTGGTAATATCATGTTTTTTGTTGGCTGGAGTTCATATCTTTCCATTTTGCTGTAGTCCTAACTCTTAACTCTTGTTGATTTGCAGATCTATAGGAGACGACGAAATTAGCGCTATGTCATCTGCACAAGTTGGAGCCGAGTGCTCTATTTCCTCAATGCTATCACCCGCCGCAGGATCCAGCTCTCACAAGACGTCGCCCTCGGGCTCCTGCAGGCTGGTCTTCATTCTGGGTGCCAGCATCACAAACGATGATGGCATCATTACTGGCACCAAGTTGCCAAGTGGTCGGCAGATTTTGCGGTGCATGCTGTACAACTGCGACGCGCAACTGCATGCCAAGCGACCCGGCTCGATCAGAGCCTTGTCGCGGTTCGAGGCAGCCAAGGTCATCCTGGAGCAGGTACGGACATTTTACGCCAAGGCCAACATCCCGATGGTGATGCTTGTCGACGACAAGAAGAAGCTGTGGCACATTCCGCAGGCCTGGCGCTCCAGTGAGGCTACAGCTTGACAGGTGGATGCTATGGAGTGCAGGCTGGATGCCATATTTCCACTGTGGTCTCCAAACACTGATGAGCTAATCCGCGATCCAGAGGATGTCGCTTTCCTGGCCAGCATGAAGGGCGACAGACTGGCCACATTTGGCGTGTTCAATGCCAAGCTGCAAGCCAAGGTGAAACGTGGACAGGAGCATGAAGCTGCAGCAACAACCCAGCAGGCACACACTACCAAGGAGCAGCAGGAGATGACCACAATGTCCAGCATGGCCATGTTGGGGAGCGAAAGCAATGAGGATAGCGACGCACTGGTTGAGAACACACCACGCACCTGCGAGTGCAAGAAGACTGGCACCACAGCCTTCATTCCACCCGACATCCTCAGGCGGCTGAGTCTCGTGTCACTGGCTACGTGGTTGAAGATCACGCCGATGCAGCAGGCTGCCTTCACGCGTGGCCTGATCGCAGAGTCAGGTGGCAATTGGTCAAAGGTCTCCACATCCTACGCGACGGCGGACCGATCGCACCATCAAGTACTGGAGGCTATCAGCGAGGAATGCCACAACAGTGGACACCGCCTCCCATGTGCACCCTGTACTGGGACAGCAAGTTGACGTCAACGCTCAGCAATGTGCGCCAGTTGGAGGAGTGTCTGATGGTGGTGGTCGGAGATATGGCGTGGCTCAAGCTGCTCAGTGTGCCAGCATACACGAAGGGGACTGACGAGGCGTGCGGAATGATCATTGCCCGGCTGTCATGCAAGCTGCTGCAGGAGTGGCGCTGCGCCGACCAGGTTGTCAACATGGCATTTGACACCACCGTGTCAAACAGTGGCCATCTCATGGCAGCCTGCATTGCCATCCAGCTCTCACTGGGTCGACCACTGCTCTGGTCTGGGTGCTGGCACCACATCGGCGAGGTACTCCTCAGCCACATTTTCACCAACCTCAAAGTCTGCGGGATAACTGGAACCTGGTGCCGCATGACAACAGCAGCCCACTGTCCCGCTACATTCCTGGTGATGCCGAACCACCATTCCTGGGCAAGTTGCATGCTGAACTCACCACGTGTACTGCGGGAGTGCTCGACTACAAGTGAGGTGACTACCGCGAGTTCATGCAGCTGTGTCTTGTGTATCTGGGTGCACCTGGTGCAGCGCACTCCAGTGACCTTCCAATGGCTGGGAGCGCTGCACAAAGCGCGATGGATGGCCAAGCTGCTCTACACTCTCAAGCTGGCCTTGATGGAGCAGCACATGGCATTTCTTCCCCAAGGCACCATCACCACGCGGCAACAGGTGCTGAAGATTTGGCCGTTTGCCGACTTCATCACGCACATCTACGAGACATGGTAGCTGACCTGCGACGCAGCTATAGATGCCACCTGGAATGACCTCACACACTACCACCACCTGTACGTGTACAAGTCCATTGACGCGGGCATCGCAGCATCAGCGATCAAGGTGCTGGAGCGGCACCTCTGGTACCTGATGGGTGAGATGCTGCCCCTGGCACTCTTTAGTACCAAGGTGCCAGTTGGCGAGTGGCGCACGCACTTGCGTTTCTCTCGCTCGACGTAGAGGATTGGGCTACCAGTGCAGCATTCCAGGCGGGTGCGGTGAACGTATGTGCCATCAATGTTGTCAATGACTGCGCAGAGCGCAGTGTGAAACTTACATCAGACTTTGTGGCAGCACCTGCAGAATGTGCTGCAGGCAGTTGAGCATGACCGCTCTCAGCAGCCGAATCTTCGCTGCTGCAAGCGCAAGCTGGACACAGACCAGGACTAGGACTCTGAGGCTCGAGAATAATAATAAAATGTTGTTCTCAAAAACAATTTCTAAAAACAATTTAATATTGTTCTCAAAAACAATTTCAATGCTGTTCTAAAAAATGTTCTTAAATACAATTTCCTGTTTTTATTCTAAAAAATGTTGTTCTCAAAAACAATTTCAATGATGTTCTCAAAAATGTTGTTCTTAAATACAGTTTCTTGAAATTCTTGGGGTTTTTTTTCTCAAAAATGTGTCATCCTTGTCAAGTTGTCAATGAATAGGAGTTCTGAAAATACCCAAAAATGCAAATTTTTAAAATTTCACATACCTTGTTGCACCTCTAAATCTCAATGAATTTTCCCAAAACTTTGCACAAGTAATTTCTATGTGCATTTGAATGAAATGCAACCCCAGACAGTTTGATCTGTTGACATTAAAATTTTGCCTTGCATTTTGATGCACCCTAATGGATACATTTGCAAGGAATGCATGTGTTTAAAAATTTCTTTGTTTCAATTCTACCCTTTGGTAGCCAATAAGTTTTTCTAATCTCTGTCAGGGTTTGTTGGACCACCATGTGGTGTAGTTTGTTGTGAGTATCCCTGATGATGAGATTTGTGAAGTGATTCCTCCTTGGAAGAAGAATTGGGTGCTTAGAGTTGTAAGTCACAGTTGACTTGAGTCTTCCTTTACACCTTGTTGTGGGAAAACTAGATAACCCACCTGGATTTAACTCTGGAAACAGTTCTTCCTATGGTAGGAATCCAATTCTACTGGCCAGCCACAAAGTACATGCAAAGTGAATAGACTGGAAGGCAGGAGATGAAGCTGTTCAAGAATCTTTTTCCAAGCAGCACACTGGACATCAAGTGAGCAAGGACCATTCACAAAAATGTCAAGCAGGAAGAGCAAGACCACCACAGTACATTCAAGCAATGGAAAGCAAACCGTATATGCTGGAATGTTAAAGAGTGGGTGCAAGAAAAACAGTGTTCAGGCAGAAAAGGAAGCGAAAGGACTTCCGGATGAACAAGAATGAACAGGAATAAGTACAGTACAGGCAAGCCCTATGCTACTGAAAATTAATTCAAGAATTTTCCCTTAACTTGAAAATATCACCAAATTTGGTAAACCTTATTCCGGTGTATGACTTTTTATCTAGTCTTATTCCCTATGATGATCAAATGTGAAACTGATCTCCCCATCAGACAACATGACTGATATTTAATGATTTATAGAAAGCAAACTAGAAATTTAGGTTTTTCAGTTTTATTTATAACTTGATTTAATAGAACAACTTGAAACCTCCCATTTCTAGACTTGAACAAAAAACTGTATCAATAATTATTTACAATGTATTCTGGAGGTTCTAGACAATAAGAAACTTTAATCTTAAATTAGATGATGATAAGGTTAATAAAGGTTAGTGATGATGATGAGTATATAAAAATGATTTATGTACAAAACCCTAGATTTCTAAATAATTATCTTAAACTATGGAGGGTCTTAACTTTCTAGATTTTAACAATATTGTATTTACTGGAATTCTTCTCACTTGTTTATTTCCCACTTTATCTGGACAAGACAACATGTATAGGCACTTAATAAATTCACATGCAATAACTTAGGTTTATAAGCCAAAGCACACTGGCAATGCTTCAAGAAATTTGGACTCGTGCACAACACTGGATTGTCTGCCTAGAAGGAACACTTAAGTTCTGGATCCTTAGTGCTAAACTTCAAAACATACCTTCTGGCTTCAGTAATGGACTATGATCTTGCCTTTTCTTGAGTTCAACAGGGACTATCAGGGCTAAATACTGGACTAGGTTTTAACACTAGTCCAGAGCTGTTTCTAGCAAGATGCCTTATTACAATGATTTAAGCACTTTTTCATTAATTACAGTATCTGCCTCTGCTTGACTAAATAGACTTAATGAATACCTAACTCGAGGCTGCAAAATCTGAGTGGCTGGAAAGTAAAAAAAACATGAATTTAAAAATAAAAAGACTTGAGAAATGAGAATCAGCAGAACCTGACAACCTTATCAGACCCTCTGCATCCAGGTACAGATTTAGATCCATGACAAGTGAAGGAATGCCTTTGTTTGATGTTTCACTGGACCTAAGATATTTCAGCTCCTTGTTGAATTCTGAAGCTTGTATGTGTTTGAGCCAGTATTTCGTTGCAGTTTCTGTTAAGTTAGAAAAGGCCTTCTGAGGACAGTGTTTGAGAAGGTAGCTATTGACAAACTTGCAGCAATAGACTGTAATTCCCAAGAGTTTGTCGAGGTCTGAATAATGTCCTATCCTATACCAATAAAAAAATACTTGAAAGAGTGGAAATTTTTTTTAAAAAATGAGTGGGAAAAAAAAAAAAAGTTGCACATTGTCTGGAAGTTTCATGGTTGCATTCTTTTCTATAGTTTTATTGATCGAATAATTGACTCGCCAGTAATTGGGGGTAATGGGGGAGAGGGGAGGGGTTTAGTCCCCCAAGTTGCATAAAGGGGATGAGGGGGTTTGGGGGGAGAGGGAAAATGACCTCCCCCCAAAGGGGTAACCCAGGAACTCGCCATAGGCAAGTTTGGGAAGCACAAGCAGTGAGCTGAAAGCTCTGTTTGTTTATAGTAAAAAATAGGTTTGTCCTCTGTAATCTTTTCAGTTGCTGTAGAGTTGAGTGTTGTTAACTATCAGGTCATCCCATAAATAATGTCATTTTTTATGATAGATTAAGTTTAAACTATCCTACTCGGTTTAAGCATAAATTTTTTGAAGGTTATATCTAAAAGGAGATCTATCGTTTTTCGCTACATACTTTACAGACCTTGACCAGCGAAGATGTATGTTTTGCTTTATGTGAACCCCTCATAAACATGGTGGTATCAGAAGAGCATATCAGGCATATAATGCTTTATGAGTTCAAAAAAGGGAATAGTGCTACTGAAGCAACGCAAAACATTCAGGACGTTTTATGGCAATGATATTCTGCATGTGAGGAAATGTCAAAGATGGTTTCAAAAGTTTAGGAATGGTGACTGCTGTTTGACAGATGCAGCACGCTCTGGATGCCCTGCTGAGTTTGATGATGACCTGCTGTTAGCCGCACTTGAAGAAGACTGTTCAACAACTGTCGAAGAATTGGCCCAGAAACTCAATTCATCACCATCCATCGACATTTGCAACAACTCGGGAAAGTGCCTAAGTTAGGAAAATGGGTGCCACATGAATTGTCAGTCGACAATCTGAGGGTGTGGGTAAATATTAGCACAGCTCTTCATTCCCATGAACTCCAAGATCCATTTTTGCACCGTTCATGACTGGTGATGAAAAGTGGATACTGTACCAGAATGTTAAGCACTGTCGACAGTGGGTTTGTGCCGGAGAACCAGCGACACCACAGCCAAAACCAAATCTTCACCCTCGGAAGGTGTTGCTTAGTGTTTGGTGGGATAAAGGTGGTGTAATACACTTTGAAACCTTACCACACAACCAAACAATCACCACTCAAGTCTACTGTCAACAACTGGATCAGTTGAACACTGCACTAAAAGAAGAAGAGACTTCTTTGGTCAATCGGAAAGGAATTGTGTTCCACCATGACAATGCACGTCCTCATACCGCTCGGATCACTTCTGCAAAAATTGAGGAGCTTGGGTGGGAAAAACTTCCACATCCTCCATATTCTCCAGACCTTGCACCTTCAGATTATCATCTCTTCAGGAGTCTGCAAAACTATCTTGATGAGAAACAGTGCACTTCTTTAGATGACCTGCAAACCAGTCTTTGTACGTTTTTTGCCTCAAAACCACCTGAATTTTATAAACATGGCATTGAAAAGCTTGTAGGACATTGGCAGTGTCATTGATTCCGATAGAAAATATATACTAGATTAAAAAGTTTCAGTTGAGTTTTTTTTTGTCCTTCAAATTCCAATCTAAAAAATGACATTACTTATGGGATGACCTGATACTTAGCTGGCCAAAGATCCTTGCATGTTAGCCATTCAGGCCCTTCATACCAAACTTTGTTTGCTTTCAACAGTTTGTAAGAGAGCTCTCTTGTCAAAAAGTCTGCAGGATTCTGTTTTGTTTGTATGTACAGTACCTAAATTTGATAGTAAGGGATGTGTTTGTAGTTTTGATTTCTGTTAGTCTGTTCTTCACAAATATGTTTTTGCAAGAAGTTGTATCTGTGTTTGCCACCCATGTTAGACAAATTTGACTCTCTGTCCATAAGTAAATGTCTGTTATGTCAACTTCTTTATATGCTTACGAGAGAAAGTCTGCTCTCTTGACTCCCAGTGAGACAGCCAATAATTCAAGTTGTGGTACAGTTTTCTTTTGGCTTAAGGGTGCCACTTTGCCTTTGAATAAACCAAGTTACTTTCATTTTCACTTGTGAAATAGGCACATCCATAAGCTTGTGTACTGGCATCTGCAAAAATGTGTAGTGTTTGGGGTTGGGGTTTCAATCTGTAACCAGCACATCTTGGTATGTAGATGCTTTGAACTTTGTTTAAAAATCTGTGGCCACTTTTTTCCAATGAAGTTGGTCTTCCACTGAAAGTGGTTCATCCCAATCAATTTTCTTTTTCCACAAGTCCTGCAAAAGGATTTTGGATCTTATGGTTGCTGGTAAATATAATCCAATGAGGTAAAAATTTTTGGATGATTCTGAAAGGACTTGTCTTTTTGTATTGGCATTTGGATTTAAATTGTAACTTTGTGCAAAGAGTGTCATTGTGTTCAGAATTCTGTTTTAAAAACCAAAGCATTCCAAGTGTTTTTGTGTAAGTGTTAGGTTCAATGTTCCCTTCATTGTCTTTTGTTGTCTGTTCATTTAATTTAGGAGAATTAGAAACTCACTCTGTCCAAAATTTTCTTGCTTCATTATGGGTTGTGACATTTTGTAAATTTCAAGCAATTCCTCTTCAGTTACTGCTGAACCAATGAGGTTATCTTCGTAAAAGTTTTGTTTTAAAAACTGAACTGTTAAGTTCTCTTGAAATAAGTTTAGGTGGTTTTTAATTGTTAACTCTTTGATGAAAAGTATACATTTCTTTGAACTTAAACGTTTAAGTTTTATTGTTATTTACAATTAGATATTAGTAACTATAGTCACTTAAATCACCCATTTTTGGGTTAATTTTCCGACAACTAAATGATACCTGTATAAACATGTAGATGTATTTGTAGAAACGTTGCATCATTGTACAATTTATATTATTATTTCCGTGGGACAAATATGTCCTGTGGTCCTCAAAGAGTTAAGGCAAAAATACTTGAACAATTTGCTCTGAAAATAATTACTTTAAATCTGTATGGTAGGTTTTAAAACCTTTGTTATGTCATGTGGATCATTAAACCACAAAAACCTGAGATGATTCTTATCATACTCAAGCTTCAAATTTATACAAAGGAATGCTTTTTCTGTCATTCTGTACTGCATAATTGTCTAAATGGAAGCAAAGGAGAATTTTTACAAGATTTGGGCCTTCCATGAGATAATCAATGGAAGAATTCGTATCCTTTAAGCTACAATTGTATACTACTCTTGGTTTAGTTGTGGATGAGTCTTCTCTGTAAACTCCTCTATGTGTTAAATAATGACAACCTAATTTTTTAAAGGGTTTACCAGTAACTTCTTCAATGAAACCTCTTTCTAACTGTCTTTGAATATGTTGTCATATTGTTCAGAATGTTTGTAAGTTTTTTCATGTCTTTTTGTGTATTACACATGGAAGTAACATGGCCAAAACTACTGTAAATCCTACAATTGTATTTTAATTTGCAGTTTAACTTATTGTGTCCTAATCCAGTGCATTTTTTGCATAAGTTTAGTTGTTCACAATGTTTTGATCTTGCTGCAAAGTCTGTGTATTTGGGACAATATGTAGTACTATGTTCACTGCTAAAACAAAATTTGCATGTTATAGGGTTAGACACAGAAGTAGTTACATTAAAGTTTTGTAGAGTTAGGGGGCTTTGAGTCTTTTCCTGTGACTTTATTTTCTGCAAATTGAGTTTTGCAGTTGTGTTTGAATGTAACTGGTAAGTTTGAAATTTTTTGTTAGGTTTTTGGTTTTCTGAATTGTTAACCTTTGCCAATTGTTACATTAGGTACAGTAAGGTAAAGTTAGGGTTAGGCCTAATGAGCTAAGCCTAGCCACTGTTTGTGTTAGTGTAAATTTTAGAGGGATTAGGTCCCCATAATACAGGCCACCATTTGCAAAAACTATATAAGACCTTATGGGTAATTGCCCTCCCTACACTTGGGCCACCATGTAAAAGGACTATTGGGGCTTATGATTGAAATTGGCTTCACCCTTCGCCAATTGGAGATTATCATGCAGTTATTGTATAGAGAATTAATGGCAAAAACCCTATATTTTTTCATTAAGAAGTTATGTTTGTAGAGGTCTTCAAAGGACCTCATAAGTAGTGGTTTTTTTTTTTTTAGTTAATGTTAAATTTATTTGCCTTCGGTATTTTAGCATTGCCTAATGGTAAAGAAGGAAATTACCATACCTTATTATTTTGTTGGGCCTCGCTTCTGTTTGTAGGGCATGTGGCTCTCTTTCAATGTAGAGCCGTAGATGATGGCATTACACAACAAATTTATTGGGTTTAATTAATATGGGCATTCACTACACTTAAATACCTGAAGGAATAGGCCTATCCTTTTGAGTTATTAGGTTTATATTACAGGTGACCCTCAGTATACACAGGGGTTAGGTTCCTGAAAATGCCCTTGTAAATGGAACCCATGCATACAGGGACTAATACCTTATGGGAAAAAATACAATCAATCCCTAGACCAACTGACCCCCTCCCTAGGACCAACTATATTTCCTCATACATCACTAAAACACATACTATACATACATGTATATTTATATATTAACTGCACATATTATTATTATTGCAGTAACAAGAAAAAATGGTTTAACTTACAAATAAAGGTAGGCAGATTGGGTAGAGTTGCTGCGGACGATGTTTACTGGTGAGAGTTGTTGTTGTTTATTGTGATTGTTGTGATTATTTGTTGTGATTAATTTTTTTAATTGTAGTACTAATAAAATATAAAAATACATTGTAAAGAAATTAAAATCACTAGAGATGCATATATTTAACATAACGATTAATTAAAATATTAGATAACATCCTTTATGTGATGTATAATTTGTAAATTTGCAAAATTGGTAATAGAATCCTCGCCACAATTAGGGTAGGGATGGGAGGGGTAGAGCGATAGGCCACCACACACAGCTGTGTTGGCTCAGGAAACTGGGTATGGACAAGATCCCCTCCCGTGTATACGGGGGGTGGGGAGCAATACCAAAAGAGTGTATAGCTGAAACCGTGTATACAGAGGTTCACCTGTACTTGGTATTCACTCAGAAATTATAGGAAGATTAAGTACATCTCCCTCACTCAAAGCATCATTCTCACTAAGCAGCTCTCATGATGAAGTCTTTGTCTTAAGAATTCAGACTGACTTTACAAATTCCACAGATGTCTAATTTGTGTTTGCATTATTTCTTCTCTTGAAGTAATTTTCATGCTCCAGTGATGGAAATTTTTTATATGAAATAATGTTTTTCTTGTTATGTCAGCCCAATTGGGTTCTATGTATAGCAATTATTTTCATTCTCAATAGGTTATGTTACCAATCTCGAAGCAATTTTAGTTATTTAATTCATTAAGTTAATAATTCATATTTAATTAAGAAATAAAGGTACTGTATTGTAGGCATGTATAGTTTTTCCGTAATTATCCTTTTCCAGCTTATAATTATAATAGACTACAGGGGGTCCTCGTTATCTGAGGATAATGGGGACCAAGAAATCACGAATTCACTTAAAGTGGGGACCTAAAACCCATAAGAAATAATGGGAATAAGGTTTAATTGGGACCTTAACACAATAAATGACACTCAAAATTATGGTAAAACATTTGTAAAATACATTTTTTAAACTCTAAAATACACTTTTAAACCACTAGCAGTATTCTTTGAAGTCATGGCTGCAACAATAGCGCAAAAAAAATTGAGAAAATCATAACTAAAATACCAAAAAACCACGGATGGGTTCAGCCCTGGCAACAGTTAGCGAGAGACTGAGAGAGCACGGCATCAGGGTTGGGGGTGGAGTGTTGGAGGTAAGGGAAAGTAAGTGAGACATCAAGTCTGAGGGAAATTTAAATGGTTTTCTGTTGCACTTCTGCATTCCATGTACATTATCTGCGGAAACCTCTTAAGTGCGGGGAATTTATCCATATGGTTCTACAATTATTTGGCCGCATAAATGTGGGGACAGATAACGAGGACCCCCTATATTATAATGATAAATTATTTCTTGAAACCTTTATTTAAAATATCATGAATTTCCAACTCAATATGTAAGCACATGCATTTTTGCTTATACCTCTCTATGCTCCTATACTTATGGCTGTCTAAATCACAAAACTATTTACTAAAAAACTAAAGCATTCCTAATTTTAATGTAATGTACATTAATCTGGTAAACTTTCAGCTTTCCAAATAGCTAGGCCAAATTATGCACTACAAATTTCCATTCCTCTCATACATTCACCTGATCCAAAGTTTTTTTATGCAGGAAGGAGGAGCCAAGGGTGAATGCCCGCAAAGGTGACCCCTGCCCCCCCCCCCCAGAAGAAGAAGAAGAGCCAAAATCAAGGTGCAGGGTTTTTGAGATGGTTAAACACTTTGTGTTTGAAAGATTGGAGGTCATAGACGGGGGGAAAGATTGTTCCAGAGTTGACTGGTTGAGTAGATGAAAGACTGAAAATACCAATTAACCCTTGCATTAGAGAGTTGGACAGAAAAGGAATGAAAAAGTGTAGAAAGTCTGGTGCTGTGTGCTCTCCTTAAAGGAGGAGGCATGCAGTTAGAGAGTTCAGAAGAGCAATGGCCCTTATAATAGTGAGAGTAAAGAGAGGGAAAGGCAACATTGTGGTGAAGAGAAAGGGATTGAAGACTGAGTAAAAGAGAGTTTAGTGGCTGCTGGACCTGCATACCAATAAATTGGGCTTTGGTTAAAATGTCCCCCCCCCCCCCCAGATATTAAGAATTGCTATTTACAGCTTATTCCTTAAATGCTTTAAGCTAATCACGGTATAATGCATATTCATTCAGTAGAAGTATGTTGAAAATCACATTCATAATTTTTAAAAGTTTCTTTCTTAATAAAGTTGGTTTAAATTAAATTTAAATATTCTCTGATTAAAAATTTGTGATATGCTTCAAGAAAATATTGAATATTTTCCTCTTAAAATTATCCTTCTAGAAATTTAATTGGAAAATATCCATCTTTGTAAAATGCATGTGCAGCAAATTGAATTCACTCAAGTGTGTTTGGGTCATTAATGATTTCATTATCATCTCAATATAGGCACAAAGATTTAGCACTAAATCTGCCTTTAACAAAAACTAAGTAATTTACTGTATATTTCGTAAAACAATTAATTAATTCCATATACCTATTTCATTTCCAGGAACAGTCCAACCAGAACTTAACAGAAAAATCTGACTTTGCCAAGAACAAGTCTTTCTCTGGTGATAAACAACTAAAAAGTATCTCTGCACTTGGTGAAACTTGCACTGATGGTTTACTTAATGTTGAGAAAAAAGAAAATGATAAAATTGTTAGAAGGAAGATGTTAAAGTGCTCATCTTGTTCATATGAAACAAAGGAAAAGCATAGTCTTAAGATTCACTTGAGAATTCACACTGGAGAAAAACCTTTTAAATGTGGAGATTGTTCTTTTAGTACAGCAACAAGTTCTAATCTCAAAGCTCATTTAAGAACTCATACTGGAGAAAAGCCTTTTAAGTGTAGGTTTTGCTCCTATAGCTCAGCAACAAGTTCAAGCCTTACAACTCATATAAGAATTCACACTGGAGAAAAACCTTATAAATGTGTAGTTTGCCCTTATAGTGCAATAAAAAGTTCTTATCTCCAAGTTCATTTAAGAACTCATACAGGAGAAAAACCATATAACTGTGAAGATTGTTCTTTTACTGCAGCAACAAGCTCTGAAGTGAAAAAGCACTCAAGAATTCACACTGGAGAAAAACCTTTCAAATGTGGGGATTGCTCCTATTGTGCAACAACAAGTACTGGTCTTAAAAGACATTTAAGAATTCACTCTGAGGGGTGGAAAAGAAAGAGTTGAAGCCATTTTACTCATTTGTAGGGATGTGAATGGGCAGGCACCCTGCGATTATCATCAAGTTACTGGCCCAACTATTTCACTTCTGGGAATGGGATAATTTCCCCACCACCAGAATCCCCACAAGGAGAGTCACCAGGCCAGGCAGACACTGGCTCTGAACTCTAGCAATGCCAAGCAACTGAAGGGACTTTACCCAAACAAAGTGGACCATAGAAGGAAATCCTGTTCTGATTCAAGTACTCAAGACATGATAACTGGGGCAGACAGAAAAAAGATAGGCTGCATTTATTCAGTCCTACATTGGAACTTGGGTGCTGCCTGATACATAAAAACAAAGAATATAAACAGAGAGAGAGAGTAATAAGGAATACTTGAAAAGAGTAAAACATATAACTGCAATCAACCAACCAACAATACTAGTTTTACAATAAACTTGTGGAATTGTAGATTGACCATAAACTGAAAGAAACAAAATTGACACTAAAACTAGAAAAATATTAACAATGAACAAAATAATGTACAAAAACAGTGCCTTGATAAAATGTACCTCCCCAAAAAACAAGGAGGAATTGGTCTTGTTGAAAGTAACCAGCTCCACAGATCAACAATAGTTATCCTTGGTCAGTATTCAAGAAGCACACCAATTGATCAAATGCAAATAGTTAAAGAGCATCATAAAAGGAAGCATAGCCAACAGACTTCAATAACTAAATTAGCTCAACATTTCACTCACATTAGTCTTAAAGATAACAGAGAAACCCAAGTAATGCCAGCATTAAAATTAGCAAAGAAGAAAAGAGCACACTTCACAAAAGAAAAAGGAGTATATTGACAAAGAAAGGTCAGTGGATGGCTCAGGGCTATCAGCAGATGACAGGTGCCAGTTTTGCTGTTGTGAAACAGTGAGAGTCATTTGGTGTTGGCCTGCCAGACATTATTAGCAGATGGCTTCTAAAATATATGACATCATAAGATCTGTCAAATGATCCACTGGAGAATCTGCAAACAGTTCAATATCAAAATGAGTGAAAGATAATGGGAACATGAACCGCAACCATCAACAGGAAATGAAGCAGTAACAATATTTTGTGACAGACAGATAGATACCCACAGCAACATACATAGAAAATAGATAATGAAACGCAACATTGTAATATGGAAAAGTATAATAGAAGTAAGTGTTCCAATGACTTTGGAGTAAACAGAGTTCAAAAAGAAAAAGGTCATCAAATACTAAGTTCAGAAAAAATTACTTAAAGAATATGTGAGCCTAATAAAAAATTTACATCATCCCACTCATCATATGGGCAACAGGTTTGGTTAAAAAAAAAACCTGAAGCAAATACTTGGAATTGATACCTGGGTCACTAACAACTAAAGTTCAGGGGAGAGTAAATTGAGATGTTTTTAGTATAGGGAGTAGCCCAATTTTCCTTTTATATTAAATGTAGTACAAGCCCACTGATAAGGTTGCAGAATGTTGGGAATTCTTAGATGATACCCCATTGATAGAGATGGAAAGCTTGATGGGAATTCTCAGAAGTCAAAACCTCTGAATAGAAAATACTCTGAAAATAACCCTACCCCACCCCCACAAAAAATATAGAAGTGAAAACAATATAGCTATTTAGTACAATAATTGGATCACCTGAAGATCAGGGCCCCCAGCCTTCTTTAGTTAGCTTTGTGAGGCTAACTAACGAAAATATCATGACCTAACCTAACCAATCATTAATGGCATACAGTTGACCTAATGATTGGTTAGGTTAGGTCAGGTCTTGATATTTTCATTAGTTAGCCTTGTAAGGCTGACTAAAGATGGCTGGGGGTCCTGATCTTCAGGTGATTCCAATAATTAGAAAATTAAATTAATGTAAACTTAACAATTTGAATATAATACATATACTGTACAATGTATATATTTATTCACGATAACCAGTACTAGATAACATTGAATTATGATTTTAGAAATTAACAAACTTTAAATTTAAAGAGAACATTCTCAAGATGAAGAATTACAGGTACATATTGTATTATTAGAAAGTTAAATATTTGAGAGTAGTAGTAAGTACACTTTATAATTAGTGAATTATAATTAATTATATTACAAAAGTGGTTAGTTCTGTCAAACATGTGGATCATCTAGTATTTCAGTACAAGTATTTACTCAATGGTTCTGATAAGTATCAGTGTTATGGGCAGGCTTAACAGAAATTATTTATCTAAAAAATATAGAAAATGACAAAGTACCACCTGTCTGCAAACACTAAATCTGGGTTTGGAAGGAATGTTTTAAAATGTATGTCTCCTCTGTATTCTATGATGGTGGTTTATTCTCAGCTTTTTTTGTAATAATGTGATAAATGTTAATAAAAATAATTTAATTTGTTATAACTTACCAAATTTTCCAGTTTTACCTTAAGCTATGTAAACATTTCTCACTAGAAATATCAAGTTAAATTTTCACCAATTTTGTTCCTAATACTCTAATATTATCTAACATTGTATTATTATAGTTCAATTTTATTCAGTATATATGTCAATAAACAGTCCCAAGTAATCCTGCCTTATGGGGCTTTGTTAGACCAAAGTACAGTTTTCTAATTTTCACTACACACAGACTATGAGGGTTCCTTTTATCACTTGCTTCAAATGTTTAATTATAATCACTCTTACCTCGATAAGTTGCTGCAATGAAAACATTGTTTATACAAGTTGGAATCGACGTTATAGTATTACTTTACAGTTTTTTGGGTATGTTAAATCTAGGCTGTGCCAGCTTTGATTGCGTTTCACCAAATGACAAATTCTTTATGGTTTACTGATTTTGGCTAATATATTTTCTATTATGACATTTAACAATGCTTCTGAAAAAGAGTTTTTATACGAAATATTTATTCAGGTCCATGGCTGTTATGAGCTGGGGTACCATCTGTCATAAATACTTATATTTGGATAAAAAACTACATCGCAGCCAATGTGATATCGTTTCCCATCGATCAGCGAGGTTTAAGTGACATTGTGTCTGTGTGGTAGTTGGATGATGGACCATCCACTGCGTTCAGATTATGTAGCGACCCATAGTTCCACCCCATGTAAAGCCGTTGGTCCCCTTCATCATATGATTGTAGATGTTGCGAAGGAGGTTAAACAAACCTCATGACATTTTATTTGGCTGAATTAGCAATTATTCTGCAGACCACCAGCTCTTTGTCCATTGGTCCAAACTGCATCCCACACTATTACAGAAATCCTCCATGTTTTACCAAACCATGGATTGCTACATCACCTGGACACTCAGAAACTATCATCGCATAAAACACTGCAGAGAGGGGAAAATACGGAACGCGACTGGTGTAGTGGTGAAAATCTTCAAAAGAACAATAATTCCAGATAAGCCAGAAGCACGTGGTTAGGTGAAGTGCAGAGTGCAAGAAACTATTTTACTAGGCCTACTGAAGATGAGGGGCAATGGGCCTGACTTCCATGAAATAGGATCATCTCACGGAGCACCTGAAAGGTACACAGACACACACTATATATATATATGGGAATGAACTCAGAATGGTTCCCTGAGGTTTTTTATGATACACACAGACCATGCATGGAACAAGGAACTCTTCTAGGATAATTAAATCCACTATAGTCCGAATAAGTAATGGTAAATGACAAATACCATAATTTTTCTTTTTCATGATGCTAGCCCAACATGGGCAACGGATCACTCGCAAAGAGGTCCCAAAAATATAGTTTCCCTCACCAGCTATCTGCAAAGCAGATAGGATCCAGCTTTGGGACACGATCTAAACCCTAGATCCTGTCCCAAAGCTGGATCCTATCTACTTTGCAGATAGCTGGTGAGAAAACCTATATTTTTGGGACCTCTTTGCGAGTGACCCATTGCCCACGTTGGGCTAGCATCATGAAAAAGAAAAACTATGGTATTTGTCATTTACCACTACTTATTTGGACTATAGTGGATTTAATTATCCTAGAAGAGTTCCTTGTTCCATGCACGGTTTGTGTGTATCACACACACACACACACACCCACACACACACACTATATTACCAAAAGTATTCGGACACCCCGCCACAAATACATATTGTGGACTAGCGCATGCGCAGCAGGGTGTATCATGCTCATTGAAGCGCGAATTTCAAGATTGGCAGTATGTATTCCTATGTAAAATTAAATTTTAGGAGGGGTTTGTTTTCTTGAACTTTTGCTAAAAATCACGTTTAAGTGTTCAAATTTCCACTTTTTCGTTTTCTGGTTATGTACAGAACAGCTGTGCAGGACATACACTGTAGTGCAAATGTAACAGACCGGTTTCTTACCAAACAAAACCATTGTAACAGCTGTTATAGGCTACTAGAGTTTCATTGTGATAATTTTCTATGTTTTTAAATACAAAGCTTAGTGAAGATTGTGTAGCCACCATGGCTAAGCAAGGACGAAAGACCAGGAAAAGTTCTGGTTCAAAGCTGAGTGATCTGGTGGGTCAGGCAAGCAGTTATTTCCCACAGAAGTTCCAACCTGGAGAGCTGTGTTTCAGAGAGGAATCCTCCTCCAGGAAGAGAAGCTGCTTCTGGATGATATGAAGAGAGCTCAGTACCCTCTGCAAGATTTGGCTAAGGACTTGGCATCACTGGTACTGGCACAGTGGCGCAAAAGCAATGCTAAGTTCACTCCTCCTGTGATCATTCAAGAGAGATCCATTGCCAGGAAGATTCTTGTCAGGTGGAATGAAATGATTGACCTAGTGAATGGCAGAGTGAAGGCTGCAAAGAAAGAGAAGAGAATATCTGAACTTGATACATTGTTTGACATAACCTGCAGACATGATATCACTCTCTGTGGAACTGAAGCATCTGGCTGTGCTGCTTGAGTTCATGTCAACTGTGACTGTCCTCTGCCTCCGAAGATTCCAAAGGTAGAGCTAGAGTGACTCCATTACCAGAGGATCAAAACCTCAGACGTTTCTGGCTTCCGGATGGCATCTGTTGATGTGAAGGAAACAGTGAAGCAGGTGAAGGCTTCTAAGAGGAAAGAGGAAGAACAGAAGGCAGCTGAGAAGAGAAACAAAAGAGGAAGAAGAAAAGGAGCTACTTACTGCTTAGAGCTGATGATGGTGATGATGACGAAGATGGTGACTTCCTTGCAAGAGTCTCCAGGCAGAGCATCTCCTACTGCTGACAGATTTTTTCAGTACTGCAGCAGGCACAAGCTCCAGTGTCAACACTGGCAAAGTCTCCACCTCTGCCAGGAGGAACTACATGGATATCTCAAGCACTGCTGCGGCTGCAGTCAGGTTCAAGGTGGCAAACACTCCTGCAGCAGCCATTGCAACTGGTTTCTTGCAAGATCTCATCAAAGCTGGCCATCTATCTGCTGATAAGGCATATCTAGCTGTTGACAGGATGAAGATGTGGAGGGGCAAGGAGTCTGTAATAGGTGCCTCGATGGAGGCCCTTGAGAAAAGGACAGAGGGAGAGGAGATCAAGGGAATTTTCTTTGATGAAAAACAAGATAAGAAGACAAAGATCATGAGGTACAATGAAGAAACTGGCCGCTTCCATCCTGATATTACAACTGAAGAGCACTATAGTGTTACCTGGGAACCTGAGGGGAAATATCTCTTCCATTGTACACCAGAAGAACCTGAAGGAAATGAGAAACCTGCACTGAAGATAGCTCAGGCTCTCTTTGAGTGGATTAGTGCTCATGGTGCTAAAGATTCTGTTGTGGTCCTTGGTGGTAACTCCACAAACACAGGACCTGATGGAGGAGCCATTACTCACTTGGAGAGACTGCTAGGTCACAAGTGTCACTGGCTGATATTCCAGTTGCATATTAATGAACTCAGCCTCAGGCACATGATCATCAAGCTTGATGGTCCCTACACGCGCAAGTCTGGGTTCAGTGGCCCAATAGGAATACTTTTGGAGAAGATCAGTGACATACCTGTCAACTTTAGCTTCAAGGCTCTACCAGGAGGAGAAGATATAATTGAACTGCCAGAAGACATTGTACAGAACCTTAGCACTGACTAGAAGAACTGCTACCTACTGATCAAAGCTCTCAAGACAGGAGATTTGAGCAAGGAAGTTGCTGGTCTGAAGTGTGGTCCACTGAATCAGTCATGCTGGCTGACTACAGGTGAGGCTCTGTTGATGCTGTGGATGAGGCAACATGGTCTGAAGGGGGAGGTGTTGAAGAAGCTGGAGGTGCTGCTGAAGTTCTGCCTGGACTTCTACTTCAAGATGTATTTTGAGATCAAGGTGAAGCACCACATGAGGTATGGACCTCACCATATTGTGACCGCTCTGGGACTGCTGAGAAGCCAGACCTTAGAAGTCAGGAACATAATCACTCATGTTTGATAGTTCGTGGAGCATATCACGCTCACAGTGAGAACCTTATTGCCTCCCTCCTGTGCAGTGAGGAGGAGAGGGCATGGGGGGTTGAGATGATCAAGAAGATCAGAGGTAAGTCTGAGTATGGAGACACGAGTCTGACTCAAAACTCATAGAAACCCTAAACTGAATTTTGATGCCACTTCTCCAATTACTCTGATTAATTGGGATAAGGAGAAACTATGAGCCACTCTTCACTTGTAAGATGTCAAGAGGAGAAGTTGAGGAGCTTCTCAGGTCTCCACTTGAAGTTGAGAACTTCTCAGTTCACACACAAAGTTGTGAAAGAGCAGTCCAGGAAGTTTCAGCTGCAGCTCATGCAGTGTATGGGCAAGAGAGGAAAGATGGTTTTGTTCGTGCTAGGATCGATCACAGAGAATTGTTGCCAGTTTTCAAGTCAAAGCAAGACATTATGAACATGTTTTAGATCTCTGCTAGACAAATCAAGATGCTTTCAGAAGAAAAAAATCTCAAAACATTCATTTGACCAGCATATTATTACAAGCTTGGGGTGGAGGAGGGACTTATACAAATATTAAAGAAGAATTGCAATTGAAAAAAAAGGTTGAATGTCACAGCAGCTTGGGGAAAGGTGGTGGCAGCTGCCATCACACTCAGTGATGCCGAAAAGAAAATAAATAAAAATTGGTGGAGGCGTTTCTAAAAAAATTAGAAAATGCAAGACTAAGAAAGAACAACAAAAACATTCTGCATGATGAAGAGAACAGCCGCGAAATGTGGTGTATAGGAGACTAAAAATCATACAATTCCTTAGTTTTGGGTGATTTTGGTTATTTTAGGGGTTATGAACCACTTTGGCTGATCTTAAATGGGTCCAAGCCTGCCCCTAGAAGTGCTTAAGGGTGTATGTGAACAATATGGAACATATGGAGGTCATTTGAAGCTACCAAGTCTTTGAAATTGGCAAAAAATCCTATTCGACAAAAAAGTGCGATTTTTCGCAAAAGTTGCCGAAGACGAACCCCTCTTAAAATTCAATTTTACATAGGAATACATATTGCCAATCTTGAAATTCCAAGTTTTTCAATATTTGACCTGAGCATGATACACCCTAATGCGCAGTGCCTTCGAAAGTCCTCAATATAAAGCCTGTATGTCTGCCTGGGCAGTAGCAGTGGATTAGACGCCAGTATGCCGCGTGGAGCAGAACTTGCAGACTTTGAACGTGGGATGGTGGTTGGATGCCACATCAGTAACCTTTCTGTGCGCTCAACTGCGAGCCGTCTGAACATTCCGAAATCTACTGTAGTGGATGTTATTCAAAGATGGAAGGCTGAAGGTGCCACTACAACAAAAAAAACGGCCTGGACGGCCTCACAAACTCACGGAACGTCGTCGAAGAGCCTTACGGAGGAGTGTTCGTACTTCATGCACGTCGTCTGCAGCAAACCACGGCGGAGGTGCAACAGGCCATGGAAACATTGTCAGCACGTCAACTGTTCGTAGGGAGCTTCATAGGCTTGGATTTCATGGCAGGGCAGCTGCGCGCACAAGCCCAATATCATCGCCACAAATGTAGAATGCCGATTGGAGTGTGCCGTGCTCGACGTTCATAGACTCTAGAGCAGTGCTCTTCAACCTGGGCGGTACCGCCCACTAGTGGCTCAAGGATCTCATTAATCTAAAGGTAATTGCAATTAATTTTATTGTTTTATGCAGGGTATATAACTTTGTTTGAATTTTTGCATTTTTAATTTTGGTGGGCGATACGGAGATTCAAAAGTTACAAAAGTGGGTGGTAAGCATAAAAAGGTTGAAGAGCACTGCTCTAGAGCATAGCAGAGAGTGGTATGGAGTGATGAATCGCGCTACACAGTTTCGTTTTGATGGACGTGTGTGAGTGTGGCGATTGCCTGGAGAACGATTCTTACAGGGCTGTATCGTCCCGACTGTAAAGTTCGGTGGAGGTTCAGTGATGGGTGACAGGACAAGTGCGTACTTCCCCAACTACTATATGAAGTTTATTTATTAGAGAAGTGAATAGAAAGTTCATTGTGACTTCACCTACGCAATTATCCAGGGACGCCAATGACGAGGGACGAGTATGTTTATTATTGTAGTTTTGTATGGGATATAATGCCCGGTTAAATTAATTGAATGTCCAGTTAGGTCAACTGTATGCCCTTGACGATTGGTTAGGTTAAGTTGTGATATTTTCGTTAAAACTAACGAAACTAACTTTATCTTAAGTGGACGTAACCCATAAAATTTGACAATGATGTTGCTGATGATGGATAAAGTTTTAGAGAACAGTTTCGAACAGAACTTATGAACATATAACAAGTTTAATAGGTAAAATGAAAAGTATATTTGAAATTCCGATACTAACTTTCTATTCACTTCTCTAATAAATAAACTTCATATAGTAGTTGGATAAGTGCGCAATTGTCCGGGACGCCACTGACCGGGACGCACTTGACCGGGACGCACTTGACCAGGACGCACTTGACCTAGTACCTCAGTGATGGTATGGGGCTGTTTCAGCTGGATGGGACTTGGTCCGTTTGTATGGAAAACTATACGCGCTTACAACATATCGTATGTGATACCTTTATTTCATAATTAAATATAAATTATTAATTAATTGAATTAAATATCTACAAAATTGCCTCGGGATTGGCGACATAGCCTAATGGGAATGAAATGATTTCCATACATACATAGAACCCGTATGTAGCCGTCGGGCCTGTATAACCACGAGAAACATTTATTATTTCACGTGATCAAAATTTTTTATTGCTAACTCATGAGATTACATCAAGGCAAGGGTCAACAACCTTTGCCAAATCAGCAATTTATACTAAAATACGAAGATTATATTATAGCGGCTCTGGCTCGGGGCTCTTTGTTACAGCGAACGCTTTAAACAGGGAAGATGTGCTTTTGTCTTCCCTAAAGTTCTGAATGAATTCCTTATAATATAAAACCTAATAACTATAAAAAGGATAGGCCTATACCTTCAGGTGTTTAATTAGTGACTGCCTATATTAGTCACAAAGTGTCAACTCGCAGTGTAGGCTCCATCGTAACGGTCCTACATCGAAGCAAACTAAGGCCCAGCGAAAATAAGGTGGGACACTTTCTTTCGTTCACATACTGTATAGGCATCTAAAATCCCGACGCTAGAATTACTTTAGACAAACATAAAGAGGTCCTTTAAAGACCTACACATAACATAACTCTCTAACGAAAAAACATAGGGCTTTTGTCGGTAACTCTCTACTGAAGTCTGCTGGAAATTTCCAGTGGATGAGGGTATCAGGCAATCAACCCATAGCCCTATATAGTTTTTTTCACAGTTAGTTGTCGTGCCGGAAACCATGAAGTCCAAGATGTATCTGGATATTTTAGATAATTCTGCGCTCCTTACGCTCTGGCAGTACTATGGTAATGGGCTCTGCCAGTATCAGCACGACAATGCTCCATGTCATACCGCATACCGCAAAGTGCATACAGGACTGGTTTATGGACAACAATGTCGAGAAGTTGGACTGGCCGGCTCAGAGTCCGGACCTTAACCCCATTGAACACCTTTGGGAAGGATTGGAGCGCCGCATCAGACTTCGGCCAAATCGGCCTTCTTCCAAACCATCTGTGGGAGCGGCTTTGCAAGAGGAACGGAGGGGTATTCCGATAGACACCTACCGGAAGTTGGTTGAAAGTATGCCAAGGAGGGTTGTGTTAGGTTTTTCCATTAAATACCCTTTTTGCAACTACCTATGCGTGTCCGAATACTTTTGGTTATATATATATATATATATATATATATATATATATATATATATAAATATAAAACGTAAAGAACAACGCTTGTATAGGAGATATTCCGCGCAAGATGAGAGAGAGAACGAAACATGAAAAAATGAGGTAACCACCCGTGAATCGAACCCTGGATCTTCCGACTGCCGGTCAGATATGATAACCATTACACCATGGGCCTCACTCATTCAAATGCCGTAATTCCTCTACATACGCGCAAAAGCGTCGTTCTTTACGTTAATTATACTGCGTGTTTGCAGTTAAATGTCTATAATGTTACGGCATGCGGGAGGTGCCCCCTTGGGGCATTGGTTTCTGCGCGTATGTAGAGGAATTACGGCATTTGAATGAGTGAGGCCCATGGTGTAATGGTTATCATATCTGACCGGCAATCGGAAGATCCCGGGTGGTTACCTCATTTTTTCATTTGTTTCGTTCTCTCTCTCTCATCTTGCGCGGAATATCTCCTATACAAGCGTCGTTCTTTACGTTAATTATACTGCGTGTTTGCAGTTATATATATATATCATGTAAGTAATGTCGCTTTTTTGCATTGCTAAACTCGGGTCGTGTTTGCACATGTTTCTGTGTATATTTTGGAAAACTCGAATTTTTATGTTTAGACATGTTACTTCTCAGTCTAAGTGAAGTTTCATCGCGTTAACAATCTTCCTTTATTTCACCCTTACGGATAAAATGGAGGTGTCAGAGGAACACATTAGGCATATAATGCTTTATGAGTTTAGAAAAGGAAATAACGCGACTGCAGCCGCAAAAAATATTCAGGATATTTATGGGGAGGAAGCTTTAAATGTAAGGAAGTGTCAATGATGGTTCCAGAAGTTTAGGCCTGGTGACTATAACTTAACTGATGAACCGCTGTAACTGTTGAAGAACTTCCCTAGCGACTAAATTCGACCGGTTCCACAGTTCATCGCCACCTGCAACGACTGGGAAAAGTGTCGAAACTTGGGAAGTTGGTTCTCCATACGTTGTCACCAGATAACTGTAGAAATTATGTGAACATTTGCTCTTCATTGCATTCTCGGCAACTTCAAGTTCGATTTCTGAATCGACTCATTATTAATACTGGGGATGAAAAATGGGTGTTATCACAATGTTAAGTGTCATCGGCAGTGGGATAGTGCTGGGGAATCTGCTACACCACAGCTAAGAGGACATTTACACCCAAGAAAGGTTTGCTGTGCGTTTGGTGGGATATTCAAGGAGTGGTTTATTTTGAACTGTTTCAGCCCAATCAAACTATTACAGCCGAAGTCTACCGTCAGCAACTTCAAAGATTGAACGCTCCATTGCAAACAAAACGTCCTTCTTTGACCAATCGTAAGGGTGTTGTGTTTCAACAGGACAACACGCGTCCTCATACTGCTCGAATCACCATTGCCAAAATTGAACAGCTTGGTTGGGAAAAAATTCCACATCCTCCGTATTCACCAGACCTCGCACCACCGGATTACCACCTATTGAACTATTCAGAAGTCTTCAAAACTACCTTGACGGGAAAGAACTTGAAAGTTTCGAGGCTATCAACATTGCCCTCTGAGTTTTTTGCTTCTAAACCGAAGGAATTTTATCAACATGGAATTGAAATACTTGTAGAGAGGTGGCAGAGTCATAGAAATTGAAGGAAAATATGGAATTGATTAAAATTTATTTTGATGGTTTTATTTTCATTTGGAAATAAAGGTAAAAAAACCGACATTACTTATGGGATGACCATATATATATATATATATATATATATATATATATATATATATGCGCGCGCCTCGGTGGTGTAGTGGTTAGCGTCACTGACTACGAATCCATCGGCCCCGGGTTCGAGACCCGACGGCAGCAGGCGCGCAGCAAAACCCAGCTGTTCTTCCTTCTGCACAATAAAGAAAGTGGTTCGTAGATAAATGGGTACCCTAGGTGGCCTAGTGGTTAAGACGCTGGGCTGCTGATGGGGCGTGGTTCGGATTCCACGTTAAACTGTAGGTCTAAGGTGGAGTGAAAAGCTTGACCGTCAGAATGAACAATTCGGGCGAAAGCTAACCAAAGGTTATATATATATATATATATATATATATATATATATATATATATATATATATATTAGGGTGTCTCTTATTGGGTAGTCAAAAATTGAAATGTTGAATTATTTTATCTGCGCCCCCTAAAATAGTTCCATTTAGCATAAAAACTAAAACTTGAAAGTTTGACACAAATTGGCTCATATTTAGGGGTCGCCCCCGCCTAAAAATATGGTGACCATGGCATAATAGCTCCTGACATACGATTATGCTCATTATACACATAATTCCTTCCTTCTTTTTTTAGTTTGATTCGTTTTTATAAGTATAGGCCTTCTTATTTATCATTGATCCTTTTCTAACCTATCCTTGATGTTATAATCCATCCTTTGGTCCTCAATCCTTTTTCTCCTATCCAAAATCCTTCCTGGCTCTTTTTTTATATACAATCAGCAATGAAGCATTGCTACAAAAAAAAACCATTAGTTTATTATATAGAGATAAATTCAAAATGCCAGTGCTATTTACATACTTTAATTACTTTAATTAGCATTATTTCCTTATACAACATTTATTTAATATACAATGATTATATAATATGGTGTATTTTAAGGTGCGACCTCATTGATGGTTATTTTTTGAGAACAGTTTTTGATGGAACTGGGTGACTCTGGCGGTGTTTTGCAACAATTTGGAGCAGGAACTGGAGCTGCTCTTCCCCCACTGTCAATTTCTTATTCAGCTCTTGAACTAAAGCTACTGCACGTTCTGCCCGGTCATTTACAACAGATAGAGCTGCAACAATAGCTCTGGCCCTTAAATATTCACAGTTGGATGTCCAAGTGCTGGGTGCCTTCTTCAGAAATCCTTCTGGCAAATTCAGCTTAGTAAAGAATTCTCTAGTATTTCTTGTAACAAGTTGGTGTAGTCCTTCACCAGAGCAGAAGGTCGATTCAGGAATCCGAGGACGCTTGGGTGGTCTATCAGTGGACTCATCTTCTAATGCCTTTACCATGCGTTTCTTTACATCTGTAGTAATTCGCTCATCAAAGAAAGCAAGACCAACTGCTTCTTCAGACAGGTACCATAAGTGGTTAGAGAGCTTTTTTTTTAGTTGCATCAGAAATCTTTTTGTTAGGATAATTAATCAATGACCTCATAAGGAGCCAGTCATTAAATGGGGTTTCAATAGGGAGTGAGGATGTTGTCCAAGCCTTCATATAGATGAGAACAGAAAAAAGGGAAAGATCTCGAATTCCTCGTTCTTCAGTCTTAGTCATCTTGAACTGGTTTCGAAAAAGCCACATCTTGATAGAATAGAGCGCTTTGGACATCCAGCGAGCTCGATGCATGGCACCTGGTGCACGAAACTTGATGCCTTTATTGGGGACACCTCCAAGAAAGATGATGGACAGATCCAAAAGTTCTTGATAGTCATCCCGTAGCATTGGTGCCTGGGATCTAGCAAACTGAATTAGTTCAGTTTTAGACTGGATAATTGCTTCTTTAGTAATCGTGTCTGTCTCACCTGTTTGGAACTGGCTTTGATCAACAGAAGTCCAATTGTCACGAAAACGCTTAAAGATCAATATCTCTGGACCAGTTGATGTAGATCCCAATGTTGCTTCAAATGCAGCTCCCAACAATAAATCTAAAACATGGTGTCTACAAGGCAAGTACAAAACATCATGTCCCAATTTTGCTTCGATGAGAGCACAGGCTCCACTATATTGACCCGTGTTTGAAGCTGTTGTATCGAAACAAATTGCTTTTACTCTCTCTGTAATTCCCCATTCATTCAGGCAGTTAAAGACGGCTTCAGCTTGTGCTTCTCCAGTTGAGTTTGGGATTTTGGGGACACCAAGCAGCTGTTCAACACCAGGTCCTGACACAAGTACTGGGAGACGATCAATGTGCTTGTGCGAGGTGAGGTCCTCCATCATCTTGCCATCCCAGTGGACTGTCATAGAACATTCTCCATGGAAATGCTCCTTAAGTTCTTTAGCATGACGAGCTCGGTTCTTATTTCGAAGGCGATGGATAGAATGTTGGTTTATGTTGTAATCTGAAGCGTCCAAACCAAAGCTTTTAGCTGCCTCTGCGAGGATAAATGTTGCCTTTCTAGAGGAAATTTGTGTACGATCCAGGGCAGCAGACATCTGAATAGTCATGATGTTTTTCATGCCTCGTTTTTTCTTAGATTTTGGTAAAGCACAAGCTCCTTTGGGCTCCTCCTCCTCATTCTCACTTTCATCAGTGTTGCTGGAAGATGTGGAAGAAGCCAGTACAACTTAACTAGTAGACGCCTCCATCAAAGATTCTAACTTTCTTTTTCTCTCTGCCTCAGCTTCCAACCGTTTGACTGCATTTTTTGTGCGGTGAAGATGTACAGTGTCCACACCACCGATTGAGCCAGGACGACCTTTTGTCTTTGCAGTTGAAGGAACTCCCAGTCCTCACGATTCTTGATCAGCTTCTCAGCGTCTCCATGGGCGATGTCAAAGAGATCTTCCAATCGCTCTACAAAATCAGCCTCCTTGGTTTTATGGCTCTGGCTTGTTCTGGAAGCATGCTTCTTTAAGCAAGTCCATTCGTTAAAGAAATTCTCTAACTTCTTCATGGCACGAGGTTCCTGCTGAGTAGGAATATTGGCCTTATCCCAGATAACTATTGTGGCTCGAATAGATTGACGCAGAGCATCGCGGATTGTCATGTTTTTCTCTCTGTGGAGGTGCATAAAATAACCAAAAGCTTGCCTATATGGGGGCAGCTTTGAGCCTTTAATATCATCTACTGTAGATCCGAGCAAATAGAATGGTCTTCTTGTATTCATCTGCAAAATAAGAAAACAAAATATTAATGTAGTGTTATGGTTTTGTAGAGCAGGGCTAAATCACTGTTTTGACTTTTTTAAATTACAAAAAAAAAAAAATTTGGTAGACAAAGTTAATTTGGTCTATTTTATAAATCTAACGTATTTTTCTCAATTATTATTCCTATTATTTTTTAATCTAAGAAACAAGGAATAAATATTTTTGTAGTAGAAATTTATATTTTGCTATTTTATTGGAAATAGAAACAGTGGCGTCACTAGGGTTGGTGTCACCCAGTGCGGTAACTCATGGTGTCACCCCCCCCCCATGGACCTCCTCCCGTACCAGACCATACAGAATCCTTAGTAATGTTTTTTGTACTAATGTTACTCGTAAATCGTAATTCCCGTATATCACTGAATGTAATGGCAATAGTAGTGACATAAACAACTAGCAAAATTAAAATTACTCCTTTAAATTACAATATCATACGCACAGCCTAAATGTATTTACATTTACATAGTTTCATGTGGTTAAAGTGAAAATTCGGTAAGAAAACAATAGAATTCGAAGTAAAAACGTTTAAGAACTACATCAAAATTATGTTCATTTTAACGTTAAACTTTACCGTTACATGAGATACATTAATGGATTAGGTTTGCATAATCAATAACGGCCCAAATAATGTAGAAGTTGTAGACAAATGCATATGGAAATATACTCATAAATTTGAGGCTGCAACATCATAAAGACAGAGGCTGCAACAACTGAGCGGAAGCCTTTTTTTATTTTTCTCCTTCTTTTCCTTTAATTACTACTTCATTCTCAAAAAAGTTATTGATATAGGTTCACAAATACTAATTACCACAATATTGTAGCTAAAACAACAGAAAATTTGACAAAATCAGCGACTATAAAAACACCAGCAGCAACGAAAACAACAGCGCGTGCTTGTAGAGCGTGCAGACGAAACCACGTGATTCGAAGCGTCATTGTAATTGGGTAATAATGACAGCTCTGACCGGAGCGCATTAGAAGGTTCAAAAAGTAAATTAGCATAGAGTTTTAGCCTTGTAGGTATATTGATACATGTAAGCTGGGCTTACGAAAAATGTTTTTGTTGTTATAACTAACTACAGGGATATTTTTATAAAAAATAATAAATTTCTGCTCAAACACTGCACAAAAACCCCCGCACCCCTCTAGTGACGCCACTGATAGAAACACAGATCATGAAACACATGTCAGGTAAAATTTCCATTGAACTAAATTAAATTCTTTGTGACAAATAGCAACATTGTTTAAAACTTCATAATATGTGTATAAGAGCATAAATTCTAATTTTTTCATTAAATTCATTAAATTTTTTTCAAACACTAATAACAAAATCAGTATAAATAATTGTGAAAAATATAAATAACATAGTTTATTATCTGATAATAGCAAAAAAGAAGTATAGTGATACACAGTTACACACCTTTTACTTATGACAGCAGAACACTGAATGATGACAAATAAACAATTGCAACATAATCTGGAGCATTCTTGATGAAACATGTTTAAACAGGTTGATCTTGTCTTATCAAGCAATATTTTCAGCTACAAACTTGACAATTATCTCTAATATATTCATTTAATTGAATTCATCATAAATATGATGATTAATTAATTAAAAACATATGTTTAGTATACTTGACAACTGCTAGTAATTTCAAATATTAATTGCATAAATAATAGCTATATTTTATGAAATTTAATAAGCGGGGGCGACCTCTAAAAATTGTTCAATCCCAAAAAAATTTTATGTGATGTTTTTTCAACCAATGGAACTGGTTGAGGGGGCGCAACCTAAAAAAAACAACACTTCGAAAATAAGAGACACCCTAATATATATATATATATATATTATGGTACATATCTCGGCGAGACAGAGTGGGTGGTATCGCTGGGATGGGAATATTGTACTCACGGGGGGGGTATGGATTTAGATGTGTAGTAGTAGTTGAGAGTGGGTGAGGTACGAGAAAATCGCTTCCGTTAAAAGGTGGGGGGGGGAGGGGGCGCCTTCGGCGAGTATGGACTGGAGACGTTCGGACGTGGGAATGCGGGACACGTTGGGGGGAAACTTATGGCGGAGGTCAGACAGATTCGGGCATTCGACCAGCAGGTGGACGACGGTGATGGGGGTATGGCAGAGCAAGGCTGGCAATTTAACCATAAGGTGGCCGTGTGTGCTTCGTGTGTGTCCTAGGCGGAGACGAGCTAGAATTACTTCTTTATGACGGGACCTATAAAACGAGGAAGCCCAATATCCAAATTTAACCATAAGGTGGCCGTGTGTGCTTCGTGTGTGTCCTAGGCGGAGACGAGCTAGAATTACTTCTTTATGACGGGACCTATAGAACGAGGAAGCCCTATATCCAAATTGTGGTTTTATCCGATGGAGTTTGTTGTTTGTAGCCTCGTCCCATTCCTGTTGCCAGATGGAACGGGAGCGGAGAGTCGGGAAGAAATCGGTGAAAGGGAGGGGTCGGGTGGAGACTGACAATGAGCAAGCGGATTTCGCCTTACTGTCCGCCGCCTCATTACCCCGGATACCGACATGTGCCGTGACCCAGCAAAAGGCGACCGTCTTGTGTTGGGATGCCGTTAAGGAGTGGAAGGTTTGTTGGATGGTGCGGACCAGTGGGTGAAGGGGAGTTAAATTTTTCAAGGGAGGGCAGTGCGCTTTGAGAATTTGAGTAGATGACATAGGAGTTGGTGGAGTACGCGCTTATGATGTCGAGGGCTTCCAAAATAGCGAAGAGTTCTGCTGAAAAGACAGAGGCCTCACGGGGAAGGGGGACGGCTCCAGAAAGCGGTTGGGTCAGTATCACCACTGAGGCAGCCGTACCAACTCTGATCGGGAACCATTCGTATAGATGGGATAGTGTTCAGGTGTCGGGTTACGTGTTCCTGAAAGAGTGACTTGTATACTGTAGCGGTCGTGGTAGTTTTTGGCAGGGCACATAAGTTCCTGCAAAACGTGATAGGGGTGAGGAGCCAGGGAGGATGGACATGATATGAGATGGGGTGACTGAGGGAGAAGGCATGTTGGAAAGGTCTAGGAAAGAGCGGACCGCTTCATTGAAGTGCCAGCTCTGTCACTGGGATGGAAATTCTGAAATTGCCGCGCAGAGAAGTGACAGGGTATCCTCTGCGCCCGAACGTAGGTCCTCATGAGGAGCAGACCCCGTCGGTGGGTGAGAGAGGTAGTTACATTCTGCTTGGAGGCTGGAAGCTGGGGAGGAACAGAAGGCACCAGTGGAGAGGCGGAGGTCCCTATTAAGTACATAGGGTTTGGGGATTGGTATTACATGGGCCTCTTTCCGCCGAGAGGGAGAGATCTAGTAGGAACAGTTGCTTAGTAGGATGGATGTTTTGTATCATACAGTAAGGGATGCCGTCCGGGCCAGAGGAAGGAGACCGTCTAGATTCTAGAGGCCAGTGCCGCCTGTAGCTCTCGCATGGTGAAGAGCCGATTGTAGGAGTTGTCGAGGGATGGTGAGCAGCTCTTGTTAGGGACCGGCGCGTGGGGGCTGTCTGTGGAGGAGACGGCAGGAAGGTAGATGCTCGAAGATTCGCCACCGATCTAAGTTCATAGAGAAGTCCATCATTAGTTCGGAGGATCCGGGTCGGGAGGGGGCATGTCGTCTCTCGACACTTCGTACCTTCTTCCAGATGGTAGCCGATGGTGTGGATGAGCTGATACCTGATACAAAGTATGCCAGGAAGCTCGGCGCGCTTTCTTCATCGCACGGCGAGCAGCAGCTCTGACCCGCTGCATCTCCATGCGATGGGTAGGGGTTCGCGTACGATAAAATCGTCGGGTAGCCCTCTTGGCTCCAATGGCCTCCGCGCACTCTGGGCTCCACCAGAGTACTCGTCGGGCTCGGAGGTAAGCAGAAGATAGTGGGGTGCTGGCGCTTGCTGCTGCGACAACAGTCGCCTCAAAGTACGCAATGCATTCATCGGAGGATGGAGAGTGGGCCATCGTACAACGTGTGGAAGTATTGTTCCGGAAAAGGGGCCAATTACCTCTGGCCGTTATCCACTTCTCCGATACCCAAACGGTCTGGTCGTGCCGATTTAGTGTGAAGCAAAGAGGGAAGTGGTCACTGCCATAGTCATCCCGAAGCACTTGCCAGGTGAAGTCCAGGAGGCCGTCCGTCGAGGTGAATGACAGATCTATACAGGACGGGGGTACATCTGGTGGCGTCATAATATGTGGGAGAGCCGTCGGTGAGGCACTCGAAGGAGAGTTCAGCCATGAGGGTAATCAGGGTCGGAGCCACAAAAGTGGAGGTCGTACAGTATCTTCCCACAGGGGGAGTGGCGACTATTGAAATCGCCCAAGAGTAGGAATGGCATGGGGAGTTGTTTCACAACCTCAACCAGGTCATCGCGGGAGACTTGGGAGTGAGGGAAGGGGATAGATCGAGCAGACTGTATTGTTTGTCCAGGAAAATCCTGGCAGCAACCACCTGTAACGAGGATCTGATAGGGAGGTTGTGAAAGGGGACTGTGCGGTGGACGAGGATGGCAGCCCCCCCTTCGTGTGGAGGGAGACGGGGAGGTAGTGCTAGAATATTCGGTGGGGCAAGGCATTGATCTGGTCCCCAGGATTAGCTCCTGGAGACACACATACCGGGCGAGCAGAGGCAATCAGGAAATTTAGCCCTTTGTAATTCGCGAAGATTCCCCTACAGTTCCATTGTAGGATCATCGCTTTTAGAGGGTCCATTGTTTGACGAGGGAAAAGTGGAGAGGGAGTTGGATTGTGGATAGAGATCTAGGTTCATGATGGCTAGGGGTAAGTCGGGGGCCTGTTGGGTCACCTGCCGTTCACCAAAGAGGGAATCGGCTGACCTGCCAACCCCTTCGGGGACTGTGGGGCTCGAGTCGACCGAACGGGACCGCAGGCGTGGATCGCGGCAGCTCGCGGATCGTCGCGGGCTCAGAGGATGAGGAGTCTCTAGGCAGGGCTCTACAGATCTACAGAAACTAAGGCTAACAAAGACTATAAGATGCACTCTAAAGTTAGCCCGAGAAAAAGAAGAGAATAGGGGGTTAAAAGAAGAGAATAGGGGGTTAAAAGAAGAGAATAGGGGGTTAAAAGAAGAGAATAAGGGGTAGCAAAACCTATTATTCGCGGGTTAACATTCATTCAGAAAAAGAGAGAAAGACTCACCATCCTCATCCGCTAGCCACTGCCGACAAGTCGGAAAAATAGTCGAAGAGAATAGGAAAGGGGTGAAAGATGAAAAGTAAAAATAGAACACTTACAAACCATGCAAACACAGTCTTAACTCAAACACTGTCATACGATGCAAACTACAGACATGCAAGTAGAGAGGATAAGAAAAAGAACAAAAAAGAAGTATGAAGAGTATAACAAAAAGTGGGTTAGTTTACGCTATGAGCTACATCTAAGTTCGTGTTAGTCTAATTTTTTTTTATATAATTTTATTGCTGGTATATCTCACTCTGGCATGTCACAAGCTGGCATCAATCGTCAACAGACTCAAACCTCGACCATTACCCCGATCTAAGTTCATGTTAGTCTTTTTTTTTAAATATAATTTTGTTGATGGCATTAATCGTCAACGGACTCAAACCTCGACCATTACTCCGAGAGCTCCTGTTGCAAATTGCCTTATTATTTTAAATGACGTTAATATTTTTAAAATGTCTATCTAAACGGTTTTTAAACATATTAACGCTGGTAGAGTTCACGACGGACGCCGGAAGGTTATTCCATTTATCAATTACTTTAAACGTAAAAGTTTTTAGCGATGTTAGAAATGAAACGTCTGCCACGTCATTTAAATCCGTTATTACGAGTATTGCTATTATCGAAAATAAAGAATGTCAAAATTTACGTTATCGATTTTACTAACAATTTTGAAAACTTCAATGAGCTCCCTGCTTTATCTTCTAGTTCCGAGTGAATGCAAGTCTAATTCCGTCACTACCCAACAAGTCTTACGAAGATAGGATTAAAGAGTTAGTTTCGTGGCGCGTCGCTGAACCCTTTCTAGTCTATCGATATCCTCACGCAAATACGGGCACCAAAACTGAACGGCATATTCTAAATGAGGCCTGACTAGGGACTTGTAAAGGGGCAATTTAATATTATTCAATTTAAATTCGAAATTACGCACTATGAAGCCTAACATCCAATTAGCTTTTGCGCAAGACTCCAGGCACTGGTTCCTAACTTTTAAATCTACTTGCTCGTCAACGCTCGCTAACTGTCTATCATCCATCGTGTACGTGTAATTGTTGTTACGAGAGCCTATATGCAAAACTACATTTCTCTACGTTAAATTGCATCTGCCACTTATCCGTCCACTCCACAATCCTATTTACATCGTCTTGGAGCCTATTTCTATCGTCCACGTTAAGAACTTTCCCGCCTATTTTAGTATCGTCCGCGAATTTTGACACGTTACCATCAACAACGACCCTCTGTTTCTTGGCACGAAGCCATTCCTCTAACCCAGGGCCGGCCAAGTTGTTTTGTCAGTGGGCCACTTTATAAAAAATCAAAAGTCAAGCGGGCCACCATAATATTTTATCATTATCATTAAAATATCACAATTAATAACTGCAAATAACCATTTATCAAAGTAAATTTATACTAAACTTTTGCCAAATACAGAATCTTAAAAATTACAAATAAAACTTACTTCTGAATACAATGTTCCGTGTGGTAAAGCGATCGACAAGAAACAACGTCGAGGTGGTAGCAAAGTTATTAAGATTCTGAAGGGTAGGGAAATATTGGCGTCTAAAACAAACAGTATATATCACTGACTGATTATGCATATCATAATTATTTTGTATTTATTTTTTATTTAATTTTTATTTATTTTATTTTTTTATAGAATTAATATGTTTTTTATTCATTATTTCTGAGGCGGGCAACCTCCAAAAGTCAAACGGGCCACTTTTGGCCCGCGGGCATGGGGTTGGCCGGCCCTGCTCTAACCAGTTAGCTACCTGACCGCGTATACCGTGCGCTTTAATCTTCGCAATTAATCCTCTCTGCGGAACTGTATCGAACGTTTTTTTAGTCTAAATAAATAACGTCAGCCGCTCTATGCCTATCGTATTCGCGCACTATTTCGTTATAAAACTAACAAATTAGTTAAACAAGGTCTATGGCGTCGAAACCCATGCTGAGTACTACTAATCAAATCGCGACTTTCTAAGTGATCGACGATACGATCCCTAACTACGGATTCCAAAAGTTTACCGACAATTGACGTTAAGCTAATAGGCCTATAATTGCTAGCTACTGTGCAGTGGCCTTTTTTGAAAAAGGGTGTAACGTTAGCTAATTTGAAGTCTTCGGGAATAATCCCCGCTTCCAGTGACTTATTAAAATTTTTGTTAAGGGGCCTACGAGGAAGGGGGAAGGGCTCAGTTGTCCATATTGGCACCTCCCTGTCTGTCTGTGGTTTCCAGGGATACCCCGGGTGACGACAGGGGGTACCGGTAAAACCGGGTGCGTGGGGGGGAGGACAAAGTCAGGGTGGCCGATGAGGGAAGGGCCGGAGGTGTATGAGAGGGGCCGGTTCAGTAGGGGTACAGGAGGATGAACCAGGGTGTTCTCGTGGTCGGGTGAAGATGGTACCAGGGGGTAAGGATAGATTCGTGAGGCTCGGGGGGTGTGGCCGAGGTTACACTGGTCACACCATGTAGGCGTGCCAGTGCCGCGTCTACTGGATCCTCGGATGTGGGGTTATCTGCCCCGTGTCTCGCCCTAGGTGGTAGCTCGCGTACGTCAGCTACGACTGTCAACATCTGCAGGGGTGAGTGCGAGGGTAAGGGGGCTATCTTAGGCGGGGTTTGGGGTGTAGGTACTTGTTCTTTTTCAAGATTCACGAGAGGGGGAGGCTTGTTGGATGGTCGGTGCGTCTGGAGACTCACTCCGGCGTCTCCGCCTCGTTGATTTACCCCGGGCGATAAGTTTGGGTGTGTTCTCAGAGTGCGGTGAGAGCTGGGTTCTTGGAGGACGGGAACCGAGATTCCCGATTCCAGAGTTCTGGGAAGTTTGCAGCTTTGGAGATGCATGGTCGGGGGACAGGCGGCTGCCGGGTCCGGCGTGGGGCCCGATAGGGAAGGGGGATTAGTAATCGAAGGTGGTTTGAGTGGCGGATCCGGACGGCGAGCCGAGGGAACTGAGCCCCGGCTTCACCTCCCGACTCCGCACCCAATCTCGCGCTTCTCGGAGGCTGATGAAGTCCGCCACCCGCAGGGCCCGGACCTTCTTCTCAAACTTAAAAAAGATACATTCACGAGACGAAGAAAGATGTGCACCAGTGCAGTTTGAGCATTTAGGCGAGTTGGGACATCGTTCTGGGTGGGCGATATCACCGCATCCGTGACCGGGCAACTCATACCTAGGGCAACTCATACCTAGGGCAACTCATACCTAGGGCAACTCATACCTAGGGAAACTCATACCTAGGGCAACTCATACCTAGGACCAGTGGCGTATCAAGGGAGGGGCGAGAGGGGCGACCGCCCCGAGCGGCACTTCCCGAGGGGCGGCAAATTACTGTCAGGCGGGCGCAGTATGCAAATTTTTGGGTTTTTGTTTTAAAATGCAACCCTCCAAAAAATTATATCTCATCATTGTCGCGCGTTATTTGTGTACAAAATATCCATGGTTTTGATGAAAAATCATCATTAAATGCTATATATGCCACCTCAATGCCACTATTTCCACAAATAGTTGCGTTAAATTTTCACATCGGAAAGGTTGCCAGCCCTATTTTTCAGACTTTCCCTATATTATTTAGGTTAGGCTTTGCATTCTTTGAGCTTTGATGATGATAATAATTAATGGTTGTTTTATTTTGCAGATACCCTACTGAATTAGCAAACATGAGCAAACGACAGAGACTGAGTGGTGCTGCATACAAGAATCTTCGCGAAAAAAAAGGAGGAAGGCAAGCGTGCTGCTAAGCGATTTCATCAGTTAATGGGATTCTCAGACACACCTTCAGTGCCTTCTGGGAAGCAAGGAGATCAACCGCAATGTGATATATCTTTAGAGATAGATGTTCAAGCGGTAACTTCAAGTGAACCCCCAAATAATCAGGATCAACCCTCATCTACATCACAAAGTCACCCACCCACCCATCACCCACAGAGTCTGTTTAACGATTCTGGCAACTGGCCCGTTCCAATGACGGACAATTTGAGAATCGAACTCATTAAACGTGGACCATCACATTTGAAAAACATGAATGGACCCTTTCCAGCTGATTCAAACAATAGGTCAATGTCAAAAGTTGGTATTTCAAAACTTTGGAAAATGGCGAAAAAATTGAAAGGTCATGGCTAATCTTCTCACCTTCAAAATGTAGCTTGCATTGCTTTTGCTGTCGTCTCTTCAACAACATCTCCAGTGCATTTGGAAAAGAAGAAGGATTTTTTGCCTGGAGAAACTGAATCCAAGAGTACCTGAACATGAAAACAGTCCATATCATACCCGATGCTTTGAACAATGGAAAGAGTTGTCTATGCGCCTTCAGTTGAATGCTACAATAGATAATGCACATCAGTTGCAAATAAAACATGCTACTGCTAAGTGGAAAGAAATACTGAGACGAATTTATGACTGCATCATGTTCTTGGCAAAACAAGATCTTGCATTCCGAGGGGCACCGAGAGAACTTAAATGAAGAAGCTGGGCTAACTGGCAATTCTGGAAACTTTTGGAGTTAATAAACTAATGGGCAAATATGACCCAGTAATTAGGGAACATCTTACAAAAATACGAATGACTAACAAGATATCCACTACGTATTGTCACCTAACATTCAAAATGAGTTCATCACACTAATCGGCTGTAATGTTCGAAAATGTATTGATAATGTGTCCAGTGCAAAGTACTTTGCAATAATTTTCGATAGTACACCAGATATATCGCATATTGATCAGATGTCTCAGGTAATTCGCTATGTGTCGATTAAAGATGGTAATGTAGAGGTGAAGGAATCCTTCGTTGATTTTATTAAATTAGAGGGGAAGACTGCTGAGGCAGTTACTGATCTCATTGTCACTAAGCTCCGTGAGGATGGGCTGGATATCCAGAATTGTTATGGTCAAGGGTATGACAATGCTGCTACGATGGCAGGTATTCATCTTGGAGTTCAACGCAGAATTCTTGATGTTAGCAAACACGCTGTTTTCATTCCTTGCAATAACCACTCGCTGAACTTGGCTGGAGTTCATGCCACGGGACTGAGTCCTAATGCTGTAACTTTCTTTGGAACAATTGAACGAATTTTCGTCTACTTTTCTTCCTCTACTCATCGTTGGGATGTCTTAACAAAACATTCCAAAATCACTGTCAAGCGAGTCTCTGATACGCGGTGGAGTGCTAAGTATGATGCTGTTTCTAGTCTTAAGAAGAACTTGACTCACGTTGTTAGTGCCTTGGAAGAACTGAGTGAAGGAGTCTCCGAAAATCTGGACACACAGGGCGATGCTGAAGCTCTGTTGACCTCCATCATGTCATACATATTCATTGTGTACTTATTTTTCTGGGATCCAGTGCTGAAAGAAATCAATGATGCTCAGCTATATTTTCAAAGAAAGGGACTTGCTTTGGACCAGTGTGCATTAAAAATGAACTCTTTATCCGTGTTTTTAACTAATGAACGAGAGGCAGTAGTATCAAACACTGCAGATGCCGCCGAAGAGTTCTGTAATGAAATGGATATCAGTATAGACCGCAGAGTCAGGAGACGGAGAAGAATGCCCGGAGAGCAAGCTCGTGATGCTGGATTGACCGTGCAAGAGGATGTACGCAGATAATTTTTTGAAATCATGGATCGTTTATTAGCAGAAATTGAAAAATGCACAGTTTGTCTTAAAAACATGAATGATCGCTTTGAATTTCTGTCTCCTTCGTACCTTTTGAATCAGTCCAAAGATGAAGAAATTAATACCAAGGTCAATAATTTTTCTTCCATCTACAATGACATTAATCCAGGAAGTCTACTGGAAGAAATAAAGCGTTTGCGCAGACATTTGCTCAGTTTCGAAAGCATAAGCATCGACGATGATCCAAAGAACTGGGACAGTGGCGGTTCCTCATATGGGCAATATGGGCAGCCGCACAGGGCGGCATTTGTGGAGGGGCGGCATGAGCGCCTGCAAAAAAAATAAAAATAAGAATAAATAAATAAAGAAATAAATAAAAATAAAAAATAAAATAAAATAAATTATAAAAGATCAATAAATATATTTTTATTAATAAAAAACCATCTATTGCATTTTCCATAAACCTTCCCATAAAAGACCTAAACAATGCAAAATGCTTCCAGATTAATATTATTGGGAATAAAGGCCCATACTTTAACATATGTAATGTTATTTTTCTGGGTTTGGTTAAATAGTGAAATGTATATTATTTATTACAGAACGAATCTTCACACTAAGCCACTAAGGTCTGTCAAATAACCGCAAATGGATAAGAAGAGGTCAAAGCTATCAGGTGCTCAGTTTAGAAAAAAGAGGAAAGAAGAAGAGGAGAAACGAGCAAAAGATAAAGGTATAGAGCTATGTCATCTACTCTTCACTGCTATATTGCACTGCTATTTTGTGATATAGCTTTCTGAGTCATTTGAAGTGTACTATTATGTATATAATTAGCCATTAACCAAGGAGGTTGTATTATTCATTTGTTTCCTATTCTAAAAGTTTAATAAATTGTGCTTAATAACATGTTAAATTAATTGTACTAGCCTATTCATGCATTGGTCTGTTATGTTCTATTTTACTATTTGCAGGGGCACTTTTGAAATATTTTGGAACACCCTCTGCCACTAGCCAGGATGAGAAGCCGTCTACTTCTGCCATTATTGAGGCTGAGGAGCCATCTACCTCCTCAGCCTCACATATGTCTCCACAAATGCAGTCTGATCCTGAGGATGAAGACCCATTTGCTTCTACTTCTCCCCGGCAGGACTCTTCAGGTGAGTTTGTGTGCACATATGTCTGTGAGTGTGTGCGTGTGTGTGTATGTGTATGTGTGTGCATCCCTGCAAAGCATTTTGCAAACAGTTATAAATTATAATGTTATTATCACTGGGTCTGGGTTACTGGGTATGTGTGGTGTTTCACCACCATAATTCCATAACACCACCACCATAACAAAGTGCTGTGAATAAGTGTTATCTAACTTAGGTGTGTATACTAATGAGTAATGCTCTTGTTCTTTCTATTAGAAATGCCTGGAGCAGAATCGCCTCCTGAGGATGAGTCTCTGTCCACCGACCCTGCTAACTGGCCTTCAGTTCTGACTGAGAGATTCGGACACAACTGGTTTCCAGGGGACCAAGTCAAGTACCATCTGACTTTGTATTCCTTAGAAACGACAGTGACGGAAGAAGTTTCCACCATCAATACTTCAGGAAGTCATTGGTTAGTGGGGAAAATATAACCAGAAGTTGGTTGGTCTATTCCTTAAAAAACAACAGCCTTTTCTGTTTCTGTTGTACATTATTTTCCAAGAGGAAAATAAATTTAACAAGTTTGGGACTCTCGGACTGGAAGCATGCAAGCTCATTGCTCACATCACATGACAACAGTTCAGAACACCTAAATTCTATGAAAATCTGGAAAGAACTGGCAGTGAGGATGAGAAAGGGGGAGACCATTGACAAGCAGGAGATGGCACTTCTGGAGGCTGAGAAGTTGAGATGGAGAGCGGTGTTGACACGTCTCACTGCTATTGTGCATTCTCTGGCAGTTAGGAATTTGGCACTAAGGGGACACACAGAAAAATTGTTCTCACCATCAAATGGCAATTTTCTGAAAGAAGTTGAACTGATGGCACAATTTGATCCTATAATGCAAGAGCACATTAACCGTGTCCAAAAAGGGACCTCCAGTCACACCAGCTACCTCGGCCACCACATACAAAACGAACTCATTGATTTGTCGAGCAGCAAGACCATTTCAGCAATGGTGAGCGACATCAAACAATCAAAGTTTTTTTCAATAATTCTAGATTGCACTCCAGATATCAGCCACACTGAACAGTTGTCAGTTGTGATTCGGGTTGTGTCACTGGAGGGGAAGCCCCATATAAAGGAACATTTCATGGGTTTTTTGGAGGCAGAGGAGTCCACTGGTCAACATTTGGCATCTCTGATTCTGAAGAGACTGGAGGAGCTAAAAGTTCCTTTCATGGACTGTAGAGGACAATCATACGACAACGGGGCCAACATGAGGGGAAAAAACAAGGGTGTTCAATCCAGGCTCCTAGAAATTAATCCCAGAGCTCTGTTTGTTCCATGTGGGGCTCATTCTCTGAATTTGCTTGTGGCCGATGTTGCTAAGGGATCTATTGATGCCACAAGTTACTTTGGCATCTTGCAGAAGCTTTACAACTTGTTTTCAGCCTCCACACAACGATGGGCCATTTTGAAAAACATGTGAACATCACATTGAAGATGTGGTCTGATACAAGGTGGGAAAGCAAGATCAAGAGTGTGGAGCCCCTGAGATATCAGGCAGCTGCAGTGAGAGATGCACTGATCGAGGTGAGGGACCACACCAAAGACTCTGTAATAAGGTCGAGGCTCAATCTCTGTCAGAGGAGGTTGGGTCATACCGCTTCGCCATTTGTTCAGTGGTGTGGCATGACCTGTTGTGCCAAATTCAGCATGTGAGCAAGCAGATGCAGTCTCTAGCATGCACGTTGATGTTGCAGTAAATCTCCTAAAAAAAACAGAGAGAGGTCTCCGCAATTACAGGGCAACAGGTTTTGTGGCTGCACAAATGGCAGCCACAGATATCTGTGAACAAATGAATGTGGAGGCTGTGTTAAAAAAAATGGCTGAGGTCCACAAAGCGGCACTTCTCCTATGAAGCATCTGATGAGCCCTTGATTGATGCTTTGAAGAAGCTGGAGGTGACATTTTTCAATGCAGTGGTTGATGCTGCAACATCAGCCATTCAGGAAAGATTTTCCACGTTGGAAATTGTGGGAGAGAAGTTTGGAGTACTGACACATTTCCAAAATCTCACATTTGAGGAGCTGACAAAACAATGTGTGAACCTTAGTACTACACTACATTTTAAGGGACAATCTGACTTGGATGGCAGAGAGCTTGCACAGGAGCTGAAGAACTTGCCTGACTTGCCATCAAAGACCATATCCTTGCTTGAACTACTGACATTTATCCATGAAAGGGAGCTCTCTGAAATATATCCAAATTTGTGGACTGCTCTCAGAATTGGTCTAACTCTTCCAGTCACTGTTGCTGAAGCAGAGAGGAGCTTTTCAAAGCTGAAGCTCATCAAATCCTACCTGAGGTCAACTATGTCACAGGAATGCTTTACCAGTCTGGCCATCATCAGTGTAAATCATACAATTGCTGAGCAGATTTCATATGATGATTTAATTCATGACTTTGCATCAAGGAAGGTAAGAAGAGTCAGGCTTTAGATGGCAGTTGTGCTGTGGTGCAATTTATTTTGTTTCTTGTTCAAAGTGTAGCATAATAATTACCCTCTCAAGTGTCTATTCTATTTATGTGATAGAGCATTTGTACAATTTAAATTTGATTCTCTAGTTTATTTATGGCAGTTGTGCAATTTAATTTGTATTTTTCCTGTTCATAGTATCATAATTACATTCTCTTAAGTGAGTTATTCTATTTACGTGATGAAGGATTTGTAAAATTCAGAAATTTGAGTCTTTGTTTTGGTTCTGAAGTTCCAACAATTAGTCCAATAAAAAGTTATTTTGTGAAAGAGTTATGTCTGTCCTTTATTTTGGGGGGATTCGAATGTGTGTGTGTTGGCGAACAGGGGGGGGGGGGCGCTGAAGGTGAGGTTCGCCCAGGGCGTCATGTAAGCTAGGACCGCCACTGAACTGGGATATGTTAAAACTACTTCAGTGGATCGTTAAATGGGATCTAGTGGAATCTTTGCCTCATATAACAATTGCCCTCCGGATCTGTCTAATTACATGCATGTCCGTGGCAAGTTGCGAACGAAGTTTCTCGAAACTGAAACTTATAAAGACTTACCTCAGGTCAACTATAAGTCAATCTAGACTGGGCAATTTGGCGATTATTTCAATTGAACGCGAAGTTGCAGAGACAATGGACATAGAAAAAATCATTCATGAATTTTCTGTTATGAAAGTCCAAAAATTTAACTAGGCATTATACATTATATAGTTTATTGTTACAATTATTTAGTGTATTATGTACGGTACATTATGTAGTATTGTTAAAATTGAAGTTGCTTTATTTAAGTTTTTCTTCCAATAAAAGTTTTGTTTAGAAGTGTATTTTTGTAAAGGAATTGTTTTTAAAATTGAAAATTGTTGCAGGGGGGTGGGGGCGGCGTTGGCATTTTCGCCCCGAGCGGCAAAAAGTATTGGTACGCCTCTGCCTAGGACAACTCATACTCTCTTCAACAATTACCACCCCAATGTTGATCTTTTCATCTATATCCACCCCGAAAGTTTAAACTCTGCAAATTAACCAAAATAAGATAAGAAAACAATAACAACAAATTTATTATTTATTGCAAACATATAATAAATAGAGAACCATTATTTACATAGGATAAAATTTGAATGCCCGGTTAGGTCAACTGTACGTCCTTGACGATTGGTTAGGTTTAGTCGTGATATTTTCGTTAGTTTTAACGAAAATATCACGACTAAACCTAACCAATCGTCAAGGGCGTATAGTTGACCTAACTGGGCATTCAATGAACCCAACCGGGTATTCAGTTGACCTAACCGGGCATTCAATGAACCTAACTGGGCATATATATATATATATATCGTAAAGAACGACGCTTGTATAGGAGAATATCCCGCGCAAGATGAGAGAGAGAGAGAATGAAAAAAATGAGGTAACCACCCGGGAATCGAACCCGGGATCTTCCGATTGCTGGTCAGATATGATAACCATTACACCATGGGCCTCACTCATTCAAATGCCGTAATTCTTCTACATACGCGCAGAAACCAATGCCCCAAGGGGGCACCTCCCGCATGCCGTACGGCGTACATTATATACATTTAACTGCAAACACGCAGTATAATTAACGTAAAGAACGACGCTTGTATAGGAGAATATTACGCGCAAGATGAGAGAGAGAGAACGAAACAAATGAAAAAATGAGGTAACCACCCGGGATCTTCCGATTGCCGGTCAGATATGATAACCATTACACCATGGGCCTCACTCATTCAAATGCCGTAATTCTTCTATGTACGCGCAGAAACCGGGTTCGATCTCCGGGTGGTTACCTCATTTTTTCATTTGTTTCGTTCTCTCTCTCTCATCTTGCGCGGAATATTCTCCCTTACAAGCGTCGTTCTTTACGTTAATTATACTGCGTGTTTGCAGTTAAATGTATATAATGTACGGCATGCGGGAGGTGCCCCCTTGGGGCATTGGTTTCTGCGCGTATGTAGAAGAATTACGGCATTTGAATGAGTGAGGCCCATGGTGTAATGGTTATCATATCTGACCGGCAATCGGAAGATCCCGGGTGGTTACCTCATTTTTTCATTTGTTTCGTTCTCTCTCTCTCATCTTGCGCGGAATATTCTGCTATACAAGCGTCGTTCTTTACGTTAATTATACTGCGTGTTTGCAGTTTTATATATAATATATATATATCAGTGATGTAGTCGAGACCACCAAGTCCGAGACCGAGATCAAAGGTTCGAGACCGAGATCGAGATCGAGACGAAGCTCATGCCCTTTCAATTTGTTTTACACTACTATGGAAATTAGACTATGTTAAGTATATTAATAAACTAATAACTACTTTCTGAGATGTAGTGTGCTGAATGCAAAAAGTGTAGCCTATAAATTAACAAATAAATATATATATACGTACTTTTTATTCATTTACTTCTTTTATATCTGTTACAGAAGGTTTAATGAACGTACCCAGTACCCAGTTTCTCTTGTGCGTTTATTTAAAGCATGATAGGTGCTCATTACACTTAACCTAAAAAAATCCAGACCCACACTTCCCCCGCAAGACAAACGTGGCAACTCAAAACAGGGTGACTAATTAGTGAATACCTAGAGTCCCTTACTTTTACAAACTTTCATAAACATTCTGAATTGTGTCTGTTCAACCAAGCCACCATCATGAGTATGCCAATAACATGTATTTTTCATTACGGTCTCGAGAGGTCTCGGGGAGAAAAAACGAGACCACGTCTGTCGAGATCGAGATCTGCAAATTGGGTCAAGACCGAGACCGATCTCGAGACCTACATCACTGATATATATATATATATATTATGCACTAAAATCACAAAATAACACGTGACCTTATTAATAAGCAAACAACCACAGGGAAAAGGAAACACAAAGTCCGAGCGCTTTCGTGATATATTCACGAAAGCGCTCGGACTTTGTGTTTCCTTTATATATATATATATATATATATATATATATATATAAATTAATTTTAAATGTTTTCATTTTTTTCTGGTCCTAGGTATGAGTTGTCCTAGGTGCAGGGCCGGCCCTAGGATTGCTGGCGCCCCGGGCAAGCTGAACTTCGGCGCCCTTACAAGTATAATTTTAAAATTTGTTCACAATGAGGAAAAACTACAAATGTAGGAATAAAGAGTTTATTACAATTAACGATATTCACTCAAAGTACAACTAAACATTCTCAAAATGGAACCATGTATGGAAATATGAGAGACAGTGTTGCCACTTTTGTCTGAGGTAAATCCACAAAAAAATGTAAAAATTCCACAAAGTGGCAACACTGAGATATTAAAGGATGGCAGCGCTGCCAGGCGTATGTAATTTGTGCTCAACGCTCACCTACGCGGCCACATCAACCCATGTCGGGCCAAGCTGACCTTAGCTTTACTGGTAGTCTGGTACTAATGCTATTGGCTAATATAATGTCATAATCCTTGAAAATTTGACTCCACATCAGGAAATTTTCACATTTGACTCTTTTTATTTCATTTTATTTTATTTATTTATTTTTATATTTTTCCCTTTGTATTTGGAAAATCCCAAACACATGACGTGGCGCCCCTTAGCACGTGGCGCCCCGGGCAACTGCCCGAGTTGCCGGTACCTTGAGCCGGCCCTGCCTAGGTGGCACCGCATCTTATGCACAGTTGTTGTGGCTGTTAGCATACCGAACTGACGTGCCCAAACTTATTGCACTTGAAACAACGGGTCGGGTCTGGAATGTATGGGCGGACCGAGAACTCGCATGACGTGCGGTCTCCCATGCCCGACACAATACGACCGGGAGGGACTAGGGTGTTGAACGTGAGGAGGCGGTACCTCCTTGACGAGACATGAATCAATGAACCTTAATGATACCCTGGGGTGTGAGGTCTTCTAGGAACTCGTTCTCGGGTATCTACAGATCTACAGAAGCTAAGGCTAACAAAGACCCTAAGATCCACTCTAAGGTTAGCCCGAGAGAAAGGAAAGAGTAGGGGGTTAAGAGAAGAGAAGAGAATAAGGGGTTAAGTAAGGAGCAACACCTATCATTCGTGGGTTAACTTTCATTCAGAAAAAGTGAAAAAAGACTCACCATCATCATTCGCCGGCCACTGCCGACAAGTCAGAAAAATAGTCGGATAGAATAGGAGAGGGGTGAAAGATGAAAAGGAGTAAAATAAGAACGCTTACAAACCATGCAAACACAGTCTTAACTCACAGTCATACCATGCAAACTACAAACATGCAAGAAAAGAGAGTTACAGACATGCAAAGTAAAAAAGTAGGTAAAGTTAAACAAAAAGTGGGTTAGTTTACGCTACAAGCTACATCTACGTTCGTGTTAGTCTAATTTTTTTTTTTTTTATTGCTGGCATCACACGCTGGCATGTCACAAGCTGGCATTCATCATCAACAGACTCATCCTCGAGCACCACCACCAGAGCTCCTGTTGCTAACTTTGTTTTTTTAAATTAAACCGCTAACACTTTAAGAACCGTCTTGACAGACATTTTAAAACATATTAACGCTGGTAGAATGAACGACTGACGCGGAAAGATTATTCCATTTATCAATTACTTTAAACGTAAAGAAGTTTTTAGCGATATTAGTAATGAAACGTCTTCCACGCAACTTAAATCCGTTATTGCGAGTATTACTATTATCGAAAGTGAACGGTTTGTCAAAATTTACGTTATCGATTTTATTAACGATTTTGAAAACTTCAATAAGCTCCCCCCTTAATCTTCTAGTTGCGAGTGAATACAGGTCTAACTCTTTAATCCTATCTTCATAAGGCTTATTGCGCAATGACGGAATAAGTTTCGTGGCACGACGCTGAACCCTTTCTAACCTATCAATATCCTCACGCAAGTACGGGCACCAAACTGCATATTCTAAATGAGGCCTGACTAGGGACTTGTAAAGGGGCAATATAATATCCTTCGATTTAAATTCGAAATTACGCGCTATGAAGCCTAACGTCCTATTAGCTTTTGCGCAAGACTCCAGGCACTGGTTCCTAACCTTTAAATCCTTAGATACGCGTACGCCTAAATCTACTTCCTCGTCAACGCTCACTAACTCCCTATCATCCATCGTATACGTGTAATTATTGTTGCGAGAACCTATATGCAAAACTTTACATTTGTCTACGTTAAATTGCATCTGCCACTTATCTGTCCACTCCATAATCCTATTTACATCGTCTTGGATCCTATTACTATCGTCCTCGTTAACAACCTTACCGCCTATTTTAGTATTGTCCGCGAATTTTGATACGTTACTAGTCAATCCTACATCTATGTCGTTAATGTAAATTACGAATAGCAATGGGCCTAACACTGAACCCTGTGGGACACCGCTACCTACATCTAACCACCCCGATTCACTACCATTAACTATGACCCTCTGTCTCCTAGCACGAAGCCATTCTTCTAACCAGTTAGCTACCTGACCGCGTATACCGTGCGCTTTGACCTTCGCAATTAGTCTCCTATGCGGAACTGTATCGAACGCCTTTTTAAAATCTAAATAAATAACGTCAGCTGCTCTATGCCTATCGTATTCGCGCACTATTTCATTATAAAATTCTAACAAATTAGTTAAGACCTATGGCGTCGAAACCCATGCTGACTACTATTAATCAAATCTCTACTTTCTAAGTGATCGATGACACGATCCCTAACTACGGATTCCAAAAGTTTACCGACAATTGACGTTAAGCTAATGGGCCTATAATTGCTAGCTACTGCGCGGTCGCCTTTTTTAAAAATAGGCGTGACGTTAGCTAATTTGAAGTCTTCAGGAATAATCCCCGTTTCGAGTGACTGATTAAAAATCTTCGTTAAGGGGCCTACGATAACGACTTTCAAATCTTTCAAATGTCTAGGATAAAAAGCGTCAGGGCCTGGAGCCTTGCTAACTTTTAGCCTATCGATATAATGCGCAATCTCAGCCTCGTAAACAGTTATTTCATCCAAAATAGTCTCGCTACTAAATGAAACGATATCGTCCACGTCGGGGACATTATTCACGTCTTCTACGGTAAAAACTGTCGCAAAAAAGTTATTGAAAATACCCGCCATCGCCTTAGCGTCAGAAGCCAGAGCGCCATTAACATCCACTAGAGGGCCTATGTTATCTTTTACCGGCTTACGATTATTTACGTATTCAAAAAACTTTTTTGGATTATGTTACTATCCCGCAGCTATAAGTATCTCTAAATTACGCTTGGCATTCCTAACTGATCTTTTAACCTGACGTCTAAGCTCGATATATCTATTAAAGTTAGCTGCCGTGCCATTGCGCTTACTAAGTCTATACGCTCTATTACGTTTCGTTATAAACTCTCCTATTTCCCTAGTCCACCACTTCGGCCTTCACGATTTCTAGCGCGCTTGGGCCTACGGGGAATAAACTCCCTTTCAATATTCCTAAAACTTTCTTTAAACGCCACCCGACGCAAATTTGTGTTATTGC